>JAMXDD010000004.1:17683628-17814777 GCA_024733475.1 Syzygium grande
TTTTAACCTTTCCCGCGCAATGCGAGGTCAGGTGAAGGGGATGACCAACCTGGGTCGGGTCGAGTCGATCCGACCGACCCGGCAGACCTGGGTTGGTCCAAATTTGCAAATTCGACTCAATTTTGACCCTATTTCTCAATTATAACCCCAAATTTCGAATCCTTGACACATTTTACTCTAGCATATGGGTTCAATTTGAATTTTCACTTTAATTAGGTCAAAAATCCCCAAATCAATATTCGGTTTACTTGGGTTTTTGTTCAATTAAATATCTAAATGACCTAATTAGGAAGAATTGAGGCTAAAATTGAATTACCCATGACTAGTTAATCCTAGGGAAGGTATGGGTCTTGATTGATAATTTCAGATTGAATGCAATCCCCAATTTGGGTCTCAAAATTCCTAATTTTCAATTAATTTTGGGGTTTTTCAATTCCTTTGTCAAATCATGAAATTGGTCAAACCAATATGAAATTCAAGGTGCCAGAATCAATTGTTGTGAAGACACTATAACCTAAAAATCACTAAAAATGGTTTAATTGGGTTTTTGGCTCAATTGAAGTGTGAAATTTCCTAATTTTGGGAAAAACATATCCCCAACTGAAATTTTATAAAATTGAGACTCCAGTGCTGAAATTAGAATTAAAAGAAGACTAATTGCTATTATTGTGGAATTTTTGAATTCCATTTTGTATTTTTCTTGATTTTTTATCCCATTTTGGCCGAAAGAAATTAAGGAAAAATTCACAAAAATTCCAAAATCATTATTTTTTTTGTTTAGAAATAGGTTCCTAAGCATGGCCAAAGTTCCTAATCCTAATTTTGTGATTTTTAGGTAAATTTAAAAAATAGGCAAAAAATCATGTGCCAACATAAGTCTATCATAAAAATGTAAGATTTGCTATAAAAAGAACAATATAGAATCTGACCCCTTGTCTAATCATAGGAATCAAACAATTAATGAACCGAGACAACGTTTCCATGGGTTCCTCATTAAGACCACACCTCAACACCAACTCTTTAAACTTGTTCATGCAATCACTAACACCTAGGGACAAGTGCTTAATATTCCAAGTCTGAACTAACTACTTCCTCCTACAATGCGAACATATTTCTTTTCTAACTCCTGCTTCATTTCTGGCAAAGTTGTCATTCGATCTTTGCTTAAACCCTCTAAGTTCATCTCCGCATGTTGTCATTGCTTTTTAACAGATCCAACAAGTTCGAATTTGGCACGGCAAACTTGTCTATGCCCAGACATGTCATACCACTCACGAAAATCCTCAATATCAACGGTCTAAGCTAAAAAGAAACGATAATTAGGATCGACCGCAACTGTCAAATTAAACACATCAATTTTAACCTTCTAATAGACATGATGATCATTATCTCGAAGATACGCAGGATGCTCATAGCAATTGACTCCCAGAGGCTGTGTAACGGTCCTACCGTGGACTACTCCTACGAATATGTTCCTTTGACCTCCAACATGTGGATGTTGTCGCCTATAGTACTCACCTGGCTCATCCCCTTGCCACAGTATCCTCTTCCGAGAGTTCACCTAAAGATTGGATTTTAGCACGAACTTTTCGCGATAGAATAATTCCAATGCGTCTCTCCAGGATTATGATTAGTATTATCCCCAACATGGATCAGCCTAGGAGGGTGTCCTGGAATTCCCGAATGCTTACGAGGTGAGTGTGCAACTTCAGGTGAATGACTAGGGCTTGTAGCATGTCTAGACTGGGGCTCACATCTGTCTCTATAGGACGTGTGCCATTACTTGTAATCCTCAAACCTAGGTTGAGACATGCTATCTAACTCAACAATCCTACAGTATATTGAAAAACATATCATGCTTTAACGCACTAACACTTTCCATAAGAACAATTTGTTCTTCTTGAATGTTGCGGAATGCCACATTTATGCAAAACTAAATAAATAATGCCGAGATAAAGGAAATATGCAGATGGATCATGGAATAACTAAATTCTTGTGTGCTCAACAAATCAAAATTTAATGTCAATAATTATGCAAACAAAATGCTAGTTAACTTTCGTTGGGTCCCTTTTTAACCTAACTAATATAAAGATCGAGCTTGGACCTGAGCAAGTCTTTAAAAGGCTTAAAGGGAGACATGGGAAGGAATTCTTTGATATGATAGAGGGATCTGCCTATAAGTTCTCTTCGTATTCACTTTCTCCCATAAGAGAACTTAGGAGCCTGTGGGTGGAGAAGGTAGACTCCACGTCAGCTTCAATTGGCTACCGCTAGATAGGTATATATAATAGCCTCCTGCACCTGAAGTGACACGAGGGAGCTTTAGCTCTGCTTGGTTGGCTTGTGCTTTGCACAATGACTACATAACCGTCTTGCCGACCAAGTATCCCTAGTTACGTTACGTAGTCACTATGTACAACAGCCCGACAACAGAAAATCTATTTTCCCACGAAATTCGAAGCAAGAAATTATACCTTTCTAAAATCGTTCTCACAATACACACTTAATCACTCTAATATTTGGTGAGCAATTGGAGTTTATGAGAGATTGATCATGGTTTAAGGTTGCACTTTGACCAATCCAGACCCTAAGTGGTCATATTCAACCTTAAATGAGTTCTTGTTATTCCTCAAAATAAGTCAGGGCCACCAAGCTATATTTTCTTGTTAGGGGTGAGTAATTTCAAGTTCCTTACGGGTTTCATCTGGAACCTATAACCCACCCGTCGGAACGTGAAACTTGGAATCTATCCTGTCACAGGTTCCAGGGTCGGTTCCAAAGTCTTCCTAGATTTCACATGTATTATTAATTGAATAATTGTAATAAATCATTAATTTTAATGATCACCATTTGTTACTAAAACTTGGAACCTATCCTATCACAGGTTCCAGGGTCGGTTCCAAGGTCTTCGTAGGTTTCACATGTATTATTAATTGAATAATTGTAGTAAATCATTACTTTTAATGATCACCATTTGTTACTATGATCCACTAATACAACTTATATTTAGACACACAAAAAATATGAAACATTAAAAAGTTATAAAATAAAAGCTCAAACTAGAGGTTTCAGATTATACACTCATCATTTAACGCCATAGGATATCGCAGGATTATGCAAAGACATAGATCAAGAGAAAATACAAAAGACTTGTTTAAAGTTTCAGGTTCCAGGTTTCACTTATCTAGAACCTCAAACCTACCCATCGAAACAAATTCCCTAATTTTTTGAACCTAAATCCTATCATGTATACCTTGGAACTTGAAACATATAGGTTCTTATCGATCAGGTTCTTAGGTTCCAAATTCTGATTTCTCTTCTTTTAGTTGACCAGTGAAGCCTGATATTTTTTGTTAGCAAGGTCCCTCAAGGACCATTACCATATATATGATGCCTATGAAAAGAACAATTTTATCCCGCATCTTTTTCAAAGGGTAAAAGCATTAGCAGGTTTAGATAGGCAAACGTAGATCCCCACCAAGGTCATAGTTGCTTCCAAAAGCGACATTTTTGTCAAGATGGGGAAGCAAAATCCGTTTGCGGAATCTTATGCGGTGGGTTCGCGGATCAGCAAATACCGCGAACTTTTCCGGAAAAGGCAGAAAGGGTTGTCCAGTCTCCATCTTCGTGTCTCCAGCATCTTCTCCTCTTCAGCGACTCTGGTTTAGTTTTAGACGGCATGAGTAATGATTGTGGAGGTCCACGTCCACCCACTCCGCTCCACACCGTGAAGCGACTGGCCGACATGGGGTTGTGAAATTTAGGAAAACTTGACTTGAGTCGAGATGGAAACCACCCTCCAGGTCTGTTCTGTATTTTGGTTGTCAGTGGGCCTCTCCCGAAAGTTCCTCTCGCGTAAAGTTGAGGTGCCGTGACCGGTGATTTGTCCAGAAGTGTGGGCGGTGGTGTCCAAACTCTACCAGGAATCTTCATGGGCAAGTTTTACGTCAACACTTCGTCGAGCGCTTGGCCTGCCTTCATTTCGCGCCCAGCAAAAGATTTCTTTTCGGGAAAGCTAACTGCCCTTCCAGGAAACTTCCATGTCAACGGGTCCTCGTCAACTGGACTGGGCTTTCTATATTCATGCCAAGCAGGGCGGAGCAGCTGAAACTTGTAAACTCAGTGAACCAATCGGTCTCTCTTGTGTTCGTCCTTGCTTTTACTTCTGTTACTCCAAGGTGGTCACTTTTTCTGATTTCGCTGAAAAGCTCATCTTCGGTCTGACGTGAAATTTTGCAGACTGGTTTTTCTTTTTGGTTTGCTACATCCATTGTTGCACTGTACAGCGAAAAATGGTCTTCAACTGTAAAGGGTTTTACTTCGATGAAGAAGAGGAGGCATTCCGCAAAAATTCCGCTGAGAAACGAGCAGAGGAGGTGAGTCTTGCAGTTGTTTGATCATGTTCCCGAGTTAAGTTTCTGATGATGATTGCTTGACCCACTTTTCCTTTTCTTGATACCATTTTTTGTTGTCTGTATTGAACATCTGTAGCTTCCTGTTGATCAGATTAGCAAAAAACCCAGCGGCAGCAGGGCGAAACGAGTGGTCCCGGTGGCTAATGCCGACACCCTGTGTAGTAATCAGACAGAATATGATGGTGCTGACGACCAATCAAAGAAGACCTTTAAAGCCATTAATGGTATGTGACACAATGTTTATTTTATGTTGTTGATATTGAAATTGAGTCTGTTAAAAAATTTGATAACTAATCAGAGTGCATCACTGCAGGGTCATGAAAGTTGCAATCAGAATTAGGTAGTTAGAATGTATCGATTGAGTGCAGGAGATGTGATTTATTAGTATTGGATTAAAACATTAGAGATATATCCACCTTCTGACTCAATTATATAAAGAAATTTGTGATATGTTACCTGTTATTGTGACTCTCTTTAAAGACTGAGCTACAAAGCCAGTTTAATCTTCTTATTGCTACTGTTTCCAGTCATTGATACTACCCAGCTTTGATCTAGAGCTGGTATTACCCATACTGCTACTATATACTGGATTTTGGTTTTCAGATTTAGGGGGAGCAAATTCAAAGAATGGCTCAAGGAGATCAAGAGTGGCACCAGATGAAGATAGTTTTGAAGAACAAAAGCCCCAGAATTTTGAGCAGTTCCATCCCCGGCCACCAAAAGGCAATCATCAAAGTGATGACAAGAAACCAAAGGAGAAGATTGAGAACTCTTCAGCTGAGAATTTTCTGGATGAGGTAATTCTTTTGTGGGTGCCCATCTCTCTCATGATGAGCAATTTTAGAGGTGCTAAGAAAATCTACTGACTTGTCTACTAGAAAGTGTGTCAAGCATTCATTGCGACCCATCTTGTTTTGGAGTCCCCTTGGGATACTTTCCATATAATGGTGCCATTTATAATGTCACATCATTCAGTGTACTAGTCTTTAGTAATAGACTTATATATCCAGCAGCGATTCACTTGTTGTATGGGCTAATGACGAAGAGCCTTGTTAATTATGAGTGAGCTAACATTTTGTTTATTGGCTGTCTTTAGAGTGTTCTGCTGAGGATCTTGCACTGCAACTGTGATTCTTGTAGACGGGTGATTTGTAGAGGAGCCAGGAAATTTAAAGGTCAGAGCACAATGTCAGGAGTTTTTTTAGCTTTATTGCTCAAAACAAAGGATTGTCAAAGAATGATCGGGAGACAAGCTGAAACACTAATAAAGGGAATGATCATGATTCATGATCTGCATCCTCTTCAGAATAGATGAAATTTACAAATAACCACTCTTTATTTTCCAAATATCCAGTTAGTGTGCTTCCTGATTAATATTTTGAAGTTATCATCCTGTAAATTATGGCTATAAGCATTTAAATAGTTGTTTTCTGTCATCAAAATCTTCCAAGAGATTAAATACACACTAAAAGATACCAGTTCAGAATTAGTAACTTGATCTAATAATATGGTTGAGCATGTGCATGTCCATTTAAGTTTTGTCGTTTGGATTACATTGTTGACTTGGCCTTTCCCCCCCTTTCTTGGGTTAAACTCTAAATCCTTAAGTTTCTCTCTCTATAATCTTTTGACGACTTTTGTCATGGATGGCAGGGGTTAGTGCAGTGTCTGCAGACACCAGCCCAGATCTAGTGAGAGTGATGGGTAAAATGGATGTGAATGAACTTTTAATTCATCTCAAGAAAAAGCTGAAGAAGAATGTGGAGGTGGTACCTGCTGAAAAAGCCGATTACCCTGAGAAAGACAGAGAGTGTAAGGGGCTTATCCATTTTACATAAGGCTTGTCCTATGTTTCTGATTAGCAGGTTAATTGGATTCCCTAAGTAGCAAACAGGGGCTAATTGAAAAATTTCATGGTTTTTCAGAATTGTAAATGGCATCTATGCATTTGAATCCATTTGATTTTTTGTAAGGATGATATTGATGAGGACAGTGCTTATAGAGAGAAAGAAAGGACTTGAAAGTTCAAAGCAGCATCTGTTATTACTTAAATGTGCTTTCAATTTCTTCTTCTTGTTTCTGTTGTTACAATCTTCCTGCTTTTCAAGTCTCCTATCGAGAATCGCCCGAGTTCTTGTTTGCACATAGGGAGATCCTCGAGGAAGAGGATGCAGATCATGTGATGATCCTCACTACTCCTATATTGTTTCTATGAAGAGGAAGACAAATACGATTTGTGTGGATTAAAATCAATTGGTAAGAAATTTCTTAGAGCGGTAGGTGGCAACAGAGGAGATCAACAAGACAAATTTACTTTTGTTACTAAGACCAATTGATGTATGAAAACCGGTTTAGAGACTTATAATTACTACAACGCCAGATTTTGCTTAACGTATTCCCTTTAATCTCTCCAGAAAGCATTTTCAAAATTGAATAGTTCTGAAGGCAGAATTGATGCATTGTTGGAATGCCTATTTTAGTCAGATGTCCAATTGTTTGCTTATGAACTTAAAGCCTCCCAATTGGAAATTAAATCTTAAGTGCATGTTGAGCATTCTTTGTACACAAACCCATTAATTAATGATTCTCTGCTATCAGGTGATAGAAACACAGACATAATGATCGACAATCTCTCAAGCAAATCAAGAGTAAAGGAGAAAGTGGAACCTGCAAAACTGGAAGAGATGCTGGCGGAGCAGAACTCTGAGAATTCTGAACTCTCCTTGCGTCAACTTGGAGCTAACCATGGCAGTGACTTCATGGAACCACATCAGAAGATAGAGATCTCAGGGAACCAAAAGACTCACAAAGAGGTGACCTTTTTTGGCAGTAGTTTCTGCTTGCTCTGCTGGTTCGGCAACGAGCTTTATGATCTCTTGGGTTTGAGCTAATTGTTGTTATTGGCTACCTCTAGTGTTCAAGTCCGCTGCATTTGAGAATCAGAATGCATTGCACCTGTGGAGGCTGCACCAAGAAGATGAAGGATATCTTCAAAAGATTTAAAGGTCAGTAAAGCAATGTCGAAGATTCCAGTGCCTTTGGTTTCAGTTTCTCAAATTGGAAAAATCATCACATAATGCAGTTAGTCTAGAAGGAAATGTGCGTGTGAGTAATGTCAAAATGTGGTCTCTGCCATTTGCTTGAATATCTCGAGCAATAGTTCACCATCATCGTTGGGACTGTTACCAAGTTATCTTTGCATCATAATCATAGAAAATTTACTGGCTTCAGATACTTAGGATTTTCTTTAGTTCACTTTTTACATCTAAAATTAGTCCTTTCTTAATGCATCAAACTTATGTCGTTCTAGAAAATCTCAAATGACCTGAAAAATTCGCATTGAATAATTGTCTTAACAGATGCAGCACTTAGATCATAGTAAATTATCTTATATCATGCTTGTATTTGTTTGTTTTTTAAAATAATGCATTCTCCATTTGATGACAAAAGCATAGATCACCTCCTCCACTTTTCTTTTTTTCTAATGTTCTCTGGGAAATAAATGGTATGGCCTTTGCAAAACAGACTGCTTTATCCTTAGTTGAACGTCTTCAGCAGCTAGGCATCCTATATTTGATGTCAATGCAGGAGTTGACTCGGTTAAGGTACAGTCAGACAAGGATATGGTACGAGTGACAGGAACATTGGATATGGATAAACTGGTCGTCTACCTTGAAGAGAAGCTCAAGAGGAACGTGGAAGTAATACCCACTGAAAAAGATGAAAATGGTGCCAGTCCCTCTCAAATAGACACAGCAGGTCAGGAGCTTATATATTTATTTGAGTTTTAAGCGTTCATGGATCATTGAATTTTCTTACATTGTGAATTACAATAAAGGGTCATGATAGTCTTAAGGCTCACCGGATTGTAGGTGTTGTTCTCTTGTAAAGCAGTTCTTTCTATATAATTGGAGCAATCTCTACTCTCCAAAACTATGTATAGTCCCTCCATTACACATCAAGCAAAGGGAACAGTTGAATTTCATCGAGATAGTGAAACTTTGTGGGATGTGTGTTGATTTTCTTTAAGAGAAGCAGAAACAGAAATTTTGAAATATGTAAACTGGACTTTGGTTTCATCACTGACATCACTGTCACTTCTCAACCTTATTTCCTATCCACTTTGCCCTATCTACAATCTCACCACTTTCCAATCTTAACATGAAAATCCAGGAGATCCAAGTGTGGATATATTACAATCAAAGCCTCATGTGCTAACTGTACAGATGGCAGGGTAAATAAATGGTCATGTGAAGAGTGAAATTATGGAAGGATGGAATAGTAACTGAGATGATAAGTATGAGTGATGAGCACAAATTTATTGTTGAATGTATTACACAGAAAAGGTTTCTTCTATTGGTCGCGAAATCTTCAAACACTCAGTTATAAAGTTTTCTGGTCAAAAGAAAAGGTTCCAGAATCCAGAGTTCTTTTCGCTGATTACATGGCTTTGGTTCATCAGGTGCTGGGCACATTGTAAACATAACTGACAATGCCTCAAGGAAAAAGGAACTATGCCCAGATGTGCAGGTGAAGAAAAATCTTGAGAAGACTGAACTTACACTTCCTCGGCCGAGGGAAAGGGATAGGAATGATAATGAGGTGAGTTTGATAACTTGCAACACTGGGAGAAACACAGGGATGAAATGCTGTCGTGACATGTAAATCTTCTCACTCACCAGATAGAGAGAGCAGAAAATTGCCTCGTTTATAAACATATGCTTGTTCAATCAAAAAAATAAAATAAACATATGCTTGTTTAAGTAGCCTTATAGACATGTTCATCACCAGTTAATTTTAAGTTAATATGAGACATCCATGAATTATAAGAAGTCAGGAGAAGAAAACTGATTGCCATTATTGGCTGGATCCAGGTGACGGGTATGGTGCATTTGAAGATCAGAATGCACTGCCATGAAGGATGCATTCCGCAAACACAAAAAACTGCAATGGAATTTACGGGTTAGATAGTAAAGTTCTGTTAGTGTCTGGAAACTGTTGGTGTACCTTGTTTCTAATTTTTTACTGTCACTGTACTTGCTTGAGGGTGTGATTACATGTATATCCCCTAACAGAAATAACTATTTGCAAGAATTTCTACAAGCTGCTTTCCACTGGAAAACTTGTCATCTTATATTCAACTAAGTATACATAGTGCTCAGAAGAAGTCGTGAGTTCACTTGACTAATTAGCACGTGGAGTACCTGTTCAGATGGTATTGTCTTGATTGTTCCAGGAGTGTCAGGAGAGATATACACATTAGTGGAGTAATATTCCATTGGTGTATCTGATTTTTCTGCTGAAGCTACAGTTTAGCAGTTGTGCCCGATATCACTGAAGAGAAATTACATTTTGCAGGAGTTAAATCAGTCAAAGTTGACGCAAGTAAGCATCTGGTGATCGTGGTTGGTGCAATTAACGTGAAAGAACTTGTAGTCTACCTGAAAGAGAAGCTGAACCGAAGTGTGGAGGTGGTTTTTGTTCAAAACAACAATGTAGCTGGTGGCAATAAAGATGTGGAGGTGAATAAAATGGAGACTCTTAAAGAGCCTGCAGCTGCTCGTGCAGATGGTAGGAACAACAAGGATGTAGAGATCAAGAAAGAAGTTAAGAAGTTAGCTAAGGATATAAAAATCAAGAAAGAAGTCAAGGATGTGAAAGAGGAGGATAAAAAGTATTCTCTTTGTGATGGAGGAGATGGTACCAAAGAAGATAAAGAGGATAAGAAAGGAAGCGGAGTTGATGACAAGGTCCAAGAGGCCAAGGGACATGGATGTATATCTCATGTTGGGGAAAAGCATAAAGAGCTTGAAACGGAAGGTGAAAACCAAACTTATTATCAAAATTATGGCGAGCAAGTTTATCCTAGATATGAGCCATCTAATTTTGACTATACACCAGGGGACCGCAATTGTGGGATTCAGATATTCAGTGATGAAAACCCCCATTCATGTGCCATCATGTGAAGGCTATGATCTTGGGTGTTGACGAATATTATGAAAATCCAAAGGTCAATAAAGAGTGAGGAAACAGAGAGATTATTCATGAAGACATTGTGCAATTTTATTGGAAAAGGGGCAAGAAGGTAAAAGATTGGAGTGGATTTGGTGCAAGGGCATGTTTTACATTGAAGTTGAATGATGTGGGTCTACTTATTGTTGAAGGCACTTGATACTTGAGAAATAACAGCAGAAGGGAGATATGGCTTTTTCAGTACCAACTCTAGTTGTTGGTATGCATTTTTTCGATTATTTAGTTTTGCAAGTGTGGAAATTATATATTCTGTAGCTTGTTTTTCACACTTTACATGAACCGATAGATGTTTATGTATACAGGTTCTGGGTACAGAGAGCACCTCGTGGTGCCTTGAAATGATTTTTATTCTCCTTCTCCACTCGTCTTTTGTACTCATTCTGTCCGTCAAAATGTATATAACAGAAGTTACAATGCAGGCTTTTTTCCATATGGACAATGCCGGTCCGATTGAACTAAAGTAATAAGACCTACTTTTTTTCTTTCAGCATATTCAGGAATTTGCTTTTTCTCCAACTCGATTTTGTTTATATCAGAACTCTCTTCGTTAAGAAGTAGAGATGCATATAAAATGGAAGTTTGTGTCCAATAAGACTCCTACAACCAAGCTCATCCCCAAAGTTACTGATTGTCCTCAGAATATTGATAAGTTACAAACAGAGTGAATGATACCAGATTACGTCTCTGTTACTTGTTTTTATCTCAGCAAGACCCTAAAGATTACTGAGAGAGGATTGACTGAATGATCAAGGCCTGATCACGATAAAGAAGTTCTCATGTTTGAATTATATTACCTCTCTCATAGAGAAACTTTGCCTATAGACATTACCTTACACGTGGTTTACTTGTATCGATAGGGACTAATAAAATTGAAAGCTTCGTATACACTGGGATATAAGGAAATATCCAGGACATATGACTCGGCACTCACCAAATCAATAAGCTTAGCTACTCAAGACAAAGAAATCCAAGTTTGCATATAAGTATTCCCTTCAATTCAGCCCTCAGTTCGACAAGAACCAGTCAAAAGCCCAATCAATGATGATAAACATAATAAACCGAACTTGCAGCATGATTACAACGTATGTCTTCGTCAACGTTTTAATATATTTTAGGAAATATGACAGTTTCAAAAGACCATCTTCCGAACATCAGATGTACCTAAAGTCACAAATGGTCATTGCCAAAATATTAGTTTTTAGAAACTGGCAAACGTGTTGAACGAGCCTATGACATACAGCAGCAAGAGAGTTATATTTTTAAAATTTTTATTTTTTGGTAAAGAACAATATCTGGCTCATATGCAGTCAACAAGTAGGTAGCTCCTTCACTAAGCACGACAATCTTTTACCAACTCGCTATTATAGAAACCATCTTCGAGAACGAGAGAGTCGATCCTCAATTTTGACACTTGTGTCATCTGTATATATTATTAGAAACTTGTATTCTATATTTATCGTGTCTCATTCGATAGTTCGTACTTAATAAATTGTTACTTATGTTTAGGTTATAATATTCATTTTCAGAGTATGGAACTCTGAGGTAACTTACCTCTAAACTTAGCTTCCAAGAATGAAGAACATGAACCATGCAAACCCCAACTACTAAATTTCTTTTTATGTCTTGATCAAGAGAAATTGTCAAGAACAATCTACGCAATTGTGCTGTATGGAGCTCGGAGCTGATCAGCATTTTCACTAAAATGGGCCCGGATCATTTTTCTAAGTAGCAATCCCCACTGTTCACTAGGTCGACCTAATGATATTTTAGGATGAAGATATGAGACCCAAACAAAGCAAATTCGTTGACTTGACAAGTCTTACCTAAATAAACATCGGTTTTGTTGAGCGATTGAAAGCTGCTAGTCTTGAGAGAGAGAGCCTCTAAAGATGGCCTCGCACGCAGGTTCTTCGGTCAAACGACAGGTTCTTGTTTAGTTCGTGAAAAATAACGAACAGCTTCGAATGGTAGTGTTAGAAAAAAACAATGCAGCATAATAAAATTCTACATATAGAATAGCCCTCGATTCCATAGATCGAATTCTATGCACATCAAAGTTCTAGCGATATTGGTGAAATATTTTTCTTTCTACTAAAGATATGTTAGGTCAAGTAGACGCCCAAAAAAGAAGGGATAATGACATAAACGGTCCTGAACTTTGGCCTAATGTACAATATAGTTTTTGAACTTTTAATTTGTTCAATGTGGTCCCTAAACTTTACCTCAATGTGCAATATGGTCCCTGAACTTTTAATTTGTTCAATGTGAACCTTGAACTTTTGATACATGTTCAATTTAGTGCCTGAACTATATGAAAAAGTTCAATGCTGTCCATCCATTATTTTAAGTTTAAATACAACATTAAATATTTTCATATAGTTCAAGGACTAAATTGAACATATATCAAAAGTCAATAAATCACGTTGAATAATTTAAAAGTTTAGTGATGACATTATATATTGAGCTAAAGTTTACAGACTATATTGAACAAATTTAAAACTCATGGACCACATTGTACATTCAATCAAAGTTCATGAACAATTTTTGTCATTTTCCCAAAAAAGAAATATGAAGACTTGTACATTAGTACTTATTGCTTGCCGCATAACTTCGAATAATAATTGAGCATTGTCAATCTTAGTATTCTAACAGATCCTAACGTTTTTCTTATATGCATATCATCCGTTAAGACTGTTCAAAGGGCGGAAGAGTTGGGCAATGTTTTCTTGATTCATACCCAGAAGCTTACCTCTTTGTCGTGTCATTCTTGTCTTTCCTCCAAAGGTCTTCGCCCATCACAATACATTAAACAAAGCAAACCCCTAAAGTCTCCTTAACCCAACACATCTTGCATATTCTTGGCGACGAAGAAACTTGCAAACAACGTACAATTACTCTCACGAAAGCTCGCACCATAGGCTGATCTCCGCTAGCTGCTCCAACTTTCCTACGAGGCTAATCTGGTGGATAGCAAAATCTTCACGTCTCAAACTCTTCTGTTCCTCTTTTTGTTTTCATCCTTTTCTCTTATTGTCTGCCAAACTTCATGCATGGCAACGTGTTATATGTTCCTTATTGGTAATATTATTGACGTTGTTGGATTTTGTAGTGCATATACATGGTCATACGTTACAAAGAGTTCTGTTTTAACGGGGATGAGAGCGCTCTTGTCTGCACCGGTAACAGACAAGCGGATGAGGTAAAGATTTTTCTGCTTTTGCTCTCATATTCATTGGGAAGTCAATAAAAACTAGGCAACTAAGCTAAATTCCACCTGATTTCACATCAAACTTAATGAGAATCACAAGACAAGGAAAGAAACAAATTTCGTATAATAAGGTGAACATGTGCATATGAAGGAAGATCTCTTCATTGACTAATACGAAAAACAATCTTTTAACCTATGGATATACTTTCCTTCTTATTTTGGCAGCAACTAACCAGAAAATCTGTAAAAGGGAGCGCCCCCAGCTCCAGTGCCGAGAAGAGAAGAAAGAAATTCCAGATTTTTTCAAGGGATAGGGGTGGAGGAGTTAGCAAAGTAGAGAAGGTTGCTACCGGAAATGAAGGTAAAATAATTGTTCGCGACAAAATGTTTGCTATTAATCTGCTGAGTCCAAAAGTTTCCTTGATCTCGACAGGCTCATAGTCTCACTGCGTTAGATTCTCCAATAGCCATGCACATATTCAGCAACTTTATCTTATCTTGGGAAAGTATATATATCACATAAACATAGTCAGCCTCTCTATTTTAGCAAGTGCAATGAAGAAAAATAAAATGTAAGTTTGCTTCCAAGTGAAAGTGCCCAGCTCTATAAGAGCTTTCATGTGACTGTTTGTAGCTTCTTCTACCCTCTGGACCTATAGTTCTGTTGTCTATGAACATAGAAAGCATTTTGCGACAAAGTGTGGGTGCTGGTAATGTTGCAGTCTAAAACCTACCGCAGCCCAAAAGCTCACGCAGGTGCTTCCTAGAGCGCTTCTGTGTGGCTTTTGAGTTGCTTCCCGAACTCCAAAAGCTTTTGCTTCTTAGAGCTGTAATATCTTAAGATAGCCAAAAGCACCCTAAAAAAGCTAAGGCTATTGCAGAAAAACACTCACGCACACCATCACAAACATCCACTCTGCCTTTGAGCTATTCTAAGACGTTAAGGTCTCAACTCACAATTTATAATAGACTCTCGCATTAAGAGAGCAGCTTCAAGCTAGAGGTCTAACTGCTAGAAGACACGGATGAGCGTAATAGATAGAAATGTAGACTACCTACAATTTACGTGCAGGAAAAAAAGAAAAATGTTCCTGTGCATATATTCTTGTCATCTATATTGTTGTTCTGAGAATGACAAAGAACCTGCTGCGGGCCTAATTTACAATAAAGAAAAAAGAATCTAGCAGACAAAACACATTGACCAAAAGAGCTACCCGAGGTTTTAAAACATTCGCTAGTTGTAGTGGAAATCCCCTGTAAACGCAACTCTCAAATCTAAGTCTTAAGAGCTTATTTTTTTACCTGCTCTTGGATTTGAGCCACCGGGTACCAAGGACTTGAATGTTGACCATATTTCCAAGAAATCAGCAGTTGCTGGGACTGTGGACAGAGCAACAGCAGAAGAGAGGACACAGAAAAATAGCATAAGTATGATCGACAATTCTCACCTGCCCTAGCCTAAAAGCAGCCATGGTAGGAATCACAAGGAACTGCCTAAGTTTTTCTGCTCTTTGTTGTCTTTTGGTGTACTACATCTTCAGTTATCTAGAAAGGTAGAAGCTCCTAGTTAATATTATATAAAACGTCAAGTCCTCAGCCTATTAAGGCCAAAGCAGAGAAGTTGCTTCTCCAAACTGTTCCCCAGAAAAGCTTTTTACTTGAACTGTTTTTGGATTTCAGTGAATATACAATTAACACGCCAAAACTATACCATAAATTATGACATATGTGTGTGAATCTGTTCATTTTTTCATGAAAGTCACAGTAGTAACAATTGCAAGAATCCATATTACCACTAAGTTGAGGCTAGAATTAAAGGCTTGGGCTGAAACTCTTTAGAAAAAAAGCTTTTTTTTTTTCAGCTAAGTAAAGAGTACAAGACCCCGAAAACAATACCCATATTTTCGTGGCATGACCCATGTTGCAATTCACATGAAACCATGGACTCGCAAAACCTCGTATCAGCTCGTATCAGCTTTACTCCTATTTCGTGGCCCTGTTCATCAGGTACTAAAGATGTTAAGGTTGAAAATGTTGCAGAGAAATCAGCAGGAGTTAAGGATTTGGAATGGGAATCAGTAAAGTTAAAAGAGAGGTTCCAGGAGCAGCAAGAGCACAAGAGTGAGAAATGTGACCAGCTGGTCTCTCCTGCCCGGCCAAAAAGCAACCATGGTAGGAATTAACAGGAAAGGAATTGCACAAATGTACTGTGAATATTTGTATAGTCTAGATCTTTCAATGTAAAACCAAAACTGACCAAATTTCTTTGAGCTTCCACCAGGAACAAGGGACATCTACATTGACAGCATTCCAAGGAAATCACCAGTCATCACAGGAGACAAAGGGAACTTAAAAGAAAGAAATGGAGAAGAAAGGACCAACAGATTTGTGGTCTCCTCTCCCCAGGGTGGCGGCAATGCGATATTGTATGCAGAAGAGAGCCCGTACAGTCAGAAGAAGAATGAGCCAGAGGTAATATTCTTACGAGCAGATGAAATCAAACATAGCCTTAGAAGGACTAGTTTAATCATAGTTGCTCTTCTACTTATTTTATGAGATACTACGAATTTTCTCATGAGAAAAATATTGCTATTATCATCGTTACTTTTTGGTGAACGAGAAAAGTTTAATTGTGCATGGGTGGGTGGCTCCAGAGATCAAGCACTTTGGTGCTCAGGATCAGACTGCATTGTGATGACTGCATTCAGAAAATACAAGAGTACATTTTAAAGTACAAAGGTAAGATGGACAATCTCCAATCAATGCTCAACATTTGGGGCTTATTTTACTAAACTGACTACATCCACATCCCAAGTTACTGCCAAGAAATCTATGAGGAAACGATGTTAAATAATTAGGCTATGCTAGTACAACATTTATATAAAGGATCTGTATGTTGAAAAACCAATAGGTAATCATCATACCTTTTAGACTTCTTCTACTTCTCCCAAGTAGGTAAAGTACTTTTTCATTCCTTGCTTAATTATTCAACAACCAACTTGACTTCTTGTCAATTGGGTCAATATAGTGTGTGATTCGTCATTCATATTGATCAGAATGTTAATGCAAATGTCAGAATTAAGGTAACCTACAAGCATATAAATATATGAAACGTGGAAAAAAGGACAAAAAGAGGAATTCTATGATGAACCTAGTGCATTCTATTAATTTTCTAGTGCTAGTACTCAGTAGCCAGTGGCCTTTCTCATATCATGCCACTAACCAATTTCTGCAGACATTATTAATGTTCCTGTTTATTGTAAATGGCAGGAGTTGAATCGGTGGTTATAGATGCAAGCAAGAATCAAGTATCAGTGACAGGGGTAGTGGAAATGAAAGAACTCGCACCTTACCTGAAAGACAAGATCAGGAGGAACGTTGAAGTGGTTCCCACAACAAAAGGAGGTGATGAAGAGATTAAAGACAAGGTTAATACAGGTGGTCTTCGTGTTGCTGGAGATTATGGCAAGAAAGAAGAGCAAACTCTGCTCACCAAGAATGTAAACCAGAGAGATAACCACTGGTCACTACCTCATCCTATCACACATTCGAACGATGGAGAAATCCATAATTGGAATTACGGCACGGAAGCATACCAAGGTTACATGAATCAGGGAGCTGCATTTCAACGATTCAATCAATCATATGCCCCTGACATTTTCAGTGACGAGAACCCCAATGCCTGCTCCATCATGTGACAGATCAGTTGTGCTCGAGAAGATGGATTAAGAGAGATTGTGCTTGAGAATGCTGTAAATAACCAAGTATGCAGTGTATATAGGTCTTTAAGGTCAAAGAAGCGTTTCCAAAGTCATTATGTTGACAAAAGAAAGGTAATACTTCCCTAGAAAGGAGGAAAATGAAAAGAGTAAGGGGAAATTTTTCGTTTAGAGTGTAGCTGCCAGTTGGGACACTTGAGCCGTGCTAACACATTTGGCCAGATCAGAGTGACTAGACTGGTTGTCTGCTGTCACTTGCTCCATCAAGCGGGGTTGAACTCTTCCATATAGGTGGATCGAGATTTGGGATCATACTAGGTTACTGCTAGCCACAGATACAAATGAAAAATGTGGTGGCCTACTGTTGAGTCTATTCCGCTCTCTGGTTTGGTAGTCAATGTACAAAATCGTCATGCTTTGTCATACAACCTTAGCTCTCTCACATGAGTAATCATGGAACTTCCCCAACTGTTTTCAATTTTGCATGCATGTGAAAGATCTGTATCAATCCCTAATTCATCCTCAAATGACACCTAGCATAACCAGTTTCCTGTCCCCAAACTAAACACTACTAAAATTTCCACTTCCGTCTCCTTGTCTGACTTAAAATGAATCATAAGTACATGATTGCTGCAGATAAAAATAGAAGAACAAAAATTTGCCACCACAGATCAAGGAAAATCTGATTTGCAGGATCTGTTGATCATGTTCATTATTTTACCTCGGAACAATTATTGGACTAGGGGCCTAAGCATGTCCTTAAAAGGCTTCATCATGGGCCTCATTCAGACCTCGAGTTCCCCAGGATGTAAAGCAAAGGGATGGTATTCCCACCTTCAGGGAAGAAAAAGATTTGAAGGGAATTGGGGAAGGCAGGGTTCCCTCAAGCAATTATATATGGCCATCACAGCAGTTTCATCGATGCGTCTTCTGCCTGTTGTAGTCGCAGAAGTTTTTTAAATTCACATCTAATGGGGCATGTGAAAAGCATCACGTTCATGGAGGTGAGACCAAGTCCAGAAGGCACTAAGTATTCACCCTTTCTTTTCAATAAATCACCAGACACTGCAAAATCTACGCGGAATGTCAAAATCAACGGAAGCTCCTAAAATTGAAATTGATGACGTTTCCTGTTCCAAGAACTCAATCAACATGATATTCAATTATCACAACAATTCCACAAAAACAACAAGATCCCACTAGATTACCATAAGTTGGGTCAGCTACAAAGACAAGCATTCGGTCATCCAGGCTTCAGATATATTTGATAGCCACCCCAGTAATAAATAGTAAGAATCAACCTTAAATAAATTCAAAAGGAAAAAAGTAAGAAAAAAACTCCAACCTATACTCACCGTAACACATTTACCCTGAATTTTTTTTTTGTGATATCAAAAACCTCAAAATATGCCTACTGTGACTCATTTACCGTAAACTTTTTTTTAGTGACATAGAAAACCCCAAACTTGTACCAATGCGACACATTTATCTTCCGTCAAGGTTTCATAGATAATTTTTCAACCAAAATAATGTCATTTTTATTTCACTTAAGCCACGTGGGCACCATGTCAACACTATTTGCTTTCTAGCATCCATGTAAGCAGATTTTTAATGGTTTTTATTGACAGAACTTTAACTGAGAGTAGATGTGTCATACAGATATAAGTTTAAATTTTTTTGTGTCACAGAAAAAAGTTTAGGGTAAATGTGTGTAACGTCCCAGGCACGCCACTTACTCGTGCAAGTTCTTTTAATCTTCTATTGTGTTATTACGCAAGTGAAGATAATATTATAATTCAGCATTTATAACATGAATTAGACATACGCAAACAAATTCAATCGTAGCTAAACGGGAGTATCTTTCTTCCATTTTATTGTCTTAATTATATACACGGGCGGTTTCATCCAAAAAAACTATTGCTACTGGGAGGACCAAAAAGATATAAGGTACCCATCGACCACCAAGTGACACTATACATCCGTCACTACCACCAACACCCGTCATCACAGTTTAGATAAAAAAGAAGCAACTGCGGAAGCTGTAAAATGGCGCCCCAATCCAGCATAAATCGCTACTACCCACACCTATGGATCACGGAGCTCCTCCGGATGGTTGTATTCTTCCGGACCACTACCATCACTACCCGTATCGCTACCATCATCCATAAAATGCAGAGGACCCAACAATTCACCATTCCGGTTGACAAACCATGCAACAAAATGGTACGGCACCATCGGTGCTCGTCCCACATCAACCCATAAAATAGACACCTAACGGGTATATAGCAAATTCGACCCCGAAACAGTTATATCTTCCCATGAGCTCTCAAATAAAAAGGCGATCCATAATGGCCCAACGATGGGATATTCATGCTAAATATATGAAAAGAATAAGACAACAGGAGTGGGATAACGCTCAACAAGAGATAAGACTAGTTTATAAACCTACCGATCCTACTAACTCTCGATTCCTAGGACACATCTAGCATGAAATGATCGATGCACACTATAATGAACGCACACAATCCAAATGCAACATCCGTAATCACATGTATCATGCCAGCATCACAGGTGTCACACGTTTCATTGCTCATCCATGTCATACCATTATCAGGTCCACCCCCATCTCACGGTATCCGCCGGTTCTCAATTCGGCCTGCATGGGTCACTTCCAGTCCATTGCTCAAACTTCCGAGTCTTACTAGCTCACTTAGGCATCTCAACTCCTGAGGCATCTCGGTTCTCTGACCAAGGCATCCCATGACCACACAGTAGGGGCAGCCCAAACACCTAGGGCATCATTGATCCACTAACCGATGGATATCTTTTCACATCTCTTAATTTCACACATTTCAAGCATATCACACGTGTGCAATGACATGAAATTCAGTGATACATTCACATGTACTAGTTACCATGCAACAATAGGCGCTTTAATACCTACACTAGCCTTTGTTCCACATTATTCCAGAATCTATCTCCACCAAGGTGACCCAATTTGCACCACCATATGACATCATATCAAGGCAAATAATACCTCACTGTAAAGCCCAAAGTGTGTGGGTTTTATCTCTAGATGACATGAAGTCGTGATTCAAAAATTTTCACGTAGAAAATAGGGAATCTTTGAAATTGGATAAAACTGGACAGTTTTGCACAATAAATGAAATCAAGGTTGAAAATATAGTAAATGACCTTGAAAAATTCTGAATTTTGAATATGCCCTAGAAAAGGTCTTAAATGACATTTCTTATGAGAGTACGAAGTCTAGATTCTTCTGTAAACACCGTTTTTAGTAACTCAAAGATAGACCAAAATCAGTTCGTTGGAACAGTATATCTGTTTCTCAAAACATACCATTTCCAGTACCCAATTCATCTCCAAATGTTTCGAAATTTTTATATGACATATGAAAATAAATTATTAACAAATTTTGTGAAAAAAATTTTCAAAGAATCGCCCTGGAAAAATTTTTAGAAAATCGAGAAAGAATGAAAGTCGCAAAATGTTCAATTCTGGGTGATTTAACCCGGTTTGAAGGTAAGGCATCGCATGATCCAAATTAACTCATAGAAATCCAGAATTAAATTATGTTAAACTTAAAGATGTTATGAACAACTTTTGTGATAACATATCCTCATATTCGACCCACAAAAATCTCTACAAAAATAGTATACCGAGTAGGTACAGTATCCACGAATCTGGGTTTTTGAAATCAGCCTTCAAGAAATCAACCCTAGTTGATACCCACGAATTTTTGTCCCGCAAAACTCAATTCAAGAGGTCTAAACCAACATGGAACCGCCAATCCTATCTTCATTTAACAACCTTGACCCACCCATCTTCTTCACATGCAACTCAAATTGAGCATCAAAAACCCACATGCAAGGCCACTAATGACCATAGAATGCACAGGCAACCATTCTAGAAGCAAAAAGCCACACATGCACTCAAATTCCAGGTCTGGTCACACCCATGTACGCCCAACAAGCTCAAAAACAGCACATGCAAGCCACAAAGATTCATCCACAACTCATTTCTAACAAAACCAAGGGTGTAGGAAGATTGATAGGCTTAGAATCAAGGGTGATGATGCCAAGAGTAAGTCAGTGGGAGTTGGAGTAGTAGGCATGGGGGAGACAACTTAACAATTTGTAATAATACCGCAAGCAATACTGCCACCATCGAGGTAAGGGATCGGTACCTCCAAATGTATCCCAAAAGTTGTCTCCCCCATGCCTACTACTCCAACTCCCACCGACTACTCCTCGGCATCATCACCGTCATCACTGCTGCCACCATCAAGGCAAGGGATCGGTCCCTCTAAATGTCCGTCTACAAGAGCAAAGACCCATACAAAATGGTAGGTTACATGGCGACCTGGAACTCCAACATCAACCCATAACATCGCGGTGTAGCACACGAACATAATCGAAGGGAAATCGGGGTCTGTAAACTAGTATAGCTCCCCCTCAAAATCAACAGGGGCACCATAACGGGCGACAGGTGATGCTGGGATCGGAGGCATAACTAAAGATCTAAAAAAAAAATGTATCGGTAGGAGTGAGCTAATGCTCAACAAGAGATAATACTAACTTATAAACCGACCAATCCTACTAACTCTCAATTCCTAGGACATATCTAACATGAAATAATTAAGGTATCCTATCAAGAGCGCACACCATCCGAAAGTAATATCCGTAATCACATGTATCATGCCAGCATGCATCATGGCACTAACCATATCAAGCGTCCTCAATCAAACTCATTTCCAAATCATTGTTAACACAATATAATAGCAATCTATAAAGGACAACTTAACAATTTGTAATAATACCACAAGCACATGCCACATTATTCAGTGTTTCACTTGTTTAGTCTCACGCCCAACTCACGGATTACACCGGTTGTTCACCGGCCTATGCAAGGCACTATGGATTATGCCGATTCATTAATCGGTCCGGCTTCCGTGGTTTATCGACCACAGGCATCTCCACTTCAAGGCATCGGGATTTGCTAATCACAGCATTCCCACACACAGCTCAGGGGCATCCCGACCTACTACAGGGCATCATCGGCTCAAGGCCTAATGGACATCTCTTATGGTGGATTCATATCACACAACTCCAGCACTTTCTTTTATACATGCAGCAACAAAACCATTTTACGCCATATGTTTCATCATATCCAGCAAAATACATTGAATAGCATGTGCCATAAAAGTGATTTAACACCTTAGTATCACACACTAGTCATTCATATCCCAAAATTTCCAGAATTGGTCATCACAAAGGTGACCTACTTTGCACCACCATATGGCATCACGTCAAGGCCATTCATACCCCATTGGAAAGCCCAAAGTATGCAGGTTTTATCTCCAGAAGACATCAATTCGTGATTTGAACATTTTCACGTGGAAAATAGTAATTCTTTGCAACTGGATAAAACTGAGCAGATTTGCACAGTAATTGAAGTAAGGTCTTAAAAATATTGTAAATGAACTCTAAAAATTCTGAGATTTGAACATGTCATAGAAAAGATCTTAATAGACATTTCTCATGAAGAGTACAAAGTCTAGATCCTTCTGTAAACATAGCTTTTAGTAATTCAAAGACAGACCAAAAATCAGTTCGTTGGAACATAATATTTGCTTCTCGAAATATGCCCTTTCCAGTACCCAAATCATCTTCAAATACCTTGAAATTTTTATATGACATATAAAAAGAAGTCCTAAACAAATTTTGTGGGGGAAATTTTTAATAATTGTGCTGGAAAAGTTTATGAAAAATCGAGAAAGTTTGAGAGTCAAAAAAAAAAATCTGCAGTTCTAGGCAAGGTAACCCGGTTTGAAAATGAATCTTCGTGCAACCCAAATCAACTCCAAAAATTACAAATTTAAATTATGTTAAACGTTTATATGTGATGAACAACTTTTGTGAAGAACATATCCTCAGATTCGATTCAAAAAAATCACTACAAAAATAGTATACCGAGTAGGTACAGTAACCACGAATCTGGGTTTTTGAAATTAGCCTTCAAGAAATTAACCCTAGTTGATACCCACGAATTTTTATCGCACAAAACTCAATTCAAGAGGTCTAAACCAACACGCAACTGCCAATCTTACCTTCATTCAACAACCTAGACCCATCTTCTTCACATGCAACTCAAATTGAGCATCAAAAACCCACATGCAAGACCACTAATGACCATAGAATGTACATGCAACCATTCTAGAAGCCAAGAACCAAACATGCACTCAATTTTTGGTCTGGTCACACCCATGCACGCCCAACAAGTTCAAGAAAAGCACACGCAAGCCACAAAGATTCATCCACAACTCATTTCTAACAAAACCAAGGGTGTAGGAAGATTGATAGGCTTAGAATCAAGCCTCATCTCCTTGCCTTAACACTTCTAGACCCGAGATCTTTCCTCTTGAGCTGCTGGCCGTGCTCTAAAGTGAAAGAAAAATAAAGAAACGAAGATGAGAAGGGGAAGAGAGAGTTGTCGTGAGAGACAGTGAGTTGCCGAGAGAGAGAGTGAGAGAGATGAGGGGAAAATGTGAAATTAAGGGACAGAGAGTGAGCTGCCGTGAGGGTTTAAGGGGGAGAGGAAGAGTGTCATTGAAGCTTCATCATTAGCCCCAAGGAGGAGTATCCTGCAAGTTTTGTTATTGTGCATGAAATCTTATTGGTTGAGGGGAATCAAGTATGATTATACCCCAAAATTGACTTAGTTTTCATGCAAAATAAGGCCTAATCCCAAAAAAAACTCCGAACTTTACACTTTGTCCCAATTATATCTTGAATTTTTTTTTGTCTCAAGAAAACTCTCAAACTTTTATCCGAGTTCCAAATCTGCCCTTCCATTATAAATCCGTCCAGCCGGGCGGGCCGCCAATTAGGGGGACTCCCATAAAAGTTTGAGGGTTTTTCTTGCCTGGCCTTCCCGGCCGCCGAGACAAAAAAAATTCAGGAGGCGATAATTGGGACAAAGTGTAAAGTTTCGGGATTTTTTTTTCTTGGAATTCATGATATAATTGGGACAAAGTATAAAGTTTGGGAAAATAACTCCTAGGTGGCCCGCTACACGTGGGGTATTATTATTTTAGCAAAAAAAAAAAAGGGACACAAATTTTGTGTCCTCAAATGTCTAATTTAAGTGCACCTAATATCCACATAAGATATACATTAATGGTCATTATTCCTAATCATCTGAAATAATCACTATACATGTACATTATGTACATATATAGCCGAAAATAAACCTCCTCAAATTGTCCAATGAGTTTCCAAAATTTTCGGATCGCAATTATACCAAGTGCATATTTACCGAAATTCCATAAGTGTTTCAATAATTTTATAATTAAACCTTGGCCATCACCAATTTCAATTCACACAACACCACTCATAAATTATGTGAAATTTCCGAATGTCACAATGTGTCATAGTTGGCATAATTTATGATTTTTTTATGGCTTTTGCCCAATTCAAAAATATCCAACAAGATGATTTGACAAAGAAAAAGGACAAAAGACACCAAAAACCTTGCCATAAGTTGTGTCAGGAGGATAAATTGATGCCATAACTTTTTTTCAGAACACTTTGGTATCAAGTCAGAGGAAAAGATATAACTTAAGTGCCAAATTGGTCTGAAATCCGACGTGGCATTTTTTATTAATTTTTTACACCGACATGACTCAGGTTATTTTAAATAATTTGTTTCCTTCTTTTTAAATTTTTTTTTTTTTTCCTTTTCCTTTTTCTTTTCTTTTTTTTCTTTTCTCCCTTGCTGGCCGACCAGCTAACCCACCCACCGGGCGAAGCCCGGGAAGGGTTGGGTGAGGGCGACCTTGCCCATGGCCGGCGAGGGGTGGCCTCACCAGATCTGGGCGAGACAGCCCTCGCCAGATCTGGGTAAGGCGACCCTCACCGATGACTGGCAAGACGACCCTTGCCTATGGCTGGCGACCCTCGCCCAGATCTAGGCAAGGTGACCCTCGCCGACAATTGGCGAGGCCGCCCCGCCCGGCCATAGGGCGGGGTTGCCTCGCCAATCACCAAGGGTCGCCTCGCCTAGATCTGGCGAGGCCGCCCCTCACCGGCCATTGGTAAGGCCGCCTTCACCTAGCCCTTCCTGGGCTTCGCCGGTGGCTGAGCTAGCCACCAGCAACAGGCCGGCAAGGGGAGAAAAGAAAAAAAAAAAAAGAAAAGAAAGGACAAGGAAAGAAGAGGAAAAAAATTATTTAAAATAAAAAATGCTGATTGTACACATTGACTCATCTTCCAGCGAGCCACGTCGTCGTAAAAAATTAATAAAAAATGTCATGTCGGATTTCCAACCAAATTGGCACTTAAATGATCTCTTTTCCTCCTACTTGGCACCAAAATATTCCGAAAAAAAGTTATGACACCAAAGTATCCTCCATACACAACTTATGGCATTTCTGGTGTCCTTTTGCCGAAGAAAAAGAAACACAAGAATGCACAAGAAATGCTATTTATCCCAGAACCGGAAAAAGAACTATTCAATCTCTCAGAAGTGTAGGGGACCTGGTGTATCATGGTAAATCTGGGCTATGACTCTCGACTTAATCCCTGTATCCATTCCAATATGAGCAATCTCTTGTGCCAATCATTGTTCACTTTATCTTAAAAAAGTATATCGTCTTCAAGAACGAGAGATCCTTAACATTATATGTCCATTTGTTTCACTGAAAACATGTTGTAACTGAAAAATAATTTTAGAAAAATAAAATCTTGGATCAATATCACAAAAAACCCTAAACTTAATTTTTGACCACCAAAAACCCCAAATTGAAATACATGTAACAAATTTACCCTCTGTTAAATTGGATTAATGCCACGAAAAATTACAAACTGGTACACATGTGACAAACGAAAGGTAAAACCCCAAACGGGTATACCCATCAACTGCTACGCGTCATCTAACTCAAAAATTTAACGGTAAAATTTAATGGAAACTAACGGAAGGTAAAATTATCACAGGTGTACCAGTTTGGGATTTTTCGTGGTATTAACTCTAAAATCTTACATAAAGTTAACCGTTTTTTAGTGTTTGTTTCACTGGAAACAAGTTGAAAAAGGTAATTCTATGGTGACTAATAAATAAATAAAATTCATAAAGGCGCGTTGTATTGTTAAAAATCGGTTTTTAGAGAAAATGATTCTTGTTAGGGAAAGTCATTTTTCTAATCATTTTCTCTAAGTTAAGCTTGTTATTTTCAGTACATGAAAAAGGCTTTTCGTCGTCCAAACACTAGAAAGTTCGAAAAAACTTTTCCAAAAAATGATTTCTCATCAAACAAACGGACCCTATAAACTTGTATTCTATAT
Organism: Syzygium grande; assembly: GCA_024733475.1. Taxonomy (NCBI): domain Eukaryota; kingdom Viridiplantae; phylum Streptophyta; class Magnoliopsida; order Myrtales; family Myrtaceae; genus Syzygium; species Syzygium grande. The sequence goes on from JAMXDD010000004.1 coordinate 17,710,363, forward strand.
TTATTGTGTTATTTATATAGTACGGCTAGAGACCCTTTGCTTGACCAGATGAGACCCGCACCCGGAGAGGAGAGTTCTAAGCGGATATGTTCATCGGTCTTGATCGATATGTGATATATTTTTTTATTATATTAGGTTATTATATGCATTTTCAAAGTACAGAAGTAAGGTTTAAATAATATTTAACCGCATTACTAGAATCATTATGTCTAGTCTAAAAATTACAATTAAAGATAGACGTGGGAAGAGCCCTGGCAAACCAATGTTCATGATACAAGAGAAAAAAAAAAGGATTGATATTGTGAGGAAAAAAATATATGCGACCCATCGTACGATATTAATATTTTAATTTCTATGCCTGTTTACATATTTATAACGTAAGGAAAAGTACCAAAAAATTCTTAGAGTCCATTTATTTTGCAAAAAACATTTTTTGGAAAAACATTTTCCAGTGTTTGGTTTGCTTAGGAAAATAAATCAACGGAAAATATTTTCCTAGTAAACGGAAAGAGTTTTTCTACCAAAACTTAAATTCAGGAAAATAATTTTTACTTTGAAAGAACCGAAAAACATTTTCCGAAATATGACTAGGTATTGACATTTGGACATTAAACTCTGCGCTTAGACCTAAAACTCTACATTTGAGCACAGGAATCCCAACGTTGGTTCTCGGGTCCCGACGTTCAACACCGAGTCTCCAACATCCGAACTCAAGTTGACAAAGGCCATGCTCGAGTCCCCAACGCTCGAGCTTTGGTCCCAACCCTCAGGCCCGGTTCCATAAAGGCCATGCGCAATTTCTCAGTGCTCTGGCTCGGGTTCTTAGTTAAAGAAACATTTGTTCTCATAAAAAATATTTTTTAAAACAATTGAATTTTTATTTATTTTTTAAAAAAATTGAATTTTTAATTTTTTTATTATTTTCTTTCCTTTTCTTTTGTTCTTTTGTTTTCATTTTGCTTCTTCCTTGGCCTGGCATTGGCTGGCAAGTCCACAAAGGCCATGCTTTCTCAAGGCTCAAGCTCGAGTTCTTAGTTAATGAAACATTCGTTCTTATGAAAATATTTTTTTAATAAATCGAATTTTTATTTATTTTTTAAAAAAATTGAATTTTTTATTTTTTTATTATTTTCTTTCCTTTTCTTTTGTTCTTTTGTTTTCATTTTGCTTCTTCCTTGGCCAGTCATTGGCTGGCAAGCTCGAGCCTTGCCATATCAAACGAGCTCATAGCCTCTAACGGCAAGGCTTGAGCTTGCCCTAGGTTCGCGAGCTTGCGGCCTCTGGCGGCGAGGGCATCCCAGCCCTCAGTAAAAAAAAAGTAAAGAAAAGAAAAGAAAAAAAAATATAACCAAAAACATTCAAAAAATTTGTTAAAATGTTATAAAAAAAATGTCCACATCAATGTCAGGGGTGTCACGTAGGATGGCTAGCATTCACATCAACGATTGACAAAACATAAAAATATTTATGTCTAAATTGACACAATTGAAAGATTTATAACTAAATTAGCATCAATGCAATAGATTTGTGACTTTTTATGTTCTTTTCCTTCATAATATATATATTCCTCTTCCTTCTTGACCTATAGAGATTGCTCACAATTCATGCGAGAAATTTATTGAAGTATCCAACATCGCTTAACCGTAAAATTTATATGGTCTTTATCTACATATAATCTCCCTCCACCTATTAACTTAAATTCTTGAGTTGGACATTCTAACATAGCATCACAGTCCAAGTTATGCGGGGTTAAACATTAACAAAATTCATAAATGATTAATTTATAACGGATGTAAATTCTCAATCCTTGAAGCGTGTTGAGGGTTCATGCGGCCAATTTATTCAAGTGGAGGATGAGGCTTACTTTTAAACTTCATACAAACCATACCTACTGAACTTTTTTTTATATGTCGATTAAGAGAAATTGTCAAGAGCAATCTATGCAAGAATGCTCCGAGTAACTCCGGTCATGGAACAGATGAAATATAATCAAATAAATGACGGGGGCCCGGATCAATTATCTAAGTGGGAATGCCACTGTTGGCTACGTCAAGTCAACTGCATGATCTTTTAGGAAGGAGTTAAAAGAGCCAAACAAAAGAAAATTGATTGACATGATAATGTGTACGTTAATTTCTTTTTGGTCATTCGTCCACATCAATTTGCTAGCTGGAGAGGAGAAAATATTAGGTCCACTCAACACTCTACGTAGGATATAGATTAAACCATCCACTGATGGACACGTGATCATAATAGACCCACTTTTCGGACCTTTTCTCTCTCCTTCGTTACTCTCTCTCTCCTCTCGTCATTTACTTCCTTTTCTTTCTGACTTTTGAGGTGCCGGGGACTACATTTCGTCAAAATATTAAATTGCGTTTGGCTGTCTATATTCAAATTAAGATAGAATAGAATAAAGGGAATTTGAAATCCTATACATATCCTCGGATTGTGGAGAAGCAATATTCGAAGTGTCACTTTATCGCTCCGTTAAAGGATAAAATATAAATTTTTTAGTTATTTTTAAATTTTATATCAAATCCGGGCTTATCCCATCCCCTAATTCGGATTTTTTATCTGGCATTTTATTTGGTCCGAAGAATGTCACCAAACACCGGATAGAATAATTTGTAATCCTATCCGGACTGAAATCCAAACTACCAAATGCAGAGATTATGTCAAAGATGAAATGCAAAGTCAATTTCTATAAAATCCACAAATCGCATTCTTTTATCTATCCTCTATCTCAGATAAAAATGTATGAGCAAGGACATAATCCAAGAATTGAGGAAAGAACAAGCTCGAGATCTCTAATTACGATACCACGTCTAGAAATGACGAGACCGCTAATAACTTATCCATAAATTCATACAATTAGATAGAACAATAGTTCTATTCGAATTATTCTAATAAAACCATGTGCCACGTCCGGAGTTTGATCTTAATTGAGTGTTGAAATCATTCGTGGAGTGTCCAAATTATTCGGGCGCATTCACTTGCTCTAGCTTGGCGGAAACTATACGTCAAATACCATTTAATAAACCATACAATATAAAACACTCGAATAAAAAAATAAAATAAAATACTCAAATACCGATTACGTATGATTACGTCGTACGGCGAGAAGAACCCACCGACACGGGCGTGGGGCCGTTCGATGACGGGGAGCATGTGAGCCCCACCAGCCCAGGTGGCCCCTTATGCAGGTTCTTTGTTTATTTCTTTGATGCATTCCAAGAAACTTCCCTCTCTCGTGTTCATCCCCCCACCACAATACTGACAAAACCTCCCAAAGTCTGATTGACCCAACGCATCTTGCACGACGAATTACGCAAAACTACTCTTGTGAAACTCTTCAACATAAGCTGATCCCTGCCATCCCCTCCAGCTCTCTTTGGAGGCTACTCTGGTGGATAACACAAATATCTTCACATCCCAAAATCTTCTTTTCTTCTTTCTGTTTTCTTCCTTTTCTCTGTTTGTCACCGAGCTTGGTGCATGTCGTCGTTTTTTACATTCATCATTGGTCATACATATTATTGACGTTGTTGGATCTGGCAGTGCATATACATGGTCATACGCTACAAAGGGTTTTATTCTGATGAGGATGAGGGCGAGCAACAAGCTGATGAGGTAAAGTTTTTTCGCTTTTGCTCTCGTATGCGTTTCGAATTCAATAAAAACTAGGCAAATAAGCTTAAATTCGACCTGATCTGACATCAAAGTTAATGAAAGCTACTCGACGAACTAAGAAAGAAAATTCCATTTAATAAGGTGAACATATACATACGAAGGAAGATCTCTTCATTAACTAACACAAAAATAATCTTTTATTTTACGGTATTCTTTTCTTGTTTCAGCAGCAGCCAACTGGCAAAGCTGGAAAAGAGAAGGCCGTCAGCTCCGGCGCCGAGAAGAGATGCAAGCTATTGAGCATTTTTTCAAGATATAGAGGTGGAGGAGTTAGCAAAGTAGAGAAGGCTGCTACCGGACAAGAAGGTAAAAAAATTGTTCACCACAAAATGTTTGCTGTTAATCTGCTGAATCAGTAAATTTCCCTGATCTCAATAGGCTCATAGTCTCATTGCGTTAGATTCTCGGAGAGCCATGCACATATTCGGCAATTACATATTATCTTAAGAAAGTAGAAAAATCAAATAAACATTAAGGGCTTCTCTTTTTTAGCAAGTACATAAAGAAAGATGAAAGATAAGTTCTCTTCTACACGTTCTTCTGGCCTCCGGTGTTACAGTTGTGTTGTCTATGAACATAGAGAACATCTTGGGACAAGGTGTGATTGTTTGCAATTTCACAATCTAAAACTCACCGCAGCCCAAAAGCACCTAAAGCACGCAGTTGCTCTCTAGAGCACGGCTGTGTGGCTTTTGAGTTGCCCCCAGAACTCCAAAAGCTTTTGCTTCCTACAGCTTAAATATCTTAAAAGAGCCAAAAGCACCTTAAAAAAGCTAAAGCTATTGCATGGAAACACTCACAAATACCATCGCAAACATGCACTCTGCGAAGGAGCTATTCTGAGACGTTTAGGTCTCAACTCAAAATTTTATCCTGGACTCACTTATTAAGAATTCAGTCTACAAGCTAGAAGTCTTAACTGCTAGAAGACACTGATACTGTAGAAAAGAAGACTGCCTACAATATAGGTGCAGGAAAAAAGAAAACTATTCCTGCGAGTATATTTTTCTCATCTTTTGGCTCTTCTAAGAATGACAAAGCACCTGCTGAGGGCCAAGTTTGCAAACTCGTTGGCCAAAAGAGTAAAAGTCAAGCTACCTGAGGTATCTTAAAACATTCGTTAGTTGTAATGGAAGTCCGGTGTAATTTTTAGAGTGAAATCTAGAACTTGAATTACTTTAGTATATTCTGCTAGTCATATATTTAGGTATCATTCCTGACTGCCTCAGGTTATCCAGTCCATGTAGTGTTTGATTTGTCAGTTGCCTATTCAGATCGTTGTCTTACACCTGATACCACATGGAAATACACTATAGTCTCAAAACCTAGCGCAGTGCATCATTAAAAGGGGAAAGAAAAAAGAACCAAAAAGAAGGGAGAAAATAATAAACTCATGCTATGGATCGAGCGCACGAGAGAATAAGCAAGCAATCTATGAGAGATTTGAAAATTGAAGAAAAAAAAGGTACTGGCTTAAAAAAGAAAAGTCTTATATTAACTATGATAGTCATCATGTAGATCAAGTTACGAAAATTTTGGCCTTGAATTCCATACTCAAGTTTGCTCTCCCCCACTAAAAACATGTATTAGTATCAAACATAATATGAGTTCTTTTCTCCATACTAACAAAACTTTTCACAAGAAAATTTATTAACTAATTGATAGACTAATAGAGTGCTAACGAACATCTGCAGGTTGCATGGAACTGGCTAAATATATATAGTTAATTTCATATAGTGTGTTAGCCTAAAAGCAGCCATGGTACGAATCACAAGGAACTGGCTAAAATTATCTGCTCTTTCTTTCTTTTGTTGTATTGATTCTTCATTTACCTGGATAAAATTATCTCCTAGTTAATTTTATATGAAAGATCACGTCTTCAACCTATAAAGGTCAAAGCAGAGAAAAGTTGCTTCTCCAAACTGTCCCTCAAAAGCTTTTGATTTGAACTGTTTTAGCACTTCAAGTGAAAAATACAAATATAAGCCATAATTATATTATAAAGTATGACATCTATGTATGTATATGTTCATTTTCTTATGAAAGTCACAACAACAAATGCAAAAGTCCATATTACCCTAAGTCAAGGCTACAACTAAAAGCATTTTAGCTTGAGCTAAAGTTATTTGAAAAAGGCTTTTTTGTTTAGGCTAAGTAAAGAGTATAATGCCCAACAGACAATACCCATCTTTTCATGGCATGACCCATTTTGCAATGGACATGAAAACATAAACTCTCAAAACCTCACACCAGCTTTACTCTTATTACTTGGCTCTGTTCATCAGGTACTGAAGCCATTAAGGTTGAAAATGTTCCAAAGAAATCAGAAAGAGTTAAAGGCCTGGAAATGGGGCCCAGTAAAGGTAAAAGACAGGTTCCAGGAGCAGCAAGAGCACAAGAATGAGAAGCGTGACCAACTGGTCTCTCCTACCTGGCTAAACAGCAACCATGGTAGGAATTAACAGAAAAGAAATCACATAAAGTTGCTCAAATGTACAGTGAATATTTGCTAGAAGCCTAAATCTTTCAATGTAAAACCAAAACCAACCAAATTTCTTTGAGCTTCCATCAGGCACGAAGGACATCTGTATTGACAGTATCCCGAGGACATCAACAGTCATCACAAGAGACAAAGGGAAGTTAAAAGACAGAAATGGGGAGGAAAAAATTAACGAGTATGTGGTAGCCTCTCCTCAGGGCCACGAGCTATGGTATGCAAAAGAGAGCCCGTACAACCAGAAGAAGAATGAGACAGAGGTAATATTCTTAAGAGCAGATGAAATCAAGCAAAGCCTTAGAAGGACTCACTTAATCACTGTTACTCTTCTACTTATCTATAGAGATTCTATGAATTTTCTTATGAGAAAAGTACTGCTACTACCATAATTACTTTTTGGTGAATGAGAAAAGTTTAACTGTGCATGGGTGGGCGGCTCTAGAGAGCAAGCACCGTGGTTCTCAGGACTGGACTGCATTGTGATGGCTGCATTCAGGAAATAGAAAAGTGCATTTCAAGTTATAAAGGTGAGATGGACAATCTTCAGTCAATGCTCGAGATTTGGTCTTATGTAACTAAACCAACCTATACAGGTAGACACAATGTTAAATAATTTGGTTCCAATAAGTAGAAAATTTAAGTAAAGGATTCCTGTATGTTGAAAAACAGACAGATATTCATCATATGATTCTTTTAGACTTCTACTTCTCCCAACTAGGTAAAGAACATTTTTGTTTTTTACTCAATTATTTATCAACGCACATGACTTCTTATCAAGTGGGTCAACATAGTGTGATCCGTCATTCATATTGATCAGAATATTAATGCAAATGTCAGAGTTGAGGTACTCTACAAGCATATAAGTACATGCAATTGTTTACAAACAACAAAAAAAAGGAATTCTACAATGAACCTAGTGAATTGACTCTACTTATTTTTTAGCGCCAGTACTCAGTAGCCTGTGGCCTTTCCGATCTCATGCCACTAACCAATTTCTGCAGACATTACTAGCGTTCAGTATGTTAAGAGTCTCTATTGTGAATAGCAGGAGTTGAATCGGTGGCTATAGATGCAAGCAAGGATCAAGTATCAGTGACAGGGGTAGTGGAAATGAAAGAATTCGTGTCTTACCTCCAAGACAAGATCAAGAGGAATGTTGAAGTGGTTTCCACAAGACGAGGAGTTGATAAAGAGTTTAAAGAGAGGGTTGATAAGGGTGGTCTTGGTGGTGCGTTATATGATGTTAGCTCTAGTTATGGGGTCTTACAGAGCCAATTTAACTTTTTGATTTTCTATGATAACTGTTACTACCCTACTAATCCTTCTTGATTTAAAGGAAAGGGAATTCCTATAACTCCAAAAAGAACAGTAAATATGTTCTGTAAATGCTTCTATTTCCTGTTATAATAGAAATTGGCATTAGCAGCAAAATATTTTGTTTGTGTGGCAGAACATATTCATACCTGATGTTTTCCATCAAACGGTGATGAAAGGTCTAACTTGTACAAATCTTTCCATTTGCTGGAGATTATGGCAAGAAAAAAGAGCAAACTCCGCTCACCAAGAATGTAAACCAAAGAGACAACCACTGGTCACTAGCTCATCCGATCACATATTGGGATTATGGAGAAATCCATAATGGGAATTATGGTACTGAAGCTTACCAAGGTTACATTAAATCAGGATGCTTCATATCAGCAATTCAATCCATCATATGCCCCTGACATTTTCAGTGATGAGAACCCTAATGCCTGCTCCATCATGTGATAGATCAGTCGTGCTTGAGAACATGGATTAAGAGAAATTGTGCTTGAGAATGCTATTGATAACCAAAGATGCAGTGTATATACGTCTCTAAGTCAAAGAAGCATTTCCTGTGTCATTATGTTGACAAATCAAAGGTCACATTCCCCTAGAAAAGAGGAACTGAAAAGAGCCTGATGAAACTTTTCATTTCAAGTGTCGCTACAAGTTAGGACACTTGAGCCTGCTAACACATTTGGCAAGATCAGAGTGACTAAACTGGTTGTCTGCTGTCATTTGATCCTGTCAAGCGGGGCTGAACTCTGCTATATAGGTGGACGTAGATTTGATATCATAATAGGTGACTGCTGGCCACAGGTACAAATGAAAAATGTGGTGGCCTACTGTTTTATTTATTCATCTCTCTGTTTTGTTAGTAAATATACAAAACTGTCATGCTTTGTCGTATTACCTTAGCTCTCTCACATAAATTATCGTAGAATTTCTCCCTAACAGTTTTCAATTTTGCATGTATGTGAAAGATCTGTATCAATCCTGAATTCATCCTCATGTGACACCTCGCATAACCAGTTTCCTGTCCCAAGCCAAACACTACTAAAGTTCCCACTTCCATCTCACTGTCAGACTGAAAATGCATCTTAAGTACATGATTCTGCAGATAAATACTTCGAAGAACAAAAATTTGCCACCACCTGAAAAGGAAAATCTGGTTTGTCGGATCTGTCAATCATGTACATTATTTTACCTCAGAACAGTTATTTGGACCCACAGGTTCCCTCAAGCAATTAGATATTGCCATCACAGCAGCTTCAATTGATGCGTCTTCTCCCTGTTTTGGTCGCAAAAGTTCTTTAAATTGATCTCTAATGGGGCACGTGAAAAACTCACAGTCAAGGAGGTGAGACAAGTCCAGAAGGTACAAAGTATTTACCTTCTCTTTCCAATAAAATATATTTCCATATTTTCCAGCCAAACGACTCCAAAAGCTACGCGGAATGTCTAAATCAATAGAAGCTCCTACATTGAAATTTATGATGTTACCTGTTCCAAAAATCCAATCAGCTTGGTGATTCAATCATCACAACTATTCCAAAGAAACAATACCATTCCACTAGATTACCAAAAGTTGGGTCAGCTACAAAGACAATTGTTCGATCATCCACGCTCCAGAAATCTTTGATTGCTAACCCTGTAATAAGTAGTAAAGTTCAACCTTAAATGATGTCAAAAATATCCAACAAGATGATTTGACAAAGAAACTAAAACACAAGAATGCCGGGACAACATAGAACAAGAAAGAAAGAACTATTGGAATCTCTCAGAAGTGTAGGGAACCTGGTGTATCAGGGTAATTCTGGGCTAGAACTCTCAACTTAAATCCAGTATCCTTTTCAATATCAGCAATCTCTTGTGCCAATCTTTTCTCCTGCGCATCAACCAATTGACCAGTGCCTTAAGCAACGTTGTGTAGGTTTTCTGTGCGAAACTTGAGCCCCTTGAATTGCAGTTTCGGACTTTTCAGACTCTAGCTACTGAGAGCTCATGTTGTCAAATTAGTGTACGAAACTTTTTGACAGAACCAAACAGCAAAATTGTTTTCAGTTAGTCCATCTTTTCCCAAAGTATGAGCTTAAATAGTACCACCACTGATATCACACAGCATGAAGACATGTCACTACCCAGCCAAAATCAAATGAGCTCCTTTTCATTTGATGATTCATCTATACCATATCAATCCAAAAATAATACAAAACACACCTACTGATAAGGGACTGATGCGTTCACATACACAAACACGCACGCACACACGCGCACCTGACCATCAGAGAGGAATCCGGCGACATCGATGACGGGCGTGTACTCTTTGGGAAGCAATTCCGGCTTGTTGACCCCAACCTTCGCCTCCGCAAACCCAACCGCCCCTGCATACGTGCGTCCACTCACATTCTCAGAATCTTCCTGACTATCCAGAGTAAACCCAAAAAACAAAAAGGACCAGTTTCTGCTACGTCGATCAAATAAGGGAACTTTCATCAAACAGATAGAGTAGTAGGCAAAAAAGAAAAAGAAAACAGAGCCACTAGCACGCAATGCAGTCGAATAGAAAGACCGGCCCAACTTTCGAACGCGCGTTCCGCGCCTACTGACCCGCTAGAGATAGCCCGAGAGCGAGAGTGCCCGAGAGCAGGAGATTCAGAGACTTCGAGCGGAGAACAGAGATCGCAGCGCTTAAGCTGGACGATTTGCGCGCAGATGATGTTGGTATCGAGACGCAAGACCGCGACGACAGGGACGACGACGATGACGAAGCGATGGTTGGTGTGTGCAGAGATGGGAGGGATGGGGAGTGAAGGCGGAGAAACGCCATGGTACTACGCTTTCGGGCAAAGATTTTCTGGATAGGTCGAGAGAGCTCTCCTCTGTACAGGTCTCACCCTCTGTCTGGGCGAGCGGTTCCAGGTTCCGGGAGGTTCCGCTCGAAACTTGGAAACTATTTTCGGTACAAATTTCCTTAAAATGAAGAACCCAGAGCCTCTTGTCGAATATGAAATCTGAAACCCATCTTGTCACAAGGTTCCAAGATCGATTTCAGGTTCCAATAAGTTATTTTTTTAATTTCGTTTTGAATTAAACAAAATAAAAAATAAATGCAATAGTAGATTATCTGAATAATACATACACAATGTCTTGATGTGATATTTAAGGGATATAATGCCAAGTTTACAAATGCCTAGATAGAACTAAACTTATAATTGCCCAATACCAATTTAAAAAAAAAATAGTTTACAATGCTATGTAGAAGCTGGTGGTGAATGGCTTATTGAAACCTATCCCCTTTCCCATCTTCACGAACTCCATTATTGCATCCAACACAATTTCCTACACAAACCACAATCGTCACAGTGCAGAAAGAAAATCAGGTACACAATAAAGGAAGAAAACACCGGCAATATCGACTCTATAAATCTAAAACAGCTCAATGCGCAAAAGGAAATCAACAGTGCCGAAACCATGATAAACCAAACTAATCACAGTCTGCTGCACTGTCTCTCTTCTAAGCAGAATATAAAAATGCGAATAGCAATACTGAAAGCACTTAAACAAGGGAAAAAAAAAGACACCCAGACTCTGGGTGTCTTTTTGCCCTGTCGCGCCCGGACGTTTCGTTTTTACGGTTAGCCACTTAAGAGCTCTTTGGTAACCGATTAAACAATACCCGATTCTATTTTTTTATTTTCCAAAATAAAAAATGAATCGTTTGGTAAATTTTTATTTTCGGACACAAATTTATTTTCAGAATCAGTTTTGGAATAAATTCAAAAATAAAAAAAAGTTGATTCTCGATTCTAAAAATAAAAATCAGAAATGAAAAGGAAATTTTTGTTTTCTTCTTCTTCTTGTTCTTCTTTCTTGGCCTGTGGCTGGTGGCCCGTGACCGGCCACAGGCCAAGGTCGGTGAGGGCGTTGCAGCACTCATCGACCACAGGCCAGGGCGAGGGTTGGACCCACACGGCTCCACACAGCTCCATCGCCCAAGCCGACAAAGGCATCACAGCCGATCATGGCCAAGAAGGAGAAGAGAAGAAAAAAGGAAAAGAAAAAAAAAATATAAGGAAATATTAAAAAAATTTAAAATATTATTAATAAAAAGAAATTATGTGCAGTTACCAAACGCATTTATGTTCTTTTTCTATTCCACGAATGAAAATTTTGGGCTATTACCAAACGCTTTCAAATACTTAAAAATTGTTTTGAAGAACAGAATAAAAAAAATTATTTATGAGTAAAAATTGTTTTTGAGAACAGAATGGTTATCAAATGCACCCTAAAAATACTAAATTTTGGCAAGAAATAATGACACAAATAACCTTTGAATTTGGGCTCAATATGCAATGTGACCCTTGAACTTTTAATTTGTTCAATGTAATATATGAACTTTAGCTTAATATTCAATGTCGGCCATGAACTTTTATTTTGTTTAATGTGATCCATGGATATTTGATAGATGTTCAATGTAGTCCTTGAACTTGAATTAATGGAAGAACTACATTAAACATTTTTTAGTTTTTCATATACTTCAGGGACTAAATTAAATATATACCAAAAGTCAGGGAAGACATTGAACAAATTAAAAGTTTAGTGATTATATTACACAATTGATTAAAGTTGAAGGACTACATTGAATAAATTAAAATTTCAAGGATCACATTGCACATTAGGTTAAAATCCAAGGATTAAACAAACTAAAAGTTCAGGGATCATATTACACAGTGAATTAAAGTTCATGAATTACATTGAATAAACTAAAAATTCAGGATCACATAGTATATTGGGTCAAAGTTCATAAATTATTTGTGTCATTTTCCTCGGTAGCAAACGGAAAAAGGGCAAAATTACCATTTTAGCCTTAAATCTATGCTAATTTAGTCCTAGATTTTTGTGTGAAATTCTAATATATGACTAAACTAATAAAATTAAAAAGTTAATAACTAAATTGATACAATAAAGTTATGACTGATTTGGTAATTATTCCTGAAATGAAGCTATAAACTAACCCTCATCACCATTATGCAACGATAGAGCAATGTCATAAGTGTTATTACGCTATTTCATTTAGGTAGCATAATACCAAATTATGTTATTTGATGCCACGAATAATTTGCGTTATGAGAAAGGAATATTGTTAAGACCCAATATATCTAAACGGTGAATATTATTTCAATTGCCAATTGTGAGTGTAATTCTCCATTACTAGATTTTGATGACATTATCAAAATCTTTGTGAACATTAATTACTTTAATAATATTCATTTTTCATAGCAATCAAAGTCAATTTTTGAGCCTATTAATGAAGCAAATTCAATGGTTCAATGACTGATACCACAAAGAAGTGGTGGTAAAATAAAGAGCCTTGACCAATTTGAAAAATTGTTCGAGCAAGTAAGGGAAGGATTTATGGGTCTGGGTCTTCGGGTCGAAGATCCTCATGCCTAAAATGGCTTAGATTGGCTCAGAATTATTAAAATATATAATATATATTGCAAATTATAACAACTAAGTTATTTATTCTAGAAACACTCTAATAAAGTCATATACAATTAAATAAACGATTTTTTAAAAAAAAAAAAGAGAAAAGTTGTGGTGATGAGAGTCGAATTATGTAAAGTGACCGATGTAAATACGATTTTCACTTAAAACAGCCTCAAACGTCTTCTTATCGAAAGTTACAAGCTCTGAATGAGTTTTTGGGAATTGTACTAATGATCTCCGTAACTCCACCCGAATCAAAACTTATGCGCTATTGAAATTAAAGGTGTACAAAATTCGTTTATTCTAGTGCAATCTGTAAATTTTAAAGTAGCGGTATGTCAGTAATGTCAGAAAATTAATATAAAAAAAACTAATACGTTCTGTTATTATGAATCGGTTTAGTTCGGTCCTGACCTTTTCTGCTTTACCGAGCCGGGCCTAAAGACTGGGCCCCTTGGCAGGCACTATTACATGAAGGGGGTCATGCAATATTATAATATAGTCTTTCGACTGTAATAGGAATTACAATGTAAGCAATTTGTAATAAAACTGCAATAATAACATATTAAAAACCTTAGTCCGATCAAAAACTGTAATATGCAATAAATCTGTTTTAGACATGTGATGTAATAATCACTACTACTTAAAAATAATAAAAAAAAGTGATGTAAAGGATTAGGTTCCTCCACATCGGGATAATTGTGTTACGGCGGGGGTTCTCAAGATTCTACTAGTCGTAGAGGTGCCAAAAAGAATCAGGTTATTTCAATTGATATGGAATGTTTTAGGGTGTGAAAAGTTGTACACTTATATTATAAAGTATCTTATATTTAAGGAGAGTAGTTAGGAAGACTGGGAATGAAATCCCACATGTATATGTAAAGACGCCCTCCCTCTCATTTTTGTCATTAGAACAATCAACACAAATCACGCTAAACCCTTTTCTTACATGAAAATTTCAGATTTTTAATAATGTTTGGGACTTTTGAGAAAGGTGAATCAGTGATATAAGTCCGAGCTTGTAGAACTGAAGTAAAGGGGTCGACCATGAGAGCTTGTACCATAAAAATGCTCTCATACTCTATGATAATCTAGAAAATAACCTAAACCCTAGCACACTCTCTATTCGCCTCCTTAGCACGTCTCGTTTCGCTTCATCGCTGTCTCCTTGCCATGGTCCACCACCTACCATCCCCTTCTCATCCAGCCATCCTCCTAAGAGGGGCTAGCAACAGTCATGAGGCATAGGGGTGATCGATTCCAAGGTGGATATGTTCCACACTTGAAACCTGAATATCCACACTTGGAACCTAGAACCAACCGTATTATAACTTGAAATCTACTATATTTGTCCCGGAACTTATTTTGGAACTTAAAACTTACCATGTTTGTCCCAGAATCTGTTTTGGAACCTACCATATTTCTCCGGTCCAGTTTCAGGATTTACCAAAGAAACTGTTTTTATTTTCTTCCTTTTTCTAGTTTTATTTTTTTCTAGCAAAATAATGTGAGTAGCAATAAAATGATTCAAAGTAAAATATGAATAATAAAACTCATTATCTGCCAAAAGTAATGATCCCTAAGATGGACAATAGAAATTACTATCCACTAAAAGCAACAATATAAAATATAGTGATAGCATGATCTACGTTTTTTTTTTAGCATAAACTAAAAATGGGTTCCAAAACCGGTCTGGGTGAGTCTTCACTCGGAACCGAGAACCAAACCAATACCAACCGGTTCCCAAAAAATGGAACTTGTTCCCGAACCAATTCAAACAAGAAACGGTTCCCATACCTCTTTTTCGAGTGGTCCGATCCAATTTTTGGATAAACCCACTCTAGTTGCACAATCCTAATCGGGCAATGACGGCAACCATGGGCAACAATGGGCCACGTACATCAATATTAGCCGATTTGCTCCTACAAAATTGTATCTAGAATCCCCAAATCACATCAGACTCCGAAGCACGCTCGTTTCGCGTGCTCTTTCATGCACCAAATAAAGAGTATTTGGGGAGCCAGGTAAATCACGGGCCAGACATTGTTCTTTTGAAAAAGAGGAAGAAAAAACTTGTTCTTTTGATAAAGAGGAAGAAAAAACTCTAATCGCTTACTGTACCCAAAAAAAAAAAAAAAACTCTAATCGCAACTATGCGCGCGCATAAAGTAGGGCAATTATCGAAGGGAAGAGAATGAAAAGATACGTGAGATTACAGACAGACTCCATCATCCAGGAGGGTCAAGTAATGTCACCCTATTTGGCAAGAAAAAGCTGAAACTACACCCTAGCGTGCAATTAGATGCAGATGCGCATTTTTAGTGAATCATGGGAAAATGAAATGGACCAAAACTAGCACTTATCTCAGCGTTTGTCAAGAAATACTACAGATCATATCATTCAACCATTCGTTCACAGTGCTAACGATGCAAGCACTCTAAGATGGGATGCACTTCAGACATTGCAAGAGTTGCTTAAAGCTTCCAATTCATGCACATTCCATCCAAGTCACAGCAGCATATGAAGCCAACCGTTTTGTTTTGGCTGATACAATCATACCAGGAATGGACAAGATAAAAGGAAGAGAACCATGAGAAAAAAAATCAAACTCTTGTACAAACACAAGTTATTTGAGTAAGGTCAGCACCCCAAGAAAACAACATACAAAGATAAATTCTATGGGAAGTAAACAGGCCAGTTGAAATAGTATGAGTCCCGGTGGTCCTTGTCCATGTACTCATTCCACTGCAACAACATAAACATTCATCACCAGTTACAAAATCCAAAAGGCACTTTAATCGAGAGAAAAAGAAAAACCATCAGCACCCAGAATTGAAAAGGGGCTCATAGACAAAAGGAAAAATTAGATTTGTCCGCTGCTTGAAATCAAAAAGGTGTACCTTGAATTTATATGGCTGATTCTTAGCCTTGGCTTTCTTCCAGTGATAGTGCTCGAACATCATGGCTTTGTCATGCCAACTGCACAATAAAATCAGAAAAACATGTGGTGTGAATTACCAGTTACTAATGACGATTAATTAAGAATAAAAGGGGTATCCAATGATGAGAGACAAGCATTTCCCAAAGGTGACTTTCCATAACCTAAATAAGATGGAATAACCTTGCGCTCTACAAAAAGGCACTAAAATGCGCAAACTCATACACCATGGTCTTCTGCGGTAAGATAAATCGTGCTCAGTCATTTCAGGATCAAGTATGACATGAATCAGCGCATGTAGACATCTCAGCACCAGATTGGAATCTGCTTTAAATAAGAAGGTTTAAGTTTAAGTTTAACACTTTGACTATGCCAACCAGACCTTATTGTGTACAAAGAGGGTGTTAAAAGGTTAAAACTGGATTCTCTCCATCATTATTCATGAACGTACACAGAAAATCAACAACTAGCTATTATGGCTTAATGGTACTATAATATAGTGTATGACTCAGCCAGATCATTAAAAGAAATGGCTGTGAGCCTATGAGGTGCCTTAAAAGAAGACAAGTGACTTGGAAAGGGTCAATCAGAAGGCACATCAACTAGGACGCAACCTTAATGACTGTTTAATGTTATCCCCCATTTTGGCTCATTGCTGGTATTCAACCCAGCACGCCAAGCTAGGACACAGACCCCAACCTCTGTTTAGACTGCTTGATGATGCTCAGTTTAAGTTATTAAAACTTGTGACTCGTTGTAAAGGTTTGCAAAAGTACATAAGTATTCTTGAATAATAATTAGATGGCCTATGAAACTATAGATGACACCTACTGTCCATTGGATTTTTTCAATGCACACTGCTTCAGGAACCTTACGCTGCACAATCAGCACTTAAAATGTATGTCCAATCAAGTGAAGCTGCAACAATGAACCATCTATGATGGTCATAATTATAAAAACTTGTGATAAATAATGTTTTCTATCAATGCATGCAAGCTCAAATTCCTTAAGCAGAAATGGTACTTTAAGAAAAAAAAAAAAGTCATTGGAGTGCGGAGAAAAAATTGCCAAAATGAGAATGTGGCAAATAAAGATCAAAAGTGGCTAGATGTCATGAGTCATGACCCATGACCCACCAGCATCTATATCTAACAAATGCTGAAACTATGATCTCCCACATGTCAAGCAAGTCGGTTCTTTCCTACACAAATGCACATTGCCTTCAACTGTAATTTGATCCAATCATACAAGCATCAAAGGAAGCAGACTCAGGAAGTGCTAGAGTTGAAAGACACGTCAAAGATTGCGGTAGCTACTAATTTGATGCAATTCTACATTCGGCTCCGCCACTCCACTACTAATGACGCTAACGGAAGAAATATCAAACCAACATTTGTTATCTCATCAATTGCAACAAGCCTGTTCTCTCTTCACCACAATCTTCACACCCAGATGACAAATTCAAACGGAGATACACAACACCGACACAAACCACCTATATAGTCCCCTCGCGGTGAAACACTTATATTAAGTTTCCACTCTTTAACTCTCATCCCAAGTATTTTTATTGTTGAGAAACACATCCAAGTAACTATTTGCTGTATCAAATTCCAGCCAGTATTTATGCAGTTAAGGAACGGCTCAACATCCAGACCAACACACTAATTGCCGACGACATCTCGACGGTTCCGCACATACCCAATTCTCCTTAAACCAAAAATCTTCATCCCCGTGGGCTGAATTCCGACACACACACACACACACACAAAACAACCTTCATGGCAGGGTCACTTGGAGACGCAGTCATTTCTAGAGTCCCTCACGACGAAAACACACACCAGAAGCGCCCATTGAACAGCCGAAATCCCAAGCTAGAGTGGTTCTCCAGCTCGTTGCGGGCTCAATTCAAGAAGGACGGGGACACCGAAGAAAAGGGTCGCAGGGCAAGCACTTTCAGACACCATCCCGGCAACCAACGAGAGAAATTCTAGGGAGAAGCGAAGGAGGAGGAGGAGGAGGGTACTTGAACTGATTGGAGAGCTGCCAGAGGTAAGGGTTGTTCCAGGTGAGGGCGGAGAAGGCGGCGGACCCGATCCATATGTTCACGAACCTGTCCGGGTCCGCGTGCGGCACTCCCGGGTCGCCCCGGTACGCGTTCCCGAAGTACTTCTCCATCTTCTCTCTCTCTCTCTGTCTCTCTCTCTCTCGCCGCCGTGTGACTGAGCCGCCGAGGAAGAAGGTGGAGGTGGATAGGCACCGTCTTATCTTCTTCTTCTTCTTCTTCCCGAAGACTCCTTGGCGGAAAAAGCACAAAAGAAAAAAGAAAAACAACTGAAAACAATCAACCCTCGCTTTTGTTCTTTCCATGGAGTACTCTAACTTTCACATTTTTGCAATCAAGCCCTTCGATCAATTTTTTTTTTTCTAAGGGGCTTCGATGGTTCTCTGATCATAACCCGTTGTAGCCATGTATGTTTTATTGTAATTCCTACAGAATGTCACGATACTACAAAAAAATTATTAGAGAATTTACGATTGATGGATGAGATTTATTATAATTTGATCCAACGTTGCCGGTATATCAAAATATGGATAACGAGGGGATTATATAAGCCTAGTTAGTACTCATATTAAGTTGCTAACATGGCAACCCTAAAATAGAGGTTCTCCTTCCTTATTCTTCTAAGCTCCTATGGAACGTTTAGTAGATGGAAAAGAGTCAAGCTCCAAATCTTTAACATTGACTATGAGTTAATTGTTGTGCAAAGTTGGATTATAAAAAGGGTTAATACCATAAAATACTACAAACTAGTCTACATATAACAAATTTACCCAAAACTAATATTTTGATCACAAAAAATCTTAAACTGATATACATGTGACAAATTTATCAAAATTAATTTTTTGAACATCAAACACTTTACATCAATACACTTGTAACAAATTTACCTCCTATTAAATTGAATTTTTTTTGGGTAAGGACCTCCTATTAAATTGAATTAATATCATGAAAAATCACGAATTAATAAACTTGTGACAAATGGAGGGATAAAAGCCTCAAATTGATACAATCGTCAACTATTACGTGTTATCCAACTCAGCAATTTGACAATAAAATCTAACAAAAACTAATGGAGAGTAAATTTGTCATAAATGTACCAGTTTTAGAATTTTAGTGGTATTAACCCTTACGAAAAGGGAAATAGAGGAAAATGGGTAAGGGATAGCTTCACATATATGCTTGTACTCTTTCTATTCCATTTCATTCAATTCCATTCTCAAATTAGATGGTCAATGTTACCAAAGACTATTCCTTGTTATTTATAGGGGCAGAAAAAAAAGGAAGCTTATGCTTTAGTAATATCTGTATTATGATAGGCTATTGCTACGTTGTTTAGGAGACAAGACCTTTTGGCTCGTACCCCAGGCCTGAAATTTACTAAAATAAGGCTATACTTTCATCATGCTGTGGCATTTTGAATTTGCCTATTTAGTTGGTAATTCAACTTCGATTGTCATCAAGCCAAATGCCTCACTATTAGGCTTTTCAATATTCAAAAAAATCTTCCAATTCAGCTTCAATTTAAGAAACTAAGTACTAAAAGTTGACTCGCCTGCCTGGCCAAGTTGTTTGATTGAGTCGAGGTTGGCAATGGCTTTCGTCTAGTTTCATTGCTTAGGGCTCTTCGTGGGGTGCAACTCTTGAGCTTCTTCTTCGCTACTACCTGCATTGAATGATTTTCTTTGACTCTTTATTGATCGATAGTGCATTGTTCCAAATTCTCAAATCAGAGGAATAGATAATTGTGTAAAGTACAAGAAAGTCCTTTCAGCCTCATAACTGAGCTAGAGTTTAGAGTAATTTTATCAGTTCCTTTTATCGGTTTTTCTCCTCTTGACATTCTATATTTGACACGTGGAATTGATGCAGCGCTATAATAACAAGAAGAAAAAAGTAATAAGAAAAATATGCGTACACACGCCTACACACAAACATGGGAGGGCTTGACACAATGGCCAACGACCAGTTAATCAGTTACTGCCTTGTGTAAATGCGCGTCACGACATTTGCCGAGGCTGGTTTAATGCATCAATGAGGGTCCCAAAGGCGCTGTTTCGCTTGAAGGGAGTGAAAAAGATCGCATGCTTTTAGGCCGACGAGAACTCTCGCGGAGGGCCACAAACAAGGGCGTCAAAAATACCCAAACTGAACCAAAATTCGGGCCTTTTCCAATTTGGGTCGGGTAATAGGTAAAAGAAAACGGGTATTGTAGAATTTCAGTTCGGATCAGGTCGGGTACCTCAAATGATCAGAAACAGATTTCGGTTCATTGCTCCCCAGAGTTGACTCCTCAAACCCAAAAAGCAATATTACGGCAATCTTCTCACATTTCCCGGAGTTGATCGCTTCCCAGAGTTGCTCCCTCTTTAAAACGGGCAGACCACAAAACCCCACTCTAACCAAGCCTTCACTACGCCAATTTCTCTCCCTTTCTCCGACGAGGACAACATGCCGACATTTGAGTATCGCCTCCAGTGGAGCTCAACCGAGATCTATGGCTCGACGCGGCCTCGAAACCGAGTCGCAATTATGTTGACAGCTCAAATCAACCCTGATCCGAGGTCAAAATGGGAGAAAAAGAAAGATGGAGGCGCGAGATGGATCTAAGCGGCTCGGTTGTTGCAATTAAGCTCGAAGGTGGGCCGCGGGGTCGCCGGTAAGGGACAATTGCTACGGCTTAACTAAAGCATGGAAGATAAGAAAAGATCAGACTGTGAAGGCTTATGGTCGTTTGTGAAGAAGCAGAGGAAGAGGAAGGATGTTATTGTAAAACTACATTTTTTCCTCATTTATTCTAGAGAGTGGGCATGAAGATAGAAGGGGAGCAGGTGAAAAAAAAAAACTCAAAACCCGATCTCAACTAACCCGACGACTTAGGCTATATGTGGTTCGAGAATTAGGTCGGGTCAGGTCATGCACACTTCCATTTCGATTTAATTCGGGTATCATGGAAACCCAAACTAAACTGAATCATTAACGCTCCTACTAAGGATGAGCATGGTTCCAAGATAGAACATGAAACCTAAAAACCTGTAGGTTTCAAGTTTCAAAGTATACATGATAGATTTTAAGTTCCAAATATTGGGGAATTTATTTCAACGGGTAGGTTATAGGTTCTAGGTAGGTAGAACATAGAACCTTAAATCTTAAACAAGTTTTTTGTGTTATTTCTTAGTTAATATCTTCGCGTGATCATGCGGTGTTCCATTGTATTAGATGATGAGTATATAATATGAAACCACTAATATGAACTTTCATTTATGACTTGCTAATATTTCATATATTCGTATGTCTAGATATAAGTTACCATAAGTGAATCATAGCAGTAAGTGATAGTCATTAAAAGTGGTGATTCATTATAATTATTCAATTAATAATACCAGTAAAATTAGGTAGACCCTGAAACCTACGATAGAGTAGGTTCCAGATTTCAAGATATGTAGGGTAGATTTCGAATTCCAAAAAATGAGAAATCTGTTCTCATAAATAAATTTCAGATTTCAAGATGAACCTATATGGAACTTGGAACTGCTCACCCTTAATTTCTACTTAAAAGTGTGTCACTTTCATTAGTCTACATGTCATCTAAGCAAAAAAATTTGCTCGATTCGTCAAGTCAAACCGGGTTGATCCGACCCACCTCATCTATTTTCCAAATTGGGTGGATCCAATTTTTCAAAGTTGAGACGAATTTCTAGCCATACTTTTCCTTTTTTGGAAGGTTTCCAAAAGGGATGTCGCGTCTGGCTTTATTTTGCATAACCTTGTTGAATAGTGTCTAGATTTACAATCTATCACTGTTATACTATATGTAAAATCATCTTTCTAATAACCAAATATCGCATTACTCTCAATGAAAACTCGATATCCATGAACAATGCCTTCTAGATGAAAAATTACCAATTTAGTCATAAACCTATCGTATGGATACCAATGCAGTTCTACACTTTCCCATTTTGTCAATGTAGTTCTAAATCTTCGTACGAAATTCAAACGTAGTCCTTCTAACAATTATTGCTGGAAATTACTAACGCAGCAATCCACAAATTATCCACATTAGTGTGTCACATAAGATTGCCAACAAGCAGCAATTTTCGACAGTTTTTGGCCATATGATTACATTGGAATTTCATATAAAGATTTAAGACTATATTAAAAAAAAATTAAAAAATTTAATACTGAATTGGCATTTGTATAATGGGTTTAAGACTGATTTGATAATTACATCCTAATAGCTCTTTCGCTTTCATGCAACATATACCCCATTTTGAGAAATTCTTATCCATCTTCTCTTGCTAAAAAATCACCCAAAACCATATCTAATTTTTGGGAAAGAACAGGTGACAACATTTATGTAATATTGTCCTTACCCAAAAAAAAAACATTTATGTAATATTGCACTCCGCAATTTGTATTATTTGAACTATTAAATAATAAAAAGAAAACATCCTACTTTAAGGGATGTCGATCTTATTTTTCTTTCCCAAATATCATCAATTAATTATTTTGAAAATGTTAAATCATAGACAAATGCATAAATTGATGATTTTATTAATTATTATACATGTTTCACCGCTAAAGCTAATTATGCTATTAATGTCTAAACTAGCCTAATTAGGACCGAATTAAGCTAAGCTAGGCATCGAACCGCCATGGACATCGGGATCTCCGATTGCCAGTTGCAGGCTCTTGGCCACCTTCTTCCTTGGGTGTCGCCTTTAGCCATCACTCGTGGTGTCGACTCTTGATTAATCCATTTATTCAATCAATGGTATGACATGCATTCAATCAAATCAAATGATTAGGAAAGTTCACTAAATCAACATTCAATTGCCTCGAGATTGGCTTTGGAATTTGAATCAACTATGCATATCGATTTATCCCAGCCACCTCCTAATCAACTAGGGATTTATTGATTGTAATTTGCGATATTTAACCCCCACATGTGTTC
Source organism: Syzygium grande (assembly GCA_024733475.1). Lineage (NCBI taxonomy): Eukaryota > Viridiplantae > Streptophyta > Magnoliopsida > Myrtales > Myrtaceae > Syzygium > Syzygium grande. Next base: position 17,733,299 of record JAMXDD010000004.1, read on the forward strand.
ACATAGCGGTAGGCTAAACCATTAATCACTAATTAATTCTAATCATCGTCACTAATATACCCGTCGATCAACATGCGTCGCGAGTCTAATCATACATCTAAAAATCACATGCAAAGCTTAATTAAGCATGCGATTAGGTCAATTGGACTTGGGAAGCAATCAATCAACTAGTGAGCCATATGAATCAATTGTTCAATTGGGGAAAGATTCTGATCATTTATGTTTAATGTGATTAACCAAGCAAATGATATTAAAATTGAATGAACTCAGTGAAAACTGAAAGCTTAGGGAATATAGTTTAATGTTCATTAAGACTAATTTCCCCAATTCAGCCGAAAGACCCGAAATTTCAATTTTAACTGGACTGCCCAGAAATTGACCTAGGCCAAATTTTAAAATAGCGGCAAATATATCAAATGGATTCAAAACCACGTGAAATTTTACAAGCAATTAGTCCTATGTGTCCTCTACAATTTTCATGTTTTAAAATTTTGCAAAAAAAGCCCTCCATCTTAGTCAATTTCACCAATTTTCCCTAAGGACTCAACTGCGAACAATTTTGTAGGCCGATTTAACCTTGTCCGACTTTTTACACGCAAGGACTGCTAAATCTTTCTGAAATAACCCCAACTTTCCAAATTTACATTTAAAACCCTATCGAAAAACTTTAATATTTTTTAAATTTTGCAAAAAGGACCTCAAACTATTTTTAATATACAAAACAAATTCTATGCAAACTGAGATCAGTTTTTTAGATCAAGCTCAAAAACTTTTCGCTACTTTGCATATGAATGTTTTTTCATCAAACGAAGTTGGATTTTTACAAAAATTATATCATTGGAAAGCTCTTGATCTCGGGGAGAAGTAACATCTCGCAAAATATTTTGAAATTTCGAACACAAAAATTTCTAAAAATCAAAGAACATGCAAAGGCCGGAAGAACTCCGAATTTTCAGATTTTTTCCTTTAGTCTTAAAACACACATTCAAGTTGTTCAAGTTGCTTAAGTTGATTTAGGCAATATTCAACCTTTATGTAGTGCTTGTTGATTGTAACTCGTCTTGTAAAATTACTAGTGCAATCCAGCTCAACTTGTGGCCATCAATGTGAACAATTGGCATTAGCTTAATGATAAAGCCGAACCACTATAAATTGTTGTGTGCTATTATTCGTTTTCAGTATCATCTACTCTAGCGCATAAGTACTTCATAATATTCAAAATTGTGAAAGGTTATTAAAACAACATATTCACCCCCTCTACCGCTAGGTTGTATTGTTAGCCCTAACAATTGATATTAGGGCATTGTTGCTTGATACTTGAAGTGTTTTCTTCATAGCATAAAGATCTTCACTGATGACTAACTCTGATGGCTTTCTCACAAATAAAGCGCTGGCTTCTAGCAAGTCACTTACTTTGATGGATCCAACTATGGCTACTGGAAGCAAAGAATGCAAGCTTACATTGAGGCAATTGATCTTCTTATGTGGGATGTAATTAATGGGGTGGAAATACCAACGGAAGTTGCTGCTGCAGAACCAGCGGGAGAAAATGCTCAAGCCCCAAATGCAGTTGATGTTCCTACTACCGCTGCTACTTGCTTAGAAGAAGCTCAGAGAAAAACTGCAAAGAATACCAAAGTTAAACATCTTTTATATTTTGCATTATCTCCATTTGAGTTTAACTTAATTTCTTCTTGTGGGACAGACAAGGAAATATGGGATCACCTCCAATTAATTGAAGGAACTAACAGAGTAAAAGAAACAAAGATGAACATTCGTCTTAGAAGCTATGAGCTATTCAGAATGAAATCTAATGAAATAGTAACACAAATGTTTACAAAATTCACTAAGACAGTGAACGGTCTAGCAAATCAAGAAAAGATCTGCACAGACGTAGAAAATGTGAACAAGCTACTAAGAGCACTTCCAAAGGAGTGGAGTTATGTAAAGACCTCAGTATGTAACGCGTTGGCACAAGTCAAGATAGGTCATAGTCCTTTACTGGAAAGCAAAACTAGGTCACATCAGCACCGAGCATATCTCATAGATATCCTCAAAGGACCATGTTCATGGATTACCAAAGACCAACTATGGAAATTTGATCACTGCAATGCATGCTCCTTGGGAAACAGATTAGAAGTTCATTCGAGTCAATAAATGATATAGCAACTAACCGATCTTTGCAGCTATTGCACATAGATCTATTTCGACCAATAAGAACAATGAGCCTCGGAGGAAGAAGATACTGTTTGGTGATTGTTGATAATTATTCAAGGTTCACATGGGTAATGTTTCTTGCCTATAAGCATAAAGCATTCCAATCATTTGTGAAATTGGCACAAAGAGTTCAAAATGAGAAAGGATATAGCATCATGTCAATCAAAATCGACCATGGATGAGAATTCTAAAATCAAAGCTTCATAGAGTATTGTGATGAAAATGGTATAGATCACAATTTCTCTAGAGCCTACACTCCTCAATAGAATTGTGTTGCTAATAGATAAAATCGTTCTCTCCAAGAAATGGCAAGGACTATGATGATAGAAAGCAGCACTACTAGCTACTTTGGCAAAAGCAGTTACTGTTGCTTGCTATATTATGAACAAGGTACTACTGAGACCATTATTGGGAGAAAACTCCCTATGAAATCTTCGAAGGAAGAAAGCCTACCATATCTTACTTCCATATATTCTGATGCAAATGTTATATTCTCAAGAACGTGAATGACAACATTGGCAAGTTCGATGCTAGCAAATGAAGGTATCCTTCTTGGTTATTCAACTTCTTGTAAAGTTTCTGTGTGTTCAATAAAGCAACATAGGTAGTGGAGGAAGCTATAAATGTCAAGTTCAAAAACAACCAAATGATCAAAGAATCGATGCAAATGGTTACACCATCTGGTGATATCCACAAACATCAACAACCGAATGCACATTATTCAAATTCTACATAATTGCTGAAGGACTAGAAATTCAAGATGGATCATCCTAAGGAACAAATCATTGGGAAGATCAATGAAGGAGTCAAAACCAGATCTTCACTCAAAGATCTGATGAACTCTTTAGCCCTTATTTATGAAATGGTGCCGAAGGAAAATGATGATGCTGTTGCAGATCAAAGCTGGATTGAAGCTATGCAAGAAGAGCTATTAATTCACAATCAATGAAGTCTAGGAAGTAGTATTTTGACCTCAAGATCATGCTATTATTGGCACAAAATGGGTGTATCGCAATAAACTTGATGACAAAGGTAATATGGTTCACAACAAAGTTAGAATAGTGGCAAAAGGATATTCTGAAAAGGAAGGTTTTGACTATGAGGAAAACGTATTCTCATGTTGCAAGATTAGAAGCAATTTGATTATTATTAGCTTATGCTTGACGCATGCGTGGGCGAGTGATTATGGAAATGGGGTTTTTTGGATTATGTGTATGGATGAGTGTGTGTTTGCTGGATAGTTACTAAAGGGTAAGGTAACGAAGGATAGATTTCAATCACCACCAAGATATAAAGTATGCGCCGCCAACTATGGATGAGTATCGGGATCAACGAAGTTTGCCACCAAGACTTAAAGGACAAGCCATAAGATTTCGGGATAGGAGAAGCTCACTACCGGGGCCTAAAGGGTAAACCAACTGCCGAGGATAAAGCGTTTCTTGGCTCACCATCGAGGAGTAATCCACTCTCCACAGATAAAGAAACCGATATGGGAATTATCCACTCTTTAAAGATAAATCGCTCACGTAGAGGAAATCTCATGTATTATCATTCATCAAAGTTTTCTCCATTACAATGGAGGATTCTCCTCTATTTATAGGGAGACTAGGACATAGGAAATAACCAAAAATTAAAGACCTATAAACTAGAAGCGTTTAAAATCCTAGGAACTTAATACTTTGACTCTCAAGCCTTACACTCATAAAGACCTAGTAACTCAAAAGTGCATGGATGACACATAATCTGTCCAAATTTGGGTTTAAATTGAATAAGCGTTCCTTTATGGCTCACTTTCCTTTCTTGATTGATGATTGTGAATCAAAGTCAATTGACCTGAATATGTGCTTAATTAGAGCCTTATGCAAGTGATTGTTAGACTTATGTTTGCAGTTGAAAAATGATTCGACAGGTAGCTTAATGGGATGATTAGATTAGTGCTTAATGATGTTGTTCATTGTTTTGTGAATGCAAGCGGTGGTCAATTATCATTAATCTCAAAGAAAAAACCTTAGCTAATTAGGAGGTGGCTTGGGATGATCGAAGTGCACGAGTTCCGCAGGCTGACCTCAAGGCTATCTTGTTTGTTGAGTGAATGGTGCTAATTGACTTGAGTTGATTGAGCGTATGTGAATGAATGGATGACATGAACGAAACCGACAACATAAATGGTGACCGAATAAGGTGGTCCATGGAGGAGGCTTCCGAGAATCTTGAAGACGATGACCAAAGACTGATGTCTATTCCGGCCTCAATTATTGTAATAGCTAGTGTAGTTTAGTTTAGATTAGTTAGTTAACAATTAGGTTCGAGTTAGCTTAGTTTCACAGCTAATAAAATCAATTAGATTTAGCATCACATTTTAATAAATAACTAGGGTAGTATAGCATAAGCTCTTTCATGATCAATGAATTAGAATTAGGTTCACCTTAGTCTCAATAGCAAGTTTCCGAAAACTCATGTCTCAAGGCTAAAAAACAAAGCCATGTCTATTATTTACTCGACATTGTATCGGGTTTTCATTTGCAAGACCTGACAAGTTGCAGGTTTTCCTTTTATTGAGCTTAAAATAGCTCGTTTTAAATACTTGGGCGTTCAATACATTGCTTGTTAATTTCTTTTTTAGCCTAGGTTAGAATTAGTTTGGAATCTTAGGATGCGTTTGTTTGAGAAAAAGTGTTTTCTGGAAATTCATTTTCTAGACTTTCACTCGTTTGATTCGCTGAAAATAATAAGTCAATCGAAAACACTTTCTAGTCAAGAAAAATACTCATGTATAAAACTAACAAAGTGAATTCCCTAATCTAAGAAAGTAAAAAGACTTTCTTGAATTATTCATCTTGAATTTTTTTTTTCTTTTCTTTCTTTTTTGTTCTTTATTTCTTTCTTTCTCCCTCTGCGGGTCTTTGGCCTCGATGACAGGCAACAAGTGTGGGTTGGCAAAATAAATTCATTTTGAAATCATTCTTCAAATGAGATCCAAATACCAAAAAATATTTTCGATCACATATCACAAAATAAAAAAAAAACTAACAGTTTTTATGGAAAATGATTTCCCGAAAAACATTTTCAGAAACATTAACGTTTTCCATGAAACAAACGCACCCTTAATGAAAAACTCTAAAAACATATATATGATTATTAGAAGGGGCTTTTAAGACCTTTGGGATCATAAAAGGTAAATAAATATTGTATGACCACCTTAGGAAAAAAACAAACTAATTTAGGTACCGAAATGACACTAATAAGAATACTAGCGTAGTCAAGTCCTCGTGCATAGAATCTCTGGTTGCGTAGGAATTGAGACAACACTCCCACGTCTTAATTAAATTCTAACTAACGCCCAATAATGATTAGTGGCGATCCCTAAAAATAATAGGTTGTTAAAGAACATTAAAAAAAATCTTGTGTCACGCGACATATGAATTTGGAAGCATTCGCGCTCTTGATTGATGGACCGATTGGGTGGACAAATATGATAAGTTCGAGCCATCTTTTCGATGATCCATTCGGACCGTCTTTCGAGCAAATACATCTAAATATATTCCCAAGGGTGACTCCTTGAGGGTAGGTTGCAACAGATTTGATCTTGTCATTCATAAGGCATAAAAAAAAAAGGATACCGATTCTTTAGTCATGTCTTTATTACGACAGTCCATTGTTACATTTTATAGGAGACAAGACCTTTTGACTCATACACCAATCCTAGAATTTACCAAAAGAAAGTCTCTCTATGGCTTCCATTATGCCATGATATTCTAAATCTGCTTATTCAGCTGTCGAGCCAAATGCCTCGCTATCAGGATCTTCAATATTAAAAAATTCTTCCAATTTAGCTTCCATTTAGGAAACTAAGTATCCAAGGTGACTCGCCTACCTAGTCACGTTGTTTGATTGAGTCGAGGTTGGCAATTGTAGACATCTAATTTCATTGCCTAGCTCTCTTTGTGGTGTGCCACTGTTGAGCTTCTTCGCACTCATCCGCATTGAATGATTTTCATTAACTCTTTATTTATATACGATAACATATCACTCTAAATTCTCAAATAGCAATAAATAACCGTGTCGAGTCTAAGTTAGTCCTTTCAGACTCGTAACCGCATCAGAGTTCGAACTAGTTCTATAGGTTCCTTTTATCGGCTTTTCTCCTCGTGACATTCTATATCTAGCAAGTGGAATTGATGCGGCGCTATATTAACAAGAAAAGAAAAATTAAGAAGAAAAAAAATGCATACACACACCTACGCACAAAGATGGGAGAGGGCACGACAAAATGGCCGACGATCTGTCGCCGCCCGACGTAAATACGCGACCTTCGCCGGGGACAGCCGATGCATCGATGAGGGTCCCCAATGCTTTTTAGGCCCACGAGAACTCTCGCCGAGGCCTGCAGCTATCGCTCGCTCGAAAGAACTTGGGCGAGTCCAAATCTTTTTTCCGGAGTCGCAACGCGTGAGCCTCTCACTTGCCTTTCCCCTCATTGGTGAAATCAATGAGAACCAAAGCCCTACGAATAAGCTTGCACTCTCGCGCCTTTCCATCGACTTTTCTCCTCTCTCTCTTCACCTCCATCGATCTCAGCCATGAAGCTCAAGGTATTCCTAGGTTTTATCCACTTTTCAAAATCTCTCCCTTCAGAACTTTCCCACTCTGTTTGCCAATCCCGATCCCGATCCCACTTCTTGTGCAAACCCTAGAAATCCCTCATCTTCTAGGGTTTATGAGAGCTCGCTATCATAGGGTTTATGAGAGCTCGCTATCACGCATCTTTAATCTTTTGATCAATTGTTATTTCTAAGGAGTTTCGATGGTTCTTTGATAAAAAAAAGTACGAATACCAAGAAGATTATAGAAACCTCGTGATTACTAGTATCGTCAAGTTACTAACATGGCAACTCTAAAAGAGAGGTTTTCTTTCCTTATTCTTCTCAGCTCCTATGGAACATCTAGCATATGGAAAAGAATCCATCTCCAAATCTTATTATCAACTATAGTTACTTGTTGTGGAAAGTTCGCTTAAGGGAAATAGTGGAAAAGGGTTAAGGATAGCTTCCCATATTTGCTTGTACTTGTTTTATTCTTATCTAAATTCATTCGATTGCATTCTCAAATTAGGTGACTGATGTTACCAAAAACTATTCTTGATCTGATCTTGTCATTTATAGGGGCATTAAAAAAAAAAGGGAAACCGATGCTTCAGTAATGTTTTTATTACAATAGTCTATTGTTATGTTTTTTAGGAAAATAATCCATCTCCAAATCTTATTATCAACTATAGCTACTTGTCGTGGAAAGTTCGATTAAAACATGAAAATAGAGGAAAAGGGCTAGGGATTGATTCCCATATATGCTTGTACTCTTTTTATTCTTATCCATTTCATTCAATTGCATTCCCAAATTGGTATATGCTCGTACCCTTTTTATTCTTATCCATCTCATTCAATTGACTTCTCAAATTAGGAGGTTGATGTTACCAAAGACTATTGTTGATCTTGTCTTTTCATTCATAAGGGCATAAAAAAAAGAAACCAATACTTTGATCATGTCTTTTTTACAATAGTCTATTGTTATGTTTTTTAGGAGACGAGACCTTTTGGTTCATACACCAAGCCCTAGAATTTACCCAAAGAAAGTTTCCCTGTACCTTCCATCATGCCGTGATATTCTAAATGTGCCTATTCAGCCATTGATTCAACTTCAATCGCCGTCAAGCCAAATATCTCGCTTTTAGGGTCTTTAATATTAAAAAAATTCTTCCAATTCAGCTTCAATTTAGGAAACTAAGTGTCCAAAGCTACCCGCCTACCTGGCTGCATTGTTGATCGTGCTGAGATGAGCGATCACATATGTCTAGTTTTGTTATGGCGTGCCACTCTTGAGCTTCTTCTTTGCTTTCGCCCGCTTTAAATGATTTTCATTAACTCTCTCTATTTATGTACGACAACGTATCGCTCCAAATTCTCGAATCAAGTCAACTGATAATCACGTCGAGTGAAAAGTAGCCCTTCTAGCCTCATAACCACCCAAGAGTTGGAATTAGTTTTATAAGTTCCTTTTATTGATCTTTCTCCTCGCGACATTCTACATTAACAGGAACGGGATAGGGCTCGACGGAATGGCCGGCGGCCGGTCGCCGCCCCTATGTAGATACGTGTCGCGACCTTCCCGGAGACAAAGGGGGTACCCCGGTGGCTTTGGGGGGCCCCCACAAGAACTCTCCGCCGAGGTCCCCCGGGCGAGTACGGATCTTTATCCGGAGACGCAGCGCGTGAGGGGTCCCCGCCAAACCCCACCCCCCCCCGGGGTGCCTCCTTCCTCTCCTCCGATTGGTCAAACCAGCGAGGAGCCCAGCGCCCTATAAATACGGCCTCGCCCCATCGCCTCTTTTGCCCATCGACCTCGTTCCCCCATCTCTCTCTCTCTCTACTCTCTCACTCATAGCCATTCGATCTCTCGTCGTCGTCGTTGTCCCTGTTCAAGCAGTCGTTCCTCCCTCCTCGAAGGGGTCTAACCAGGGGGGGTTTATCCTACCCTCTCTTCCCCGGAATTCCCGCTCCCGTTCGGCCCCACTCGGCGCGAGCCCCTAGAAAACACCCCCCCCCTCCGCCGTCTAGGGTTTCCGCCGGAGCTCCGGGGGGGCGGGGTTTTGGGTTTCCCGCGCGCGGGGCTCCGGGATTTCTCGCTGGGTTTTCCGGCGACCATCGGTGGGTCGGGGTTTCTCGATTCGGTGCCCGGGCTCGCCGACCGCTCGCGGGGGGCCGCGGATTCTTGATCCCGGGCCGAGCCGGTCTTGAATTTTCCCCGTCCGCTCGCTCGCTCGCTCGTTCGCTCGTTCGCGGAGGGTGTTCGTCGCTCCCGAGTGTGGTTTTCGGCGGCCGCTAGGGTTTCGCGGAAGCCGGGCCGGATCTGGGTTTTGCGGATTGCAGCATTTGGAGCTCGGCCATTCCTTCGCCCGCTGCTGTAAGCGGGTCGATTCCGTTGTCTGCTGAAGTTTTGGACCGGTTATGGAGGTTTCCGGCTTTCTTGGTACCTAATTGTCCGAATTCTCTGTTTGGGATTGAAGCGTTTTTGTTTGTTTCTCCTCCATTTCGAACGCCCGCCGTATCGATGGAGTGGAAGTGGAGGAGAAAATGATTGCCCCTGATGGAGCAGATCTCGGGCTGGGCTGGGCTGAGCTGAGCTGAGAGATTCGTGGGTTGAATGAAGGAAATTTTGTTGTCTGGTTATCTTCCATTGATATGAGTCATCGAATATGAACAATGGAGGTGTAAATACAACAACTGGTAACGAAACGAAGGCTGATGCTCCGAGTGGAAGAGCTAAAGCTGACGACTTTGCTCGTGCGGCATCGACGGTTGCGGTTGCACAGGTTTGTGAGGGTGTTGGATTCGAGAGTGTCAGGGACTCCGCTTTGGACTCTCTTTCAGATATAGCGATTCGTTATCTTCACGATATCGGCAAAGCTGCGAGCTTTTATGCTAATATCTCTGGTAGGACTCAGTGTAATGTTTTTGACATTGTTAGAGCTCTAGAAGATTTAGGGAATTTTCAAGGTTTCTCGGGGGCTTCGGGAGTTAGTCACTGCCTTGCCAGTTCCGGCACAGTAATGGAAATTCTGGATTATGCACAGTCGGCTGAGGAGGTTCCCTTCAATCAGTCGATACCTCGATTTCCAGTAGCCAGGGATAGGCGTCTGATCCCAAGTTTCACGCAAATGGGTGAGACTCCACCTGGCAAGCATGTACCTGCGTGGTTGCCAGCCTTGCCTGATCCTCACACTTATAAGCAGACACCCGTGTGGAATGAGCGGAAGTCGGATCTGCGTGCTGATAAGATCGAGCAAGCGAGGCAAAGGAGAAATGCAGAGAGGTCTTTGTTGAATTTGCAGCAAAGGCTAGCCCAGTTTGGTTCTGCAGGAGCTTCAACCTCGAATATTGTTCAAGATCACCAGCCGAAAGAATTGAAGGCAGACGAAGGCAATCCATATCTCACCACACCTTTGCCACCTGGTGAGAAGGAAGTCTCGTCTGTCAATTTGCCTGTTATTCTTTCTAATGGACCTACAAAGGAGAATAGTTTATCTGTCCTGGAGACATTTGCCCCTGCAATCGAAGCTATGAAAGATCGGTTCTGTGAAGATGGTGATGGCGATAATAAGATCCTTCCTCCTGATAAGAGACCTGCTATTCATTTCAAGTTCAAGACTGGAAAAAAAGTTTTCGGTCAGTCTTCGGATCTAAAGCTTCATACTAAATATCTCAGCAGACCTGTTGCTCTGATTGGGCGTGAAGAGGAGAGAGATGACAAGAAGAGAAGAGCTGAATACATCCTTAGGCAAGCCATGGAAAATCCACAGGAGCTCACTCAGATGTAAATTGATAGAGAATAGCAGTATGATTTGCAAGGTGCATCAAATTGGTTGTCCGCTGAGGCCACAGTGTTGCTTCTGGTGGAAATTTTAGGGCAGTTTAGGCAGGAATTCTTGTAGTCCGGCTAACAATACTTCTGAGGTATGAGAATGTCTCTTTTCATGCTCCGACTCTGCTTTGTAAACAATTCTTTGAATTACATTTTTCTTGTGTTCTTATCCAATATGTGAGTATCTCTTGCACCGTTACTGTATGGAATGACATTGTTCCTGCTCCCAAAGTACTTTTTTGTGGATGCATATGCGTATTGGAGGCAAGAAGCAGATCATGCACATTACTAAGCCCTGCCGCTTGAGCATCAAGTCCTGGGAGTTCCTCATCTTGGGAATATGAATTCGATTTGGAAAGTAACCTTGAGTATTTCAATTTAGAGTGCTATCTGAGGATATTACTTTCTTGTATTCCGATTTAAGCACTTCATTTAGAGTACTCTGTTGGCTTGGAACTTGAGCATCAAGGCCCGTCAGTTACTTGTCTTGGGAATATGAATTCGATTTGGAAAGTAATTTTGAGTAAATCGTTTCCAATTTATGTTGCTATACAATTTTCTTGTTTTTGCTGCCAATTCACTTTCATTTGTAAAGAACTTCAAGATACGGTGGTCCGACATATAGCAGGTTATTTTGACTTACAAATACCATGTGGTTGAATTTAACTCAGAACTGGATTACTGACTAGGACAGAGCATGGTCCAGCTGGGTCATTTTTAAAACTGGGAATCGACCCGGACAGTTCTAGAACTGGTCGGGAACCTAATGGGCTGATCCCAAGCCAGTTTGTGAGTAGGAACATTCTAAATAAAAGGGGACTATGGAGATGAGATGGTAATTAAAAAGAGATGAGAGCACGAATAAAGGGGGACTTAAGACATGAGAGAGAGAGAGAGAGAGAGAGAGAGAGAGAGAGAGAGAGATGTGCGCTTATGTGGTGGCTATAAAAAACCTAAAATGGTCAAGGGTCTTGAATATTCTTTGAAGTAGCGTTAGCTATTTTCCGTCTTCGGGACCAAAGTTTGAATCTTCACTAACCACTAGACCTATGTTCTTATATTTTAATGAAGCCAAAAATTCGTTTAAAAACCCGGTTCAAACCTGGAACCAACCTGGATGGTTCAGTTCCCGGTTGAACTGCCAGTTCCCAAGCAATAATTATGAACCTACTGGGTCGTGGGCCAGTTCCAGATTCTTGGAATCGCACCGACCAGGCCGGTTGCAGCCAGTTCCTATGTTGAACTGGACTGGCTGCACAATGTTAATTGTTGATTTTCAACACTAGTTTTAATTGTCGTGTTTCATTAAATAAAAGTGGAGTAATTAATTATGTTTGCATCTAGTCATGTTGCTGTGCAAACATTTCACCAGAAGGCTGCCTATCTTTGCAGTATTCCAACATTGTCCTTTGTTTTCATTATGTATTGTATGGGTAGGTTGGAAATGAAACCCTTTAATCTCAGTGATCTACATTAGCATTTCATAGTTCTTCTCCTATCAAGTTACCATCCAAATTTGAACTTGTGCATGGAGCTTGACTGTTTGAAATGAAACACATTTATATGTTACAGCAGTAGTTTTTAGGTATTTGTTCTTGTAAGGTTGAAATATACAATAAGTGTCGGAAAACCATTAGTTGATTAAGCTTGCAAACTGTTTAGTAATACCTGTCGAGTCAAGCCATCTTTTTGAATGCTTTACTATATCATAGCTATTTGATGACCCTGAATTAACTTTTAGATGACATTGCACCTTCTCATATTTATATTGTTTGTTTCACATTCGAGGAAGTGCATAACTGCATATATATGATCAAGGAAGGTTTTTCGAGTTAACTTTTACTGGGTTATCCTGGTAAAATATGAGCTAACGTAATCTGGGGCATATCTGTTCCTCTTTAAAGTCTCTCTGTGGTGCATTGTTTGTACCACACACTTGAAACTAAAATGTCCTGGTTGCTCATATAACGTCTTAATGGAAAGGCAATTTTTACTTGTCATACTGATTGACCACTTTCTATATCTTGGATGCTTGGTGTAATATTAACACTATGCAGCATTCCTCATTCAAAATGTAGAATTTCTAAATTGACCTTGTGCTGTGTTATCTAGTACCTCGCAAATACTTGAATCTGCTGATGCCTGATGAGACATCCCATCGATTCTCTGGAATTCATGAGACATAAACAACTCTGTCTTGAATGGCAAGATCCCACGATTTACAGCTTCTACCATCAGTTGGTGCTGCAAAGTAGTTATTACCCTTGTATTTGGAACTAATTTTTACTGAAAAAGAAAGGATGCATGTCAATCCTTTCTCCGAGGTAACGTCCTAAAAGGGAGATATCCATTACATTACCCATGATACTTCAGGACTGCACAATGAGTTTGGGATTACTATGTAATTGATTGGAAACAGGGCTATGTCATGTATACTTTGTTCTGTTTTTCATTTTTCACTATTTCTTCAGAACTAGTAAGCGGGATTCTGATATATGCCAATGAGACTGTTTAAATGATATTTTACTATACATTATGCATTTATTTTTAACAAGTATGAGTAATTTGTTGGATTTGCTCTCCTGCTTGTTGGAATTTGACCTGCATTTGTCGATCCTGATCTGTACACTTCATGATAGGATTCTTTGGAGCTCACTTGGTTCGCAGGGGATTACAAGAACACCTTGTTGATTAAATCCAAATTCCCGTTCCGCTGCATCTAATAACTTGAGAAATGGAGGATGGCTGAGATATCTTACTTCAACGAAGAACTTCCTGGGCTCGCCTTGTCCTATCGTGATGACAGAGAAGTATCCATCTTTCATTTTGGCCATTCTATCGTTTCCCTTGATGGTGTTGCAGTATCTCAAGGGCCATCTGCAGAGACAGAGGAAAACCTTCTGGAGCTGTTTCCCTGCCTTTCCTAGACTGAGGAAGGAGCTATTTTTCCTCCATTTCGCTTTGCTCTCATCCTTGTGCTTGATGTCCATTTTTATTCCCTGTTTTTCGCCAACTATGCTAGATCTTGTATAGGTTCTTTCTATGTAATGGAAATAGAAGCAGTGGCCGATTTATACTTGGAGTTCTGGCCTTTCCTCATTGAATGAGTGCAACTGTGCATGTGATCTCCTCCTCGTGGTTATTCAACTTGACAAGCCCCTACCTTATGACATGCACTTGGCCTCTTTCAGGAAAACTTGAGGCAGAGAAATGGATTTTGAAGAACAATTATACTTTTTTCCTTCTATTGATATAGAAATTTATTTGGTGCGCAGTTCTTTATCTGAGGTCCCCATTCTTTGCGTATATAATACGATGAGGGAGAAGATATATAAAGAACCCTTGACACTAAATGACCTGGTTTTGTGGTGTTTGAAAACGTCACTTCCTTGTTGAGTATACGGCAGGGCATCAGCCCATACCAAAGGGAAAGAAAGGACTGCTGGATTAGATACTATGCCGTGGAAGAATCACAACCAGGAGTCTGTAATATGGGAAGATTCATGGATCTACTTACGGCCCATCGCAGCAGTGCATGCATCTGGCTCGTATATTCTTGTTTGTCGCGGTCTTAATCTTGAAAATACTGAATTCAGAAGCCAAGGCACTCGAGACTTTCAATGCCACGCCTAAGGTAAGATGAGGTGAAGACCAGCTTGTTTGGACAAAGCACATGACCAGGCGTTAACCTAATCCACTGTCCCGCTCATAAAAACTGCCTCGACAACTCTCAAGTAAGCCCGTTCTTTGGCATGGTAACTGGTAAGGGACCTTAGGGCAGGTTTCGGTTTTTTTTTATCAATGTTCGTCCCAGGAGCTCTCTTGCCCTCCCGATGCCTCCAGGCTTGTTTCTTCGCGCTAGAACTATATGCAACTTTTCTCATCTCTACGCCAATGACACTGTCAAACATCATGTGCCTATTTTCTTGATAAAATCTCGGCCGCCAGTGACCCTAAAACTGCCAAAGGTCATGTACCTATTTTCGTTGTTGAAGTTCCAATTGTACCAGAGCTTGAGGTGTCAAGGTAGAGCCACCGTATTTGCAGTAAATCCACGAGGAAGCCCCCCTTGTCCATGCCAAAGTCGGAACGTGTGCTCTATTTGGCAACAGAATTTTTTGTTGATTAGACAAGCTCTAATCCTGCACCGCTGCTCGCTCAATTCTTACCATTTCTCTCCGAAAACCTCTATGAGACCACAGCTTATTGACGATCTAGAAAACTCTGTGCACTAAGGTCATATTCATATTCCTCCGGTGCAGCATTCCATGCTCTGACGAGTTATGAAGAAGCTTAAAGTTTGAAACTAGGGTGATTTGGGAAGAGAATTTCCAACTATTTAGTTATCCAAAAATCTATTATAGAGTATAAAGCCTCCAGACACCGATAAAATAAGCTCACCAGAAGACGAACGAGGTTTTGCATATAGAGCTCAAAACATCAAAAGGGAAAATCTAGATGGATCTCATTTTCGCCAGACTAGAGCTCAAAACATCATACACTAAACATACTCATGATGTTTGTGTTCCCCCATTTTGAACGGTTATCGACCACTATCAAAATCAATCTTTCTGTTTGCACGAGAAAATCAGAAAGTACTCCAATAAAATGCAATTCTCCAGTTTTTTCCTACAGTTCCAGGAATTATACAGTGTGAAACCCTTTGGATTTTTGGTCAAGCTTCGATTATAAAACTTCTATGCGTCTCAAGTTCAAAAAGGAGGGAGAGAAAGCTTATAAAGCCTTCAGGGCACTCATTACGTCAGAAGTCTCAATGCTTCAGCTTCAGATCCAGTTGAGAAGGAAACACTCTACCACGGTGGTTGAAAATCATGAAGTCCAGGTTGTCTGGGAGAGAAACTATCCTGCAAAACCAAGAAAATGTCCGTTGCAGCGTAAATATGTATGTCGAATTCTTGAGCGCCCTTATGGGCCTCATTATGAATACATCCGGGAGGATAAAAATGTAAATACGCAAGGTACAAATAACAGAACAAATCTAAACACTATTTCCAACAAAACAACTCTTAGGGTTATCACATTTCAACCATGTTACCAGCACATCTTCTAGTAATCATGTCATACAAGGCCAAAGACTAGATAGCTTCACAAAGATTTTTGGAAATCAATGAAACATACTAAACAAGAAACTTGGGACATCTTGGAAGCATCAAATTGTTCACAAAATTCTTGTATTGAGTAATATTTTTTATTAAAAAAGTCGTGAAAAAGTGTCACTCAAAGGGATTCCTCCCTTTTAATTCAAATTACATGGCATTTCAACGAAGCATATAGCTCAACTGCATCACTCACAAATATCTACACTCAATTAGACTTCTTTCTACGCAATAGTCTGCACATGCTAATGGGCACCGTGACTAGAATATGTGTATTTAACGAGTCAAATGGCAGCTTCATCTTTCTTTAAACCTGGTTGATATACACAATTGAGGATCCATAACCATCTAAGTATCGACTTTACAAGATAATTGGTACCTTTGCAAAATCTTCTAATTCTCTTTCATCTAAGGAGTTCGATAAGTTTTAGGGAAAAAACCACCAAAAACCCCAAACTTTGCCACCTGTGACACATTTACCCTAAACCTTTTTTTGTGACACCAAAAACCCCAAACTATGCTATCTGTGACACATTTACCTCAATGTACTTTAGTCCATGGGCATTTTCGTCTTTTTTTTCTTTTTCTTTTCTTTTTTCCCTTTTTTTTCCTTTCTGGCGAGGGCGAGGGCCACCTCGCCCAGGCGAGGAAGGGCGGCCCTTGCCCTACTCAGGCGAGGGCAAGCCTCGCTGGCGTCGGGCGAGGCGACCCTCGCCCGATGCCAGCGAGGGAGGCCCTCGCCAAATCCGGCTAGGGCCGCCTTCGCCGGCGTCGGGTGAGGGCCGCCTCACCTGGGCAAGCGAGGGCGGCCCTCGCCCGACTCAGGCGAGGGCGACCCTCGCCCGATGCCGGCGAGGCTCGCCCTCACATGGGCAAGGCGGCCCTCGCTCGTCGCCGGCGAGGGCACCCCTCGCCGGAAAGGAAAAAAAAAGGAAAAAAAAAAAAAGAAAAAGCCAAAAAAGACGAAAATGCCCATGGACTAAAGTACATTGGGGTAAAGGTGTCACAAATAGTATAATTTGGGATTTTTGGTGTCACAAAAAAAAGTTCAGGGTAAATGTGTCTCAGTTGTAAAGTTTGGGGTTTTTAGTGATTTTTTCCCTAAGTTTTAATGCAAAACATGTACGAAATCCATCTAGTAATATATACACGATATTCAATGTAAGTGCATAAGAATGCTAAAAAATCAGGCGCATGTAAACAATCTCAAGAAAAAAACAAAGCTAATTGCCCATTCCGAGAAACATGAGAGCACATAATACAATCAGTTGAGAGCTTCAGCATCATCATAAAGCATGAAGATGACAGTACTGAATCTCTTTTTAACCATAAAAAAAGAGTGAAGTTTAAATCAACTTCTCATATTGTCCATACTTAATCATCATGAACAACATAGCCATAATTAGAGACATATCATCATTGAGGGCAGCCGGCTAAGCTATTCTAAGTTTCATGTCAGACATGTTGCAGATGCACCAACACCACAGGAACATATTAAAGGAGCAGCTTAGCTATTTCTTCATTCTAGTTAGACACTCTAGACTTTACACGGCCACTTAATCACACTTTGAATCAACCTACCAAAGAAAATATCAACAAAAAAAAAAGAACTCTTAAGCATCAACATGTAAACGAAAGAAGACATCCTCAACAATTGAAATATCCCATATTGCTTATATGCTGAGTCTATTTTGGTGTTACAATGTAGTCCCCCTCCATCTAACAGCTTAAGCTTTTCTATTGGATTTTCTAATATGAAATCAGAGTCAGTTTAAATTATTCATTTTCCATTCGTTATTTCATTTCCTATAGCCTTCTTGTTTGTCTCATTTGCCGTTTGTCAATTCCCATGTAGTGCTTTGCCCGGTTTACACATGAAAGGGAATACTGAAGCATTTTACATCGCATTTCTATAGGGTTTATTTGCTTGTATAATTTCTCTCCACTTAAAAACAAGCTTTTGTGTTGGACCTTTTGACACGGATAATAAAAAAGTAGTTCATTAAAAGAAAATTTCCCATGATTCATTTATACTTTTAATCTATAACATCGAAGCCTCAACCATTGCAGAACAAATAGGCAAAAAGTCGTCCCTAAGGGTAAGTCAAAGTGCTTATTGAGAGGATGTCTATAGAAGAAGTTGCAAAGTTGACGTCGAGTGTAGGAAACATCCATCAAACGAGTATGCACATCCTTTACATAGCAGTGAAGTCACTTTCAGACAAGTTATTATTGGAGAAATTCACCGTTGCTCGATAAGAGTTTCCAAGTGCTACTGAGTACTGACAGTGACAGCAAGGAGTAATTCTAAGGAATTTCAATTATGTCAAAACATAATATCAGGCAGGAAAATGTATCGTTAGGTGTTGATACATTGGTCCAAACTGCCACCAATAGATTATTGGTCCATATATTGTTTTAAGAAACATATACCCTAATTCTTATTTGAGGTTGCTTTTTATGTGATATTGAGATACAAACTCTCTTCAGATAACTTTACCAAAAAAAAACTCTTCAGATAATGTGGAGATATATTATGCAAATGCGCATTTTCTATCAATTCAAACCGATCGATAGTAGCCAAAGTTTAATTTGGGAGATTTTTATACCAAGCTACCATTTTTTTGAAATTCTTCAACTTGACATCATTGAATTGTGTCAGAAACATACACCCTAAACTGAATCAAACAGCACCCTAATCCAACCATTTCCACAAATTATGAGATTGTGTACCTTAACGCTAGATGATATTTCATATTGACACATATCTCAAAGAAAAAGACACGATAAATTCCTCAACACGAAAGAATTTTTTAGAAGAGGCGTTAAAATGATTTGGGCACTCAAAATATTTTCTAAAGATGCTTTTGTGATACAATACGACTCTGTGGTTGGTTTATAACAACATTGGGGAACCTAAGTAAGACCTGGGCAGAAACTCTAGGGAAAAATATATGGGATTAATGTAGGACACTGTATTAGATAGAGTGCGAGGACATAATGGGATCTACATTCCTATACCCATTGAACAAGAGACCGCTTTGTCTTCCTTGCAATTAAAGGATGGAGAAACATAGATACTTAAAACAAAAGAGTTAATCTAAAAAAGGTCATTGACATAAAAAATTATATCAACCACAGGAGACCAGTTCATGTTTTGCAAACCTTTACAACATAAGCGACAGAAAATACCATGACAACACCTAATTAAGCTGGATTCCGGTAAACTCTCGAACTTCTAACCAGATACTCAAGATGCTTACAATCCAACACGATCTGCAGTTAAGGCACAAAATCATTCACAACGTTTGCAGCTTCTTAACTTCCCTGCCGTATCTCTTGATTAACCACTCCACTTAAACATCACAAGCAACAAAACTTACAAGATTGCAACTTGAAGCTAAGACAAACCCCAAAGCAAATTTTCGCCAATCCAAACACTGGAAGAACCAACTGAACATTGGGGCAAACAATCTCACCTGTTTTCTTCGGAATCAGGATGGATCGAGAGGAACTTTCCGGGCACAGTGAGAGCAGCCAACACACAGAGAACGAGCCCCACAAGCAATTCAGCGACCACCTGCAGTTCAGCTCCAAAATTAGGCGCTAAACACGATCAAATCCCGAACCGCGAAGCCATAGTTAGACGCTTACGTTGAGCGGAGGCCCCGAGAATTCCTCCTCCATGATCTTCAACAACCCCCTATCTGCAAAACCCAAAAACAAGAAAAGACGACATCTCTCAAGCACCACCACTGCACCCACGACTGCGAGCGCGTGAAAGAAGAAACCGAGAGAATTCGCACAAATTTGAGCGCGCTCGCTTACATTGGACGGTGGAATAGGCGGCGTGAGACAGGATCAGGACTCCGAAGACGCCGATTGCGAAGCCGAACCTCATCGTCGCCCCTTTTCCTCCTTCTACTTCTTCCGCCGACGATCGCCGATGGAAGGCCGGCCGAGAGCTCCGATCGATCGACGATGAACAGGGACGGGGAAAGATCGCTGCTTTGCCTTGGAGGCTCTTCGGACTTCTTCTGAGCTGAAGGAGGAGGAGGCGGAAGTCAGGTCTGGCCAACGAGAACCGACCCGGGTCCGGGGATGACGAGAAGGCCCAGATCCGGTTCATTTGTGGGCCTCGAGGCCCAACCTTGAAAAGCCCTCTGTTTCTTTCTCTTTTCTTTTCTTCTTTTTTTTTTTAAATTTGATTTTAATTTAAAGCAGAAAATACAACAAGACGCACCGTCGACTAAGGGTGAGCATAGTTTGGGTAGGCGGTTCCCACCCTGGAATCGAGAATTGCTCACTAAGAACTAGTTCCGAAAATTTACCATTTGTT
Organism: Syzygium grande; assembly: GCA_024733475.1. Classification (NCBI taxonomy): domain Eukaryota; kingdom Viridiplantae; phylum Streptophyta; class Magnoliopsida; order Myrtales; family Myrtaceae; genus Syzygium; species Syzygium grande. Next base: position 17,753,387 of record JAMXDD010000004.1, read on the forward strand.
AAATTATATTAATGCCACGAAAAACCACAAAATGGTAAACTTGCGATAGACGGAGGGGTAAAACCCTAAATTACTACACCCATCAACTGGAACATATCATCCAACTCAACAATTTAATTGTATGATTTAACAGAAACTAATAGAGGATAAATTTATTATAGGTGTACAAGTCTAGTATTTTTGGAGGTTAAAAAATTTATTTTGGATAAATTTGTCACATATGTACCGGTCTAGAATTTTTCGTAACATTAACCCTAACGTGTATTATTCACATTTTTATATTGCATGGTCTGGAAATATAATGAAACTTATATTATGTGTTTATCAAGTCACTGATCATGTTGGCCACGCAATCAGGTGCATATGCAAAATCAATTGCTTTTAGCTAATTTCAAAGTGATAATTATACACACGTTCGTCGGGAAAATTCCATTTTGATACCCAAAGTGGCGTCAAATTCTGAATTTGGTACCCAAAGTGGATAAAGTGTTAAATAAGGGTCTGAAATACTTAATCAGTCTCAAATAAGGGTTCGAAGTGCCCAAAAAATCTCAAATAAAGGAGTGCGGGTGGCCGGTAAACCCACAATATCCACCAAGAGCCAAAAAAGGTATTGTTCGACGAGAAACAATACTTTTATTAATTTTACTTTTTTTCATTTTTTTTTCTTTTTTTTTTTTTTTTTTTCCTTTTTTGTTTTTCTCTTCCATCTCAAGTAGAGGTTGCCCTCATCTTCCATCCGCCCGGGTCGGGCGGGCCACCCCTCGGCGGATTGGGCGAGTTGCCTCGCCCGGATCCGTGGGAGTTGCCCTCCCTCGATCGTGGGGCCGCCCCCCGCCTGGTCGCCAGGCTCGCGGCCTAGGCCCGGGCGGCCCCGCCTCGGCTCCGGTGAGGGCCGCCGCCCACCTTGCCCGCCTAGGTGGGGCTGCCCACGCCCTTGCTTGCCTAGGCGGGGGTGGCCCTCGCCCAATGCCAATGAGGGTAACCCAGGACGAGGGTCGCCTCACCGCCGTCGGACGGGCGGGCCCCGCTGACTGGCACGGAGGGTCGCCTCCCGGCCGGGGGAGGGGGCAACCTCCACCGAGGCCTAAGAGAAGAGAAGAAAAAAAAAAGAAAAGGAAAAGGAAAAGGAAAAGAAAAAAACAGAAAAAAGAAAAGAGAAAGAAAAAAATGTAAAAAAAATAATAAAAGTACTGCTCCTTGCCAAACAAGACTGCTTTTGGCCACCAATGGACATTGTGGTCGCCCGATCCTGACCCCTCATTTGAGACTTTTTGGGCACTTCAGACCCTTATTTAAGATGACACATTTCGCACTTTATTTAATACTTTGTTCACTTTGGGTACCAAATTGAGAATTTGACCCCACTTTGGGTACCAAAATGAAATTTTCCCCACGTTTGTCTATACAAGCTAAGCATGTTTAGACTTTCTTTTGTGGTAGTTCCGCGAATCGAAATTCTTAAAAAGAAATTAAAAGGAAAAAAAAGGCACGACGATATGGTGACATGGAAATTAAACAATCTAATAAATTATATGTCAATAGTTTATCTAATTGAAATGAAGATGGAAAAAATAATTTATTTAAACATAAGAGCTATATGAACCAGTTTACCCCAAAATATAGATTTGACATAATTAAGACAAAAAAATGCCGTATTTATGAGAAGTACTAGCCTTTTGTGATTGAGTAGGTAAATTACATAAATGGTTAATGCCACGAAAAACCTCAAATTTGTATATTTATGATAAATTTACCTCAAATTAATTTTTTTATTACAAAAAACCCCAAACTGGTACACTTGTGACAAATTTACTCTCCATTAGCTTTCATTAAATTTTACTGTTAAATTGCTTTGTTAAATGACACGTAACGATTGATTAATGTACTAGTTTTGGATTTTACCCTCCGTTTCTCACAAGTACATCATTTTGTAATTTTTTTTGTATTAATCCAATTTAACGGAAACTAACGGAGAAAAGTAAATTTGTTACAAATATACCAATCTAGGGTTTTTGGTAGTCAAACATTTAGTTTGAGGTAAATTTATTACAGATGTACCGGTTTGAGATTTTTGGTGATCAAAAAATTAATTTGGAGTAAATTTATCATAGGTGTACCAGTTTTAGGTTTTTCGTTGTATTAACCCTTACATAAAAGAAATAATAATATATATGTATGAAGACTTGGATGTTACACCTTTGGTAGCCTGGTACTATTTATGTGAAGGGTTTTGCGAACTATAATTTTAACACATTTTAAACAATAAAAGATGGTACAAATTATTTTAAACTTGCGTCATTAAAATATCGATTAATTGTCCAAATTTTTTTTGGTTGCTTTGTGTAAACTTTGTTTCGATCAAGATGAAAATTGAAGAGACATCTGATGGATTTGCTATTCTGTAGACAAATAATATGGTTTTGTACAACGACAAGATAATTGGACGTCTATACAAAGCCTAATCCATCATGGAAAGAATATATATAATTTTAAAAATTAAATTACGTGTTTAAGAAAAAATATGATCACTCCCTTTAAGAATCGTCTTTGACAAAAAAATTCTAAAATTTAGGAATCTTTAACAAGATACATCGCCTCCTTTTTCCTTGAAAAATTACTACAAACTACTTTGATATTTCATTCACATCTAAAACAAGAACTTTATTCGGTCAAATTTGAACCGAACTCTTTTTCAGAAATTTTGGGTGTATATAATACACTTACAATTTTTTCGAAGCGCGGAGGACTACGTGAATCGGATAAGAAAAATCGCGCAATGATTGTTTTTTTACTTTTTCACTTATGTTTCGATGGATTTTTAGTTTTTACCTGGCGAAAATCTTGAGACAAATATTCTTTGATTTATTCTTAACTCGAAATATTTGAAATTTGTATAAATTATAACTATCAAAGTATAAAGGATTAATATCACGAAAAACCTTAAACTGGTACAACTATAACAAATTTGCCTCAAATTATTTTTTTTAATACAAAAAACTCCAAACTGGTACATCTATGATAATTTTACCCCGAACTATTTTTTTAACTACTAAAAACCCCAAACTGGTACACCTGTGATAATTTTACCCAGAACTAATTTTTTAATATTATTTTTTACTTTTCATTTTATTTTATTTTCTTTTCTTTTTCCTTCATTTTTTTTTATCTTCAACCTATGGCTGATCATCGGTTCGGCGACTGGCTAGAGGTAGGGGTCGACGAGGTCGGCTTTGCCCACCCCTGGCGAGGTTCGACCTCGCCAGTTGTCGTCGAGGGATCATCCTCGCCATCACTGGCGAGGCTCGGCCCCACCGGTAACTGGCAAGGTCGGCCTCGCCTAGAAGCGGCGAGGTCGAATCTCACCAGCGACGGCGAGGACGACCCCTCGCCGGCAACTGGCGAGGTCGAACCTCGCCAAGGATGGGCAAGGTCGACCTTGCCGATTGATGGCAAGGGGTCGTCCTCGCCGTCACTAGCGAAGCTCAACCTCGTTGCTTCTAGGCGAGGTCGACCTCATTGGTCCCCGCCTCTAGTCGATCACCGGACCGTTGATCGACTATAGGTTGAAGATAAAGAAGATGAAGGAAAAAAAAAAGAAAAGGAAAGGAAAAAGAAAAGAAAAAATAAAAAAAATTCGAAAAAATAAAAAATAATATTAAAAATAAGTTCAGAGTAAAATTGTGACAGATATATCAGTTTGGAGTTTTTGGTAGTCAAAAAAATAGTTCGGGATAAAATTGTCACAGGTGTACCAGTTTGGGATTTTTTGTGGTCAAAAAAATGGTTTGGGGTAAATTTATCATATGTGTACCAGTTTAGGATTTTTTGTGATATTAACCCAAGTATAAATTCATATGTACTTTTCTTTTTATAATTTTCTAAAATTTAGATGTACTTTGAACTTTGATGAACTATTTAAAAAAGTTCAAACAAACAGGTGCTCAAGTTTTCCGAGCTAACTCTCTGTCCGTGCTGTCTCTGTCTCTGTCTCTCTCGGTAGCTCATACTGTCGATAACGTCTCCCTTCTCCGTTCTTGCTTCCGCCATTATCTTCCGGCCAAGCTCTCGAGCTGCTGTGACGAAGCCGTCCGTTCGTGACAAATGCTCACCGTCGTCTAGTGGGTATCTTAAGCTCGTAGTTCTTTTCAATCATTTTCTTCTTGGCGCGAACAAGAACGATTGCTTGGCGGTGATTATGCTCGAGACTTCGTTCGTCTAACGTTGGTTATACGACCTTCATCTTTGAGATTCTTTTTGATGCTGTTGATTCTTGTATTGGGTTGTCGCGGTCATCGCTCTGTGTTCGATTAAATGCCGCTGAGACTCATCTGAAGGGCTAGAAGGTAGCGGGATATGATGAGCATGAGCCAACTTCTGCATCCGCTCGGTGCCATACTCTTCTTCGACAATGCCCATGATCCTCGGGGCCGTCTATTCAGATGGGTTCCCCCAAAATCAGGCTCTTATGTCAGCATAAATGCCGTGTTTTCTAGACTATTTGTCGGAGCTCGATCGTCTTCGCATGGTAAACGTTATGATATAGATTACTTGATTAAAGTTGGTTGCCGATACCTTTCCTCCCACTGCTCGTTGTCCGTTGAAAGTATGCTCATCTTTGGGATTGAATTTTGGGCAGGTGATTTCCCGCCCGCAGGTTCTAATGAGACTTCGGGCTAAACACAAGGTGCAACAGCTGAATCTGGGACTTATCTTTAGTTGTTTCTTTGAATTCTTTCCGACGTTAGTTTTACAATGAAGTGGTCAAATGTTAAAGTTTCACGAGGTTTGTGCTAGTATGAGTTTATATGCTTATGTGCATTCTTATGGTGATCCACTTCTTGTTCTTTTTTTTAATGTCTGCAAATTGCAAGTTTTCTCTCTGTCGAGGATTGCCTTTGCCTTTGCTATCCATAAGTAATCATCGATGCACACAAGTGATGTTTCTACATTGTTAAAGAATGTGCATTGGTCACATTGGTGTTCGTTCATCTCGTGATCTGCACAATGAAATGGAGGGCCGTGAAACATCAATTAGCTCTCCTCCTTCTCCTCCCCCTTGTTTGATAAGAGATGTTTCTTGGTTAGAGACTTAACTGCTGGTCTCCATTGCTTGATGTGACTGAGAGATGAAATAGAAGAGAGAAAAGAAATGGAATATCTTATCTCTGTCTTTTACGTAATTGGTGCTGATGCTGGTAGTCACAATGTGCCAGAAATTTGGCTGTTGAAAGCTGTCTGGTTCATTAATGGAATAATCTTTTACATGTTTCCGACCCCCTTGCGTTGTGAAGAAAATAGGCTGCATGACAGAACTATCTTGCTATTGGACATAACCAGGACTACTGCATAAGAGTGAAGCATATATGTAAAGTAGTACATTATTTTTCTTGGTAGAATCTTGACAAAATAGATTTATTTCTTCTATAAATTTATCATCATTTTCCGCAATATTATTGCCCTTGTCTTATATCATAACCACAGGGGATACGTCCTGCCTCCACCTTTGCTTATTCAGGCAGATGAATTTATAATGTCATAGTTTGTGTGGGGAAAGTTTGTAAAGATAATTGGCTTGCTTTTCCTGAGTAAACAAATAGCTGAGAATCATAGTTAGTGTAAGTGCATTTTTTAACTTCAGTTCCATGTATTGATAAGCAACATTCAAGGACAATTATCAAGTATCTGTTTTATATTCTGTAGGGCCCACCACCTTGGATGATAAATAGATGACAATTCTAAACTCATAAATTATTTTAACTTCCAGATTTGGGAAGGAAGTGTGGGGTGGAGTTTTTTTAGGATGGAAATGTAAGGTGGAGAAATGCTGGGTGTGCTAGTTTCTGTCATTGACTGTGCCCTTGATGAGGATGATGATTTATCCTTCCTTCTCATTATTTATGTTGACCTCTGGTTTCCCATTAGTGACTCACAGTATGTCCTTTCTCTTTAAACATGCCATATGAAGGTATATGTAGCACAATAGAGGTTAGAGAAGGGACAACATTGGAACGTTGCTAAATTCATAACATCATTTAAAAAAAGATACCATGAGCGAGTGCCTGTGGGCCACTAGTCAAGTAATTCAACAAGGAAAATTTTCAATCTTCAAGGCATGTTTGTTCTTATGATATGCATATTACGTGTTTTGAAAAACCAAAATCCTCCTCATTAAGTAAGTTATGACAAAAAAAGAAAAAGATGGATTCTTTTAATGTCACCAGACTTCTCTTCACGGTATGCTTATTTTTTATATAATGGAAAGGATAGTTCCAATTCAATGGCTTCCATGCAAAAACTATGGTGTCTATAAAACTTTTTCATCAGGACCAGCGATGTCTGCTTACGTCCTTATATAATTGGCGTAACTTTTTTGTAGTTAATTTCTTCATGTTATACACTCTTGTGTCAATAGTTTGTGTATATTGGTGAAATGCAATAAATTCTCAATGCTTCATTTTGTCTTCTCAGGCCTTTAGGGAGCGAGGAGAATCTGATGCTCTCCCATATATACAAACACTTGGGAAGTTTCCTAAGGAGGAGCTTGAGGATAAAGTAGTCATGGTCAGATTTGATTCTGCCATATTGCTTCGAGAAGATCAGGACCATACGGTTCAGTCAAACTTTTATGCGCATCTAACCATTAAATATTTACTGGAAGCCAGGGCTAGGATCGTTCTAGTGAGTGATTGGAATGACGGAATCAATTCAAAATTTCCTGATCTTCAGTCCGTTGCAGGTATACTATTGTTAATTATCATTGTTAACAATATGGGTTTAAATGATAATCATTCTGCACTTAACTATATTTTAGCGAGAATTTTGTAACTTGATAAAGTATGGAAACTGGTTTCAGTGTCTTGAATCATTTGCTCAGAAAATCCTTACCAAATTTGATTAGGGACATGGTGTTTTTCATGCTATGGCTGATCATTCATACGCGATGTATCTATATTTCAGATCACCTCTCACTAGTCCTTGGGGTCAATGTTGTGCCATCACATTGCCTTTCTCATTACAGTCCACCTACAGAAGCTCTTGAGATGGTGAAGGTGCTTCTTCTTGAGAACCTTTCTGAGTTTAAGGAGGAAGTTTGTAATTCATTAGAATTTGCAGAGACTCTATCATCAGGAGTCGATATCTTCGTCAATGACTCGTTTTCCCAGTCACATAAAGTTCTTGCATCCACTGTTGGCGTTACTCGCTTTTGCTATTCCTCTATTGCTGGATTTCATTTTGAGGAGAGCCTGAGAAAACTGAAGGATGTTGTGGAAAATGACAAAAGGCCACATATAGCAATTGTATGTTCTGCTGTTACTAAATAATGGTATGGATATACCAGTACAATATTTTGCTACTCTTCTCTCACAAGTAATTTAATGTCTGATACAGATTGGGGGGACTAATCTCTCCAACAAAGCAGCTGCATTGTGCTCCTTGGCTTCTGTTTGTGATGGGCTGGTCTTTGTGGGAATGATGTCTTTTCAGATTATGCATGCATTGGGTCTCTTAGTTCCTATAAACCATTTGGAATTAGGGGCTACTAAAGAAGCTTCAGAGTTAGTCCAGGTTGCACAAGATAGGAACATTCCTATTTTATATCCAAAAGATTTTTGGTGCCTGAATGAAAATGTTCCAAATCAGTTGGAACTACTTCCTGCTCATGCAATTTCAAAAGGTGAGTTCTCAGCTTTTCTCTTTGTTGACTTATTGTTGCAGGAACCTCTGTCTCTGTCTCCGTGTCTCTCTTTCTCTCTCTCTCTCTCTCTCACCCCAAAATTACCTGTGGCAAGTTCCTTGTCCTCCATTTTGGAATTCAAGGTCTTTGGAGCTATGTGGTGCTATTACGAGACCCTTAAGGAGATCATTATCACTTCAATTACTGTCAAGCTAGAGATATTGGCATTGCAAGGAATAAGGTATTAGGCACTAGGTTAGAAAAGAAAATAGTTGTGACTGGATCTCTTCTTCGATCTTTTTAAACCATGTGTTGGCAGCCCGTGTTTGCCCTTCAGTGGAAAATTACCCTTTAACCTGTATAAACCCAACAAACAAATCCTTTCATGTGTAAGAAGCATGAGTATGCCTTTTTTATTTAGGCTAACTGTACCAAGCTTCTACATAAGTCATGCACGGGAACAGCTTTATGTCCTCTCGTTTCTCTTCTACTCATTCAAGAAGCTTAACAATCCCTTTTCACTTATTTAACTTCTTTTTACGTTTTGATATCTTCTTCGGAAGATCTTTGGTGTGCCCTTGTGGGTTTGTGTTTGTCTATGTATTTGTGCATGCATGTGTTTGTGTGTATTCTGTGACGTCCAATAAACATAAAGTTGTCTGGCTTCTTGGATATTGTGGGCAATAGTTAAGCTCATAATAACTTTTTTCCCCTGCTATTGTGGTAGTAAGGTTTCTGATGTGTTTGATGTCAAACACATTTGAGCTGATTCTCAATACAATGGTTTTGAGGCTCTTACATTGATGACTGCAGCACTGGCAGTTTAAAGTTTTAATGGTCATCAATTTTTCATATTCGTTTCTGCTTAAACTTGTGGTCTTTTGATCCATTGCTTCCTCTGTTGCAGTATATATGTTGCTTAAATTAGTATATCGTAATTGGGCTGCAACACACAGATTGTTTAAGATGGTGATCACCTATGGGCTCTAGTATATGGCCTTTCTCATATAACTTGTTCTTGCTAGATGAGGGCAGAAGTGTCTAGACTTATCTAGTGTATATCTGCTTTGCTTGAATTGACACTATTATTTGCTGAAAATTCTTCCTGTTCAGTGCATTTTTTAGATTGAATTGACGATTTATTCATTATTTCACAAGGAAAGTAATATCATTTTAAGGGCATTGAGGGGACAAAATCCATGACAAACAGGTCATTGCCTAGAAACTAGAAGGCTATCTAGGGATCCGTCTTTAACCCCTGCAACGATGAGGTCCCAAAATTTTCTACTCCTTGAATCAGGCTCCCAGAGGAAGATAATTGTAGGAAACCTTCTTAGTCTTCAACCCAGAACCTGGGCTTGAGGTCACCATTATCATCTCCTAAGAGATTTGGTTCATTATTCATAAGGTGAGGGACTTCTCTTTTTGAAAGGAGAACAGAATGGAGGAGGAATTCCATACCATATGATAATTGTGATACAGTCATCAGAAAAAGATCCATCATATGCTGAACGCATTATTAGTCATTTGCCTCTATGTGGCATCTTTTGGTTCTTCTGGCGGAGAATCCATGGTTACAATGAAGCACTAAAGATTATATGCTTCACCATGCCAAAACAGCATTCCAAATGCACATATTGAGAATGTTGTTTTGTGTGGAGTTAGCTTTCATTTTGCATATACACAAAAAGATCGTCCTACAAAAATTTAACTGGTGTCCATTCTTTTCCTTCTTATGCTGTGATGCCACTATTTCGTTCCACTCAAACTGCATCTGGGAATCAAACTTTATTTCATTAGTTTCCAAATCTTTGCTTTGCATGGTTTATAAACAACCCCGGTTTTCTTACCTAATGTTGAATGTCTGTTTATCTTCCAATTATGTTTCTAACATAGTGGATAGGCCTCTTTGCATGTTTGGAATTTCTTTCTCCAAAGTGTTATTTTAGATCTAGTATGCTTGTGTACTGCAAAAAAGAGTCTTTTGTGTTCACGAATGCTCTTCAAGAAATCTGGTTTTGCATTTCTGGCTAGAAGTCATGTCACCCCTATTGTCATTGTGGTTGTCATTTCTAATCATGGTCTATGTCTCGTGTTTCACCTAACTGAGAAGAATTTATCTAATAAAGTAAAGTGGTAAGTGCCATTGGTGCGCCATTTTGGAGTTATATGAATGGAAACTTTGTTTTAATTAGTAGTGGGTTAAAGAATCTACTGTTATTAATGCTTGGTACTTATTCACCTGACATCATTTTACCCAATCTTAATTGGTCCTCTCGGATCACAAGTCACAATTATCTGCTGTTGGCGATGGTTGTTTTATCTTCATCATCCTCCTTCAGTGACCTAAATAGTATTCCTGGTGCATCTTTCCCTTCTTATCATTTTAGGCTGGATGCCTGTTGATATTGGACCCAGGACACTGTATGAAATAAAGACACTGCTTAAAAAGTCCAAGGTAATTTCAGATCTTCAATTGATAATGGAAGTCTTAATTTGAGATTCTTGCTTCCTTATTAAAACACTTCTGCCTTTTCTTTATCCTTGGTGAAAAGTTATTTGCCACCAACAAAGAGTTGACTTCGCTAGGTATGGGGTATATGGATCTTATCCTTGGGAAAAGGATTTGATGGCGGTTCTTATTGTGAGATATCCCATGCCACTTTTGGTTGAAGACTTGAAGAGAGCTCTTTTCCCTCTTACAGTCTCCTAACTTCATTCTTGGAACTCTTTACTGTTTATATGATTGCTGCCCTTACATTTAACCCTTTTTGTTTCCTGCTATCTTACTGCTCTTTATTGCACTCAATAAGAATCTCCATCTTTTCTCATGGGACGAGCTTTTTTACTCATTTCCTCATGATCAGCAGAAAGCCACATGGACTGGTCCAGTCAAATTCAAGTCATGCCATTCATCTGCAATTGGAGCAAGTAAATTGGCTTGTATACTTAATGCAAAAAGTCAAGGTGATTGTGATGTAACCATAGTTGGCTCTGTAGCATGCAAAACAATGACAGACGAGTCAAGCTCTATCCCTGCTTTTTCTGTGATTGAAAACGCTTCCGTATGGTGGGATTTCCTCAAAGGAAGAAAACTTCCTGGTGTCATGGCCTTAGATAGGGTAAGTTTCTTAACTTTTTGATTGCTTATACTTTCTTTCATGGAATCACAAAAGAGCCTTTTTGAAAGATAAATAGTAAATGCCAACCTTAAATTGCAAAATACCGCCTATCTCACGTTGGATTCTTGTATTCCATGTGATGCTTGTGAACCTCTTGGTAGAAGCTACTCTTATCATGTCAAGATCGATTATCAGGCAAGAGGAGACTTTATCAACTGGTGTTTAGGATCATGGAAAGAAACTGAAACACATCCTGATGACGCCTTGCAGCCCAAGAACTTTGCAGTTACTGTCGCATTCTTTTTATTTAGAACCAGTGCAATGCTTACAATAAGATGTGCGTGGGTCTGATTATGTTTAAGATATATCTAAATGAAGAAGGTACAAGCATGCAAAGCCTTATATGTCTCAGATGAATGAAGTCTTTTTGGCAATGGCCAATTTGTCAATAGAACCGTATTTAGAAAAGAAAAAGCAGTACGATAGTTTCAACTGTCAATATTCATTGACACACCCAATCAGTAACCATGATTACTTTAATTATTGATGCCCCACAAAATGCTGCCGTGTGCTCAAGTTGTGATTGTATAGTACTAGACTCATTTGGAGAACTTACCTCTATGTGCAGGCATACCCACTTGAGGTTGATTGGAAGTCTGTATATAGTGAACCTGCTCAACCTTTGGTAGTCGATATTGGAAGTGGTAAACTCCTTATGCTTCTTAGTACTGGATTTACTTAATGACTTAATGGAAGTTACCTAGTTATGCTTAGCCACTATATATCCCATTAGGATAGTAGAAGGAAAAGTGGACGAAAATCCTTTTGGAACTTTTCTGGATAGTCAATGCTTCATCCGTATCTTCATCTATTCTTTTCCATACTGGAAGTTAATGGAGCTTCTGTGAATTATTCTAATTTTCCAACCAGCTTTGAGGAACCTCGAATTCTAGGTTATTCAATTTGTGACAAGGGAGTTGCAATAGCAAAAGAAAAGATAAGTTCATTATGTAGTGGGTGCAGGCACTTTCTTGAGTAAATTTTTGCTGTAAGACCTGATTAGGTAGATTATCTCATTTCCATCTAAAAATACGATCTCAATTGGCATTTTCTAAGCACCAAAATTTAGATTTGCATTCAAGATTGTTGTGATTGCGCAAGCTTAAAACTTATGGCGTCCGAGTACTAGAGTCCTAAAACTTGTACTTTGTTCATTTATGTGATGATGAGAGAAAGGATTGAAGAGAGAAACTGTGTGTCATGGAGATCGCACAGATTTATATATACTATATTCAAGTGTCACAAGATAGGAAACCCAAGAATAAAGAATATTATACAGTTGATGTACACATCTCCTATGACACTGTTTATGATTTCTAACACATCTAAATGTGGTCCGAGACTGACTTGTACATGCTTTGAGAGGTTCTCCATTAACAGTCCATCCAGTCCTCGTTTTCCATACTACTGATCAGACGAGTGCATGCCATTAAATCTTAGCAACACACTTCATGCTCTATAATTACCCTAGCAAGAAGGATGAGTACTAAACTTACCAGCACATTTTGTCACCATGTACTTTCAGCTGTACAGACTTTTCCTGTGGAGTTCTATCTATTTACAGGATATGACTTAGAATGCATCCCAAAAAATTAACCTTGTGATGCGATGTTTGTTTTTGAATTGATATTGCAAGTTCTTTCATTGTAATGTTCCATTTCTTTGACCTATGAAATTAATCAATGCCAATGGCTTTCTAGGCTGTAATTATCTGGAGACCAGAAATAAATTCTGCAATAACTGTTTCATTAATCTCTGTTTCCCTTATGTGTGGAACATCATTTTCAGGTAACGGATTATTTCTGTTGGGAATGGCTAAAAGGTGGGAGCATCTTAATTTTCTTGGTTTGGAGATCAATGAGAAGGTTGTCTACATGCTTTTCAGATGCTTTGTGCTTTTTCTTCTCTCATATAATTTACTCAATCCTAATCTTTCAGCTTGTGCGGCGCTGCTTAATTGCTGTCCATCAATTGAACTTGAAGAATGGGTACGTGCTACTTCTTTGTTGGTTTAGGCTAATTTTATTCACCTGGAACAAAAAAAAACTTGTTTGACTGTGTAAGGTTCCTCTTCTCTTAGGCAGCTACATATATAACTCGGGTCTTACAGATCATTGTTCCTCTCTACTTCTCTTTTCTGTATTTTCATGGTGATTAGTACCTCAAAATATGCATGACTCTTTGAACTTGTGGGTGAATTTTTTTCTTTCTTCCTGTGATAATATAACCCATGGATTTGGATGCCTATCTCAAGCTTTATTAGGCACATTGGGTTTTCTCTCCTGGAAGAATGCTAATAATCTCATTGCATTTGCCTGTTCAATTTCATGGTGTTATAGTTACTAAGTCTGCTGATATAAGTTTATTGAGTTCCTGGATAATATTAAATAAAAAGATGTCAATGGGTGAATGGACAAAGTAGACCTTTGATTACCAACTTTATTTGTCTGTGACTTAGTTGGGAAGTTAGTGGGTGTTAAATTAGGAAAAGAATCTGAGACACCTGAAATTAAACTTTCAAAGTGGATGTCTTTGCCTTCATCAACATCTTGTTTGGAAAGACTAGCCTGTTGACCCACAGCATCAGCTCGCAGCTGTCAAAAGCAGGAATTTTTATGATCAGTGGAGACACACAAGTCATATTGTCTACAAACTAAAAGGGCAAATTAGTAATGTCGAGTGTCATATTCATCTTTTCCAGAAATGTAGTTTAATCTTGAAAATGCTAACTGTTTTATTTGCTGTTCAAGTACACGATTGTTGCTCAAATTTTCTGGTTGTCTCAGATACTTCATTGCAACCAATGCAACATCCACATTTTGTTCGATTGTCTCCAGTTATCCTGGAGATGTAATTCTTGTCTCAATACAGGTAGTGATTAAACCACACTTTGTCTAGATTTTCCCCCTAGTATAGTATAGAAGCAACTGCAATAACATCAATTTATTCTTTTAGTTCAATTTTTCTTGAGCTATTATTTATGTGTTTTATCTGGTATGTGTTTGTTCTATCTAGTGCCCAAACCCTGACTTTAACAAACCAGAACATCGGTGGAGGATGCTTCAGAAATCATTAGTTGAAGCAGTTGCTGATCTCCTCATCCCTAATGGAAAGGTAACAATTGCTGCTGATAAAATTAGTTAAAAATCTTAGAATTTGATTTCAAGTAGGAGCTTTGACCTTTTCTTTTCATTCCTGTTAATACATTAAATAATAATGCAACGGCAGATGCATTGGATGGCCCAAAAAAATTGCTGTTGCATCATATTTGAAACTCAGTGTCTCCATATGAAGATGTACAATGTGCAGTGCTCTAAATATAACTTTGGATATTTACACGAGATTGATAAGTAGTTGCTTCCTTTGGTAACTGGAGGTTCTGCTTCACTTTTAAGCTCTTGAATTGTACACAAATGTTTGGACAATTTTGTTTTCATGAGGAGTCGGATTGTGTCTTCTAGGAAACTGGCTTAAGAAATTCTTGTTCGTTCTTTACTGTCATATTAAAAGCTACAAGAATATCGATCTCTTTCACCCAACTATGTTTCAGACTTTCATCTGACAATTTCTCCTTATCTCTAGGTATTTCTACAATCTGACGTTGAAGCGGTTGCTGTAAGGATGAAAGAACAATTTCTGAGATATGGCAAGGGGAAGCTTTCAATTTCGCAGGCACAAGATACCACTATAAATAGAGGGTGGCTAGAGGAGAACCCGTTTGGAATTAGATCAGATTGGGAACAACATGTTCTAGATCGTGGGGCCCCTATGTATAGGCTGATGCTCTTGAAATCAAACAATGTGCAGTAAAGATGTAGGATTGACTGATACACAGCTAATGAGTGATTTTGTCCCGGTGAAAGTGGTTTAATTTCACAGGCTAGTCTGCAAGGAGGCTTGAATCTGGAGCAACAAGAAGGCACCCTCCCATTACTGCGGTTTTGCATCCCAACCAAACCATGGCGCATGAAAATGTTATGGAAATGCAGTGAAAATGGCATTATTCTCAATCTCAGGAGAATTATTCAGATATTGGATTGGAGCCATTGGGATAATAGGGATTGAAATGCATTATCAGCGAAGATCTCTCGGAAGAAATACATAGTTGCAAGGATAGTAGGAATTGAATGCATCATCTTGTGGAAATGTAATCGAGCAGCCGAAGCATGCAAGAGAAGAATTTTTTGAATCTGGGCAAAGACATCAGGGTGACTACTAATAATAGTCAGCTGTGGTTAGCGGCTGTTTGGAAGGGCAGAACAACGGTTAAGGCTGTCTATCATCCCACAAATGTGGATATTCTTACATTGATTTTTCACCCTCCGCCATAAGTTGGGGCGGCAATCTATAATCTACCTTTTACTCATTATGGATAGAACCTCTTAATGTAATACTGAGTATTTAAATTATGCCACCATCTAAGTATTGAAATGAACGATTTTCTCTTTTATTCTATAAATAAGGGTCCTATTGATTTTGATTTTCTTCATCTCATAATAATGTCGTGATAACAACTTATCAGAAATTTTTTTTCACAATAATGATTACCTCTTTACCGATTTGTTTCCCTTCTAACTATTCTGATAAATCGGTTAAGTATAGTCCGGTAAAAAATGCTCAATAGCAGTCAATGAGTGCAAATAGTAGAACACCAGTTAAAGTTTTGGGGATTGGAAAAGGGTGGGTGGGGGTGATGGAGAGCCTTCCTGTGTACCTTTTGATGTCAAAGTCAGATTGCCAGGAGAAGGTAGAGAGAGAAGGATGTATCGTGGGACAAGTCTCTGCAAAATTCGGTTTATAACAATTTGGGAGGAGGATATTCCAAAAAGCTTTGAAAGTGACAAAGAATGCTTCTTCTTAGAAAGCTAACTATTCCCCCACATGGTCCCTCATTTTATGGGTTAATAAGTAAAAATTGCCTCTCCATGCCAGCAACTTATGTTGAAGCACTCGACAAAGTCTGCTTAGGTCAATTACTCGAGAAGAGCTGGGCCATCGGTTGGTCACATGTTTTTGATTGTTTGCCCCAATGAGTGATGATAACTTGTGGAGAAACATGAAGCTTTCTGGGGCCTTGTATCCTCCATAACATATTCCTCACTATGAACAACTCCCCATTTTTTTTTTTCGTTTGCTTTTCTGGGCATATATTTCCGCATTTCCCATTATGCCCCTTCTGCCATTTTACCAACTTTATTCTTCTTTTTTTCTTTTTTTCTTTGAAAGGTTCCTTCTGCTTCTAATCCAATCTGCTACTCTCTGCACCACAGAACTTCCTTTCACAATCATCAATCTCTAACTTTCTCTAACTTTGATCCATTTCCTAACCTCAATTGCTTATGCAGTTTCACTCACACACCAGGTCTCATTATTTTGGGCACACGGCAAAGATCCATTTTCCTCCCAAAGCTCCCCCCTCCTTCACGCCACTTTGAATTTCAAAATCTGAGCAATGCTAATGTCACCCACCTGCAGAAGAGGTGTACCCACCTGGTTGTGTACAACACAGCACTCAAACATGAAAAGAAGTTAAACAACACCCCATCACCAAACTGGGCTCTCCTGACACGATTAGGTCGCGAACAAATGACATCTGTTGGTTTTTTTTTTTTTTGCAATGACATCTATTGAATTAATTTAATATTCCTTTAAAAAAAGGGAAAAAAAAGGAGAAAAATAGCCCAAATTTGGGGGGCATTTCTGAGTTGCTTGTCATGTTTGTACTTTGTAGTTATGTTTTACCCGTGTAGGAAAGGAATACTTACTTACCAAAAGCCAAAACCAAAGTCCCCTGTGTTGCCATCATCATCATCATCTTCTTCGTCAATAAACCCAGCTTTTACCCAGAAAAGAAAAGAGAGAAATTTTATTCAGACAAGGTCTCTTCTTTTTCCTGCTTTTCTGTTTTTTAATTTTCTGGCAAAGTAAAAAGGGAAAAAAAAAAAAAGAAGAGTACTTGCTTCTTCTTCTTCTCCTTTCATCTCCTTCCCCCTCCACTGTAGCGTTCGCCGGAAGATTCTCGCCGCTTCCCAAATCGTTGTTCTTGGCGATTTCGGAGCTCGTTCGTGCCGATGCTGATCTTCCTGGGGGTCGTCGGTGCCTCGCGATCTCGGTCTCAGGTAATGTTTTCGGCTTGAATTCGTCGAGTTCTTGTCCCGTTTTTTGTTCGATTGAAGATTTCGACTTGTCGCGCTGTTGATTCCTCGTTCCGGAGCCCTAGCTTCTGTTGGGCCGCTGCGAAAATCTAGAAAGTTTGAAAATTTGTGGGTTCGAGTGAAATTGGGCGAGGCGGTTTTGTGGGGGTCGTAGCTGTGTTGCAGTCAGATCTGGAATTTGTTTCGAAGCAGCGACGGTATGGAGGGATGCAGTTTTGCTCTGATATTCTCTTGGAAAGTGGATCGGGATGGAGATTGGTTAATTATTTGTGGCTTGGTCGGTTGCTTATTCTCTAGGATGGATTCGATTGATCTCGTGGTCAATGCAAGATTGTAGGTTGAATTCCAGGTGATTAGGGTTTCTTTTAGCATGAGCTGAAATTGGGGCTAATGGAAGTACTGTGTTTCTAAGATCATTGACTCATCGTCGAAATGACTTGAGCATTTCCTAGGTTTCTGAAATTCACAACTAGAACTCTAATGTGTTAGAGGAGTGTCTGAAGAAAAATGCATCCAGGGGATACTAGGAGAAGGAGGAGAAACCTAAGATGGACGGAGTAGCTTGATCTGCTGGATCTTTTAATCTCCGCAGCATTTTCTCGAAGCTGTTTTAAAATATGCTTGCGAATTGAATCGATGATCGAAGTGGAGCTAACTAGAAAGATCGGTAAAATAATCTTGTCCCTGGCAGCTATGGGGAAGAAGAATACGGATAAAGATATACACCTAGGCTGATGAAATTTGTGGCCTGTTAGCATTAAGGGATTCATTCATCTGTGAGGACTGCAAAATTGGTGAAATTATGCCTAGTTTTAATTAGTCACGATCTCTTCTTTCTTTTTACTCTTGGCCTGAATTGACTCGGAAGGAGAAGTATCAAGGAGATGATTGTGCTAATGAAAATTGTCCTTTTACTTGTTTGGTATGCATGCCTTTAGAGTTCCTTGGAATCTTATTTTGTTGTTCTTTGTTTTGTCTCAGTTCCTGTGATCTGTTGGTGCGGAGCTTCTTTTATAGCTGGCTGTATAGAGCTGCTGAGTTTGGACTCTTCGCTAGTCGAAGGGCCAAGAAAGCACCCTGAGAGAGTATATGGAAGCTGAAGAGAATTAAGTCTTTTTTTTTTATGACTTAATCATGCAGTCAGAGGTGCAGATTTCCTTAGACTCTGAGACCAACCTTCATCCAGAGAGTCATGTAACTCAGGATGGAGGTGCAGGTCTAACAGCTTCCACCACGGCTCCTGTTTTGACACAGCAACCTGGTATGCTTGACTGTACTTCCTGTTCATTGTTGCAATTTTGAAAGAAATCCCGCCTGATGGAAAGCAGGAAGTTCTCCCTTTAGTGATAGTGCCTACTGCCTGTGCAGCAAAAAGACCTACACGGCAATGGGCTGCTTGGACACGTCAAGAGGAGGAAAGTTTCTTTGCTGCATTGCGTCAAGTTGGCAAGGTGTGTTGCAGTCTATACCTTTTAGAACGTGATTTTTTTTTTCTATTTTTCTAATTATTGATCTCCTTGTTACATTAATATATCATGTGCAGAATTTTGAGAAGATCACTTGCCGCGTGCAAAGTAAAAACAAGGATCAGGTACATGCTTGACTAATTAATTTTGACTACGTTGGACAATTGAAAAGTGCTACTATCTCCTGTAGTATTTAGAAAATATATCCTTTTTTTCTGTATGCAGGTCAGACATTATTATTATCGCCTTGTTAGGCGTATGAACAAACTACTGGGTCCAGGATTGTGTCTTGATGCCAAGAACTCGAAGGATACTAATGCTGCAATGCTTAGATGGTAAACTTAACCTACTATCTGTTCCTTTCTTTTCAATGGAGACTTATACCATTCTATGATATCTTTTTAAATTTGAATCAGTTCCTTGAAATGCTAGCTGGGAAGCAGTGCATAATTTAATTATTTCACAAATATTTTCCATGAATTGACCTTTTCAAGAGGGAAAGGATGCGAAAGGATCGGACCAAAAATTAAAAAAAAAAGAGAGGGAGATGGGAAGTTTCATCCCTTGCTTTGATTGTTGGATATAATGTTCTTGGATAACTGCAGTTACATTAGCCATTAGTTCCCTTGGGGCCTGCATGTGCATTAGAAAATCTTTTCTTGAGCATATGGCTAAAGGGTATTGGTGTCTGCTTCTACTATGTCATTGGCATTCATGATAATTAACTTGTGTATACTACATTTCTGCTGTAATTAAAATTGTACCGCTGATGAGTTGATCACGAAAATTACTATGTGATTTGTTTAAATAGGTGGTCTTTGCTGGAGAAGTATAGCTGTAAAGCATCAAAGCTTCACTTGAAGCCCCGGAGGTTCAAGATATTTGTAGAAGCTTTGGTTAGTTACTTCTGGATATGTTGTGTTCATCGTGTCTGTTAGCTTGATATGAATTTGAAAGGTTTCAGTTTCTTCATGTGCTTACCGGATGTATATTATTTTCCTTGGAAGGAACATCAACTGCTGAAAGACAGGAAGAAGAATGTGAGGAAAAGATCTCAAGGGGAGAATTGTTCTTCTCCGAGCACTATTTCAAGTCATGGTCGAACATCTGGACATGACAGTCGTGCAGTCAGACTGGTTCTAGTTGACAGTCAGAATATACAGAAATTACCATCTGGAAAGCCACCATTGAAGCGCCCCTTAAATGTTGTTCACCGTGGCAATGGCAAAGTAGAATCTATGACAATGAAGCCAGCAAGACAGCGACGAAAACCGGGTATGTGTCTTCGTTCTTCCACATAGATTATATTTGGCTCTTATCGTTTGGCATGGAGGAGAAGCATTTATTTGCAAAATATGTTGTCTGTCATGTTTTAATTGCATCCATAATTTTGGGCAGAATGACCATTCAAATGACTTGCTCTTATTTACTCATTTATGTGCTGGCTTTTCAATCTAGTTCGTGGATTATAATTCTTATCTATTAAGATTAGTTCTATATGTATGATCATATTCTTAGCTCCTTACACGTTTATGCTTCCAAAATTTAGTTGATTCAGGGCAAGTTCCGGTCCTATATCCATGTTGCCATGCCAGCGCCTTTATGGATAGCATAATTGACTGCAGGGTGCGGGGGGGTTGGGGGGGGGGGGGTGGGTGAAAATGCTGATGAGGAATTAGCTTGAGAACGATTCTTGCCAAAATAATAGCGCAACATTCTTTTTTGATGAGTTTTATCAGTCCATCAATGTATCTTTAGTGCCTAACTGAAAACATTTGCTGATTTTTGCTGCTAATTTCAGGTGGTGCTGTCTCGTCTGCTGCATATAAAAAGTGGGAAAAGGCTGCCATAGCTGGGGTTTCATTGGTTGCTGATGCTGCAGAGCATTTGGAACGAACTGCTGTTAGTAAGGAGGTTGAAAATGACCAGTGTATTCCAAGTGAGTTATTCCTGGTTGATTCACTTGACAGAATATTAATCTAAGAAGTAAGACCTAATTTTCTGACTCTGGTTCTCTGTCTTCTACTAGAGCAAAACGGTTCTGATCATACTGGAGAAGATCTTCCACCTCTTCCTTGTTTCTCGAAGAACCAATTTGTAGAGAGCAGTTTACAAGCTTCTATGAAACTAAAACTTCAATTATTTCCAATTGATGATGCCACAAGAAGAAGCTTGGAGAAGGTTTGTATCTTTGGAATCTTTGTTGACTTGTCTGATATCATCCCTTCTTCTAGGTGTGATGAAAAATGTATTTACATGTTCGTAGGATAATCATAATCCCTTCCTTGAGCTCACTCTCAGTAATCGTAAGAAAATATCATCAGTCATGGAGCATCTGAATCGCAAATGGGGAAGTTCGAGTGTAGCATGTGGAGAGCTAATGCTTTGTCCATATGGTGTTGAAAGGGAGAAATTGGTTGGTTGTCAAAGATGGACCCAGGATACAGCTATGAGTGCAGCAGATGTTTACACGGTTCTGGAGAATCCCGCGGTGTTCCGTTTAAGGTCCTTCCCCTAAATTTGATTGCAAGATGCTAGTTCACATTATTTTTTCACTTGTGGTTAACATATAGTACTATTTGAAGGTATGGCTGGTTTTCCAAGGATGAGTTAAGTTCAATGACATTTCAAGAACGTCAAGCACCGTGCCTCCCCAGGGAGTCTGTTATGGCGTGTAACAGCACTTTGGATTCTGAACAAATTCCTCCATCAGCTAATCATCAGTCTGAGAAGGTCGGACATACCTATGAGGATCAACTGCTTTCAGTGGGTGCTACCAGTGGTCTTGCATGTCCCTCAATTGTTTCCGAAGAGAGAAGTGGTTATGTTGCCGTGGGTTCGAAGAGTGATCTTATGAAACCATCTACTACTGGTACTGATGCAATGTGCTATGCAAATGAGACAGGTGGCGGGATTATGAGACAGTTGAATGATGGGGTAATAAATCTTCCTTGTTCCTATGCTCTCTGTCATATGAGATACTTCTAGCAATTTCGAGTTTTGCATTTAGTGCCCCTATGTTGTTATCAGTATTTGTCTAATATAGCTGCAACTCATATAAATGACAGGCTGGTAAAAAATAAGGCCTAGTACATCAATTTTAGTCTAGCAGAGCGGCCCTTTCCTAGTGCAAATTTTCACATCAACCTCATTGCATTATGGGCTAGGAAAGTTCTGGGGTGCTAACCTTGTACTTTTGAAGCTTAAATTTTTGCTTAACTTGGGCTAATGCACTCAATTTTATCTTCAGGGTTTATACTGTTCTTTTTTCTATTTTTTTGGGGCCCACTAAGTTGATTCTTTCCTTTCCTCTCTTGTCCACATTTCACATTCTGTCGCCAAAATGTAGAGGACCACGCACATGGATGGGATAGTGTTGGCGTATTTGGCCCTAGTTTAAGTGCAGAGGCACTGTCTCCACTCCTCTGATATGAGAAAATTTTTTGTCAGATTTTTAATTTTGTCTTAGTAAAGTGGAATATGTCTTTTAATTTGTCACAGATTTGCATACATTCATACTGTTAGATCATTCTAACACAATCTGTTTCCGACCACAGTATCTTTGCTGTTGAAATTTGCAATTTGTGTGCATGTTTTGAGTGAACTAATCCTGTAAACTTGGCAGGATGAACTGAGATCCGGCAACAATATATCAGTGTCAGCCTGTGAGTGGGCTGATAGTCTCACCAATATAAGCATAGGAGATTTACTTGAAGCATCTTATGACTTGCATGTTAACTGTGACGATGAAGGAGTAGCTGCCAAAAGTCCTCAGTGCATGCCACAGATGTCATTTAGCTGTGATTCATTTGATGCTGCTATAGCCGCTCATATTTCTAGATATCAAAACAAGATGGGATCTGAGTCGACCTTATTGTCCCATGCAACATCCATATGGGATGCTGAAGAAACTTGTGATGCCTTCTCATTCCAAAAGAATGCTACTGTTCGTAAGGTCACTTCTGTGTCTGCCACTCATTCTGAAGCCAGTGCACAGATTAGAACAGGTCCTGTGGGCTTGGACGGCTCCATTGAGGTAATACTTTTGGATCTATAATGAGGACCTCTGCTTCCTAAAGTGAAGATTGATGTATCTCTCTCCCAATGGAAAAAAGACAAAAAAAAGAAAGAAGATTGCTGTATTACTCATCATATTTGCTTTGCAGGAATTACGGCAAGCGGACAAAGCTACTTACGATATTGATCCTGCTGACCCTATGGATGAGTGTCAGCCACAAGATCAACATATTGTGGAGAATACAGCAAAAGATGGTTTTGGGCTGACAGATATTTATTGGGTATACTCTCTCTCTCTCTCTCTCTCTCTCTCTCTCTCTCTCTCTCTCTCAGATGCATAAACCCACGCCAGCTCACACAGAAAGGCAGAGGTTGCTCGACTTTACCAGCATTTATTTATTTTTTTCTTTCTTTCTGGAGTTCCAAGATTGCCTTGACGTGTAGGAAAGGAAATTGTACTGATACATAATGTCATTTTGCTCATGGATATGACGCTTCAGTGATGCAGAATCTTTTCTTATGGTATCTAGTAGCATTGAGATGCTCTCTTTTAATAAACTTAATATTCCATTCATCCCATTGCAGCCCGACTCTTTAGGACCTTTGGATTTGGATGTACCATCTTCAAAGTACCATGCAGAAGATCTAATTTTGAGTGACAGTCTCAGTAGCTTGAACCGTCTGATGGCCAACAGTTTGGATGCATTTCAAAATTGCTCTTTCTTTGGAATGGACAAGAAAGAATCTGGATCTACTGTTGAAGCTTGAGAAAGCGCCTAATCTTGTGGTTACACTGACATTTTACCCGGATGTATCTCGGAGTGGCATGAGGGGAATAATCTGTACCTGTATTTTGTCGTCTTCCCAATTAACTGACTCGAGGTACTGGTGCAAGTCTTGAGAAGTTCAGCGATGTGCAGAAAGTTTCCTCACAGATGACTCGCTCAGTTGTACAAAAATAGACGAGCGAATGTTCGTGACTTCTGTATCTAATTATTAATTTTTTTTGGCTACTTTCTCTGTACATTGTTAATCTCAACCAACGTGGACAATTGTTAGTTTTACTTCGGTTCGTATTCCTGTAACTGTTGTAGCAAAAGAATGAGAACTGTTTCAACCAAATTTGGAATGCCACCAGACAAGATTTAAAGAGACCATGACTTGGTGGATGCTTTTTTGAAGTAATGTGGTCGTCTCCATTGCCACTGTGTAAAATGTTAACGGTGGCAATGAGGAATCTGTGTCTTTAATGGCAAGAATGCATGGTGGTTGAGTACCCAAGCACGGGTACTGAGATCCCAAGCCATGCCTCTGTGGACCCAACCTTAAGTGCCAGAGCCTCTGTGGACCCAAGCCTAAGTGCCAGATTGGGTCTCAAGGCAGGGCGCTGGACTAGGCCCGATTTCGAGCACTAGTGACTTGGGCACTATAGTCGGGTACCCAAGCATGGTTTCCAAAGTCTTAGGCCCAACCTTAAGGAACTTTGGTCCTTTCTTTATGGACCATGGCCTTGCCATCGAGGAACTACACCCAACCTTGATAGACCCAACTCGGGAGCCGGGTACCTGGGAATAGCTGCTGGGGACCGGGACATGGGCTCTAGGGTCTCGGGCATGGCCGCCGAAGACCTGGATATGGGTTTTAGGAACCCGAGCTTGGCCCTTATGGACTCGGGCATGGTCTTTGTGGACCTAGGTCCCGCCTCTAGGACAAGAGCCAAGTTGTCAAGGACTTGCACATGGGTGTTAGGGTTCACGTGCCCAAGCTCTGAGGCCTCTGGTCCAAGCATCGATGTATAGTTGTATTATGTTTGAATTTAAACATGAGTTTTCTATTGACAATGAAAGGATTTTCCATTAACTCATTTTTTTAAGCAATCAAAATGTCGGAAAACGAAGATTCACGAAACAAATGGAGCCTTAGTCTCTTACTCACTCAAGTAATAACATAAAATGCAAAACACACACTCTCTCTAGCTCTCTCTTCCTTACTCTCCCTTCATCTCGCTTATCGAAAAAATATTGCTAACATAAAATTTACTTCATTCACTCGCATTTATCTTGTACTCCACACAACGATTAAACTAAAAAATCAAAATCAATCTCTTTGTATTAACATTCACAAAAAAATTGTCCTCTAAGCCAAACGGAGATTTTGAGAAACGACGAAAGCAAACCATCAGAGAAGACCGCAATACCTTGAAATCTCAGATATGTTGCTCCCTTGTCATTAGCTCCAGAGTTGCATCTCCTTGGAAAGCTATGTGAGAGAGCCTGCAACTAAGAAACGAGTTTTGTTAAAAGCAGAGAAACGAGTTTAGTGGAAGGAGCTAAGAAATTTGAAAGAACGCCTCTTCATCTTCCAAACGTGAAATGAGTTTTGTTACGGACTAAGAAAAGGAGAGAGAGAGAGAAAAGAAACTTGAAAAGAGGAGAGTGTTTTTGACGAGGTTCATATGTTAGCATCTATTATTGCTTTTGTTTGCTCAGTCTCTTTTTAACTCACCTGTTTGCTATCCAGCGCCAGAGAAAGCTTCTGATTTTGATTTTTTATTTTTCAAATACCCGTGTCGCCCTTTGAGTGGAGCTGACTAGGTTCACGCCCACCATATTGGCTGGTGACGTGCTACATATCACTGAATATTTTCTCAAAACTAAAAGTACTTACAGTATTGTTAACCCAAGGTAAGAAGAAAGAACGTAAATCAAAACAAAACAAAAAATCAGCGTACTCCTCTCTCTCTCTCTCTCTCTCTCTCTCTCTCATCTCTCTCTCATTTACATGCTTCATAAAACTAAAAAACTCCCACATCACGATAGTTTGTAGCGGCTATTTGTGTGTTTTTTTTTAATGACTCCGATCTAAATACAAATGATAGGTTTCCGTGAACCCAGCTTCGCCCTTTTTTCTCACCGTTATTTCCCAATACATGCTCCTTCTCAACTTATTGAAAAATAATATGCACGAGTCGTGTTAGATTAATTCATTCATTGCATTAAATCGGACTGGCGGTGGATGGTGCTGAACTTAATTGAATTATCTGGACCAAGCCTGTGTAGCATAATTTAGCCCATTAGAGTGAAAGGCCTATAGGTTATTAGAGCATATTTTTTGACAAGGCTGAAGTAAGCCAGTGGAATTGAGGTTAGACCTAGGTTAAACATTATAAATATGTGGTTATGCCTTCTAATTCGAGGTCGGCAAAATTTTATTCTCAAAACAATAAAGCTGGGTTTGATTGTCCGGATAAAAGGCAAGATATGATATGTTTTATCATATCTTGTATTTGATGGCTATTTATGATGGGATGAAGAGGGATATAAAGGGGATATAACCCTGATAAAAATATCCTACGGGGGAGGTGGGATAGATCTGTATAGAATTTCTCATGAAGAAACACTCTTTCACGTATCGACCTCAACATTGTCCTCATTCTCTTTCTCATCACTGGCAACCTGAGGCTTGAGATTGAAGAACTCTGACCCCGATCTCCTCTTCGCATGCTACCTCTTCCCTGTTGCCGCCACTGAAATCATCATCCTCATCGTCTTCCTCTTCCTCCTTGATGTCCTCATCCATGATGTCGTATATGAAGTACGGTCTCCTCTGGTTCTTGCCAATGCCAGTTTTGCCGCAGTCTTCCTCCACTTCTTCATCTTCCATGTCGTCTTCCAGGACTTTCCTGTCCTCATAGTCTTCCTCTTTGTGACATGCGATGATCGGCGAAGGATTGTGTCACGCCCTGAACCCTACGACGCGTGACAACCCCTTCTCCGGTCGAATTAGTGCGACGTTCAAGGACATGTCGCCGACCCAAAACCCAAATAAAAGAATAATACACATGCAGAAGCAATCATACACCCGTTCATAATTAAACATGACCATGAATAGCAACAACATCATAAATACATACTTACATTAATAAAGAGGATTTACAATATTCGTTAACAACAATATACATAAATCAAAACGGGTTAGCAAGCTACTAACATAAAAAAGGGGTACATGGTTCAGGGCGGTCAGTTATTAACTCTAAAAAGGGCTTTAACCAAAAAGTGTTAGCCCTAAATACTAGCTATAGTTAGGCTAGCCCCTATGGTACCAAGTCCGGGTCCGATCCTGAAGATTGGGCGAATCGTCGGACGACTTGGACTCGGAATCCATAGACTTCGGTTCGGACTCAGCCTCCACTGGTTCCTCCTCGAGATTATCCTCCGGCTTTGGCTCTAGCTCCATAGGTTTCGGCTCTAGCTCCATAGGCTCCGGCTCATGATCGGACTCCCACTCCATCGGCTCCTTCTTAGGGTCGGAATCCATCTCGAAGATGACTGGCCGGGGGTCAGAATCCTCCTCGGACAAGACATCGAGGTTGACTACCTCCCCATCAGCTGCTTGTGGGTCTCATTGCCCTAACCCGTCGATGACATCAAAAGTCTTAAGGGGCCCATAATAGCCGAACTGGTCCCGAAAACACTAACCAAGGTAAAGATGAGCTTGGAACTGTGGCTCGCCCATATCGACCCAAATGATGGTATAATGCCTAATATAAGTCTCCTCGTTCCCAACATGGTACTCGATCACCGAACGCTCTATGCAGTATGGGATCCCAAAACGTATCTATACACCTGCCATCCTCAAGGTTGGGGGTCTGAAAAGTTAGGGTTTAATAACAGTGAGAACGAATCTTAGCAAGTAGGCCCTCTAAATCTAAACTAGGCTAACATGCACCTCTAGACAAGCAATTAACTAAACATACAATCCAGCATTCAAACCACTTAGGCCCTCGGGCCCAAATCAAACATATTAACAACCTTGTAGGTTAGGCACACAACCATAATACTGAACCCATGAATGGCACATACACATATCAATTGGCCACACATACTTGCCATGCATATGCTTGCACTCGTTAATGCACTATTCGCACACATGCCAATTTCTCAATTAACTTCCGACCCGCGTTAAATGCATTAGGTTCGACCCGCGTTAAATGCATCAGGTCCAACTCGTGTTAAATGCATCGGGTTGATCACTTCTCAATCAATCTCTGGCCAGCGTTAAACGCGTCAGGCTCATGACACAACCCGCGTGAATGACGCCTCAGGTTGGCCATTTTCCGGTAATTTGGGCATCGTCCCGCGTTAAACGCCTCAGGACGGGTTCAACACCCCACGTAAACGACGCCTCAGGGTTTTATGTGATCACACGTACACATTTTACCAATTATTATGTTGAACCCTGCGTAAACGACGCCTTAGGGTAATTTAGGTTATTATATGCTCAATGTCATTTGTGCACACTCGCATGATTCACATGTTATGCCAACATTCAATGTGCACAATTCATGGCCATATCATCGAACACTCGGGCATCAATTGAATCCACCATAATCATTCAATTCCATGTACCAACATGCCTAATTTGCCAATTAAAATGATTTAACCACAATCCACAATTTGACACGTAACGATCATGCAATTAAATCATTATAATTACCGTGCTTAAGGCCCACTATGCCTCTCAATTCTCGGCCACACCAAGCACTCAACATGGCATCACACAATCAATCCCAAACCATGTACTAGTCAGCCAATCAAGGCACATATGGCAATCCACATTTAAACCCTATATTAGTCACACAAAGTCCGATCAAGCCCACAATGTTCAGCCACTAACTAGACCTCTCTAGGCCTCTAAATCACCTTCAAATCACCACACTAGGCTACTAAAATCATCCCATTAACCAGCCTAATCACCAGCCAACAACTAACTCCTAAAATACCCTAATTAATCCCTAGACTTGTCTAAAAATACACATAATCCTAATTAGAGTTTAGAGTTTCTACTCACCCAAATCCTAAGCTCAAAATGTGGGCTGAACAAGAGGGGAAAACGGGCTGGGCGGTGTTGGTTCAAGCCGGACCAGCGGCGATGAGTGACGGCTCCCTTAGCGGCGAACGGCGATAGCGATGGGCGGTGGCTCACGACTGATCCCAAATGGCGAAGAGGGGTGGCAGTAATGGTGGAGAGGCGTGGAAATGGAGAGGGAAAAGGTTGAGGGTGGCGGTGGCTCAAGATGGCTACGGATTGATGGCGGTGAGCGGTGCTCATGCGGCGATGGCACTGCCGAGGGTTGACCGGACGGTGCTGGTGGCGTGGCACCGAAGATGAGGGGGAGAGGTGGAGAAAATGGAATGGTTGAATGGTGGTGGCGGCGTGAGATGGTGGCATGGACGACGACGTGGCTGGCGGTTCCGGCGAGTGGTGGCGGCATGTGGCCGCGGCTGGTGGTGCTCCAGCGGTGGCTGGCTTCTTCACGTGAATGAGAGGAGAGAATGGAGAGAATAAGAGGGGAAGTGGCCGGCCAAGAGGGGGAATGAGGAGAGAGAGAGAGAGAGAGAGAGAGAGAGAGAGAGAGAGAGAGAGAGAGAGAGAGAGAGGTTTTGAACAAAGCTTGAGTGGGAGTTGTTGACCAACCCCACTCAAATTTACAAAGCTAACCACCCCACTAAAAACCTGATCTAATGGCCAAGATTTAAACACCCATCATTCATATCCAAAACCAATGGTCAAGATTGATTCTTGCACAAAATATCTAGGGGCAACTTAGGGATTAGTAAGGGTGATGGGGGACTTATTGGTCCATGATTTTCGGCCACTAAGGGGGGCTGAACAAGTCCAAAATGCCCTCCAATTTTCGAAATTAATGCTTAGGATCTAAAGGCAAAACAGTAATTTTTCACTCCTAGTCAAAAATTCCATTTTTCGACCATACCGATCCCAAATATGATTGGCTACACCAATACGACGTCGTCTTTGCAAATTAGTCGCGTATGTTCGTGAAATTCGACACTCAAGTCCGGATTCAATTCAACGATCAATTTCTCTCAAATGCGATTTTAGCGTCTCTTACTAATGGGTGACTTTTTAGGGGTTATGTATATCGACCTAGAGTTACTCGAATCGTGATGTTTTTATTTTCCAAGAGAACATGAGGATTTATCGCTAGTTCCGGAGGTTGCGATCGTTCGGAATAAGCTTAGGATCGTTCGCTATGCGTACTCTTGGTCATGCGAAATCACTCGCGATCTGATCGTATGTCGCCAGCAAACCCAATCCGTCGCCCTCCTTAGATCGGCTCATATTGGCCCAAAATATTCCCTTGTCATTCTTCGGAATCGGAGCTCGATTCACGGTCGAGTTCTTGGGTCCACGTACCGTTTTTCTAGTTAGTCATTTCCCATCGGTTAGTATCTTGAGAGTGATCAGTTCCGTGCGAGACTTACTAAAACGAAATAAGAAATGCACATCCATTTTATTGATCCTGGAAGTGGGTCGAATTCAGGATGTCACAGATTGGATTGGATTTACAACGAGGGAAGTAAGGTATCGATCAAAGTAAATCCGAAGGAAAGATTCAATAAATATATAGGCTTTGAATGAGATTGTTGTCACTCAGTGGTTATGTTACGTCTGAGTTTATTGCTTCGATTGCAAACATCATGTACTGATCTAGATAGATTCAGGTTTCGAATTTGAATTTGAGATAGTCACATAACCTATTCGATGAAATGTTCATGAGAGTTCTCTTTCCCCCAATGCTTCGGTTTACTTTGTTCTCAGTGAATTAAATACTCATTCGGTTATGTAATTGAATTGTGGTCTAAACCGAGAGCATCTGGATATATTTTTGAGCTTGAGGTGTTCAAATTGCTCGTATCACAATTGTTTAGGTGTTGATGTAGAGAAATGTTTTATAATCGCAAATTGTTCACATGTGGAGTTGTAGCTTTTTTTTTTTTTTCCGAATACTAATTGCTGCTCTGATTCGGATTGAGAATCCACTTCACATGCGATGGATATGTTTATATTGTGCTCACAATGTACACGCAAGTACATGTTTATTTCAGTTATCACTATTAGATTGCAAAATATTCATTTCAGGATGTGCTACTTGTTCAATTTGTACACCCGTTGCATTGTATGCTCACGGAATATGACTGTCTATGGCTCAAATTTACTGGATTCATTGTTGTTCTTGCTGTACATGTTCAGAAATATGTTGATTTCTTGCTATGAGTGTTGTCTAAGTCAGAATATGCTGGATTCTTGGCTAAGAATGCTGTGTATGTTTTTAATATGCTGTTTGTGACTTAAATTTGCCTGATTTATGTTCATGCTGTTTTTATATTGCTATCCAATTTCACCAAATAATAAATAGAATATGATATAAAAATATCCGACTTTAAATCCATAGTTCACCAAACAGTAGATATGATACAACAAAATCTATGGATTTCTTATCCTATCCTATTAAGTCCTATTCCGACTAGAAATCCGGATGACCAAACGTAGTATAAGAGAAAGCTGCTGATCTACTCCGACGCTGAGCCCGCTTTCCCTTCATTCGTGAGCCACGACAACGTGCCAAGCCAACCCACAACTTCGCCTGGTTGCTGCACTGTGACGGGGTCCTTGCTGTCTACCCACCTTATCTGCACCACCTTCTGTCGATGCTGCTTGACGATTGACGACACCTAGCCAGTAGCCCCGCTGCTGCAACACTAACTAAGGAGACGCTCGTAGAGACAAAGCCTGCATCGGCACGACCTGCCCTCCCCACGACGTGCCCAAGCTGCAAGCCTTGCCGTGGCCAACCTCACTGAGTCACTGCTCCTATCTTCATCACGGTGTGACGTTGTTGCTGCTTCTTTGTGACACCCGTTGCACCGAGACATCCTCAGCAACCCTCCCCACGACCTGAGCCGCAGCCTACACCACCTTGTCGCTGCTCCTCCATGTCCTGGATACCAACCCGAGCCACTTGCCTCTTACCGAGTTACTGCTTGCTTGGCGGTTTTCCTCTGTTTTGCTGGTTCACCTTTGCCGTGATCAACCACCATGACCAAGCCACAACCGCAAGCAACCCTTGGCCGAGTCAGCCACCGTGAGCCACCGACGAGTCCTGTGACACCAGCAACAGAGTTTTCATGGTGATCCTCATATTGCTGGCCGAGCACCACCGTGAGTCCTTCCGTCGGGTCCGATTTGGAAACTATAATCTTCGAATTAGGTAATTTCCTTATATGATTTGAATATTCGATATTGTTGCCTAATTTGAACATATTGTGATCTAATGCATATCTTTGATATTTTTAGGCAATCATCCAAGTAGGAAATTTTCCTAATTCGACAACGTGTATAGGTCGACAATCCTATCTCTACCCCAAGTTACGATTCTCGATCGCTCGAAAAATTGGCCAATCCAATCCTCAAGCTGTAGGATATGATTGTCAATTTTATTGGTCACCAAATTTGAATTGGTTGGAATATTCCATGCTTATGTTTCGTGATTTGGTGATTATCTGTTGTAGTGAATGTTTATCTTTGTTTGATTTGTTCACTTATTTGATAAATACAAAAAGATTAGATAAGTATATAATAAATTCTAGAATAGATATTAGATAAGATTTCATAATAAATTAGAATAAGTTTTAGATAGCCCTCTCTAGATGGATTGCATGCTAGGATAGTTTTTATCTAGTTAAGATAGGTAATTTCCATAAAAAAAAAGATTTGACTTAGTCTAGTTTGAATCGGATAATATCTTACTCAAGATAGTTTATTTTCATTGATTATTAATTACTAAATTTTAATAAAAATCATAAAAATATCATGTGCATGTCATATAAATTTGGTCTCGTTATGCTTGTATTACTATTTGTCGTGTCATCAATGCCATGTCATCTTGCTACATCATGCCATGTCACAGGCCATGTCATATGCTATGTCATCGCTTACATGTTATTTAGTAATTACATGTTAGGGACATTTAACTTGTGTCATATTAGAATGATTTCATTTTGACTTTTTCCCGTCATTAGAATTAGGTCATGTAGTTAAACATTTGCCCGTCATGTTAGAATAGTCCCTTTAATTGTCATTAGAAATAGGACATTTAGATAAATTATATGTCGCATGTTAGTAGCATGCATTGCACATAGATTAGTCTTTATTTCTAAAATAATAGAAAACCCCCAAAAAAACTAATCATAATTTGTGATATCTGATTTTCATTTTCTCTCTTGTAATTTATTTATTAGCCTTGGTTATAGAGTGTTAATTTTATTGATTGCGGGCCCGCATAATCATCACTCACATGATAGTGGCTAGGTTTAAAATTAATCCAAGTTGCCTGCAAAACATTTTTGAAAATAAAAGAGAAAAGGTATTGAAAGGGCATTAGAACAATCTAGTGTAATCAAGTCCCAAAATCCATCTAATCTTTGATTCATAGAATTAAAGTAAACTCCCACATTTTACTTGAGTTTCTAATCGACTCTCATCAAAAATTGATTAGTGGTTAAATATTGAACCTAATTTGCGAATTTGTATAGGCTTGAGAGAGCCTGAGCTAGGTGTAAGCTTAGAAATTCATGAGCCAAACCCTAGGTGGTCTATGCCTTCAGAAGAGTTGCAACATTGTGAGTGACACTCTCTATCGATCTGATCTCATGAATGAAGAGATATTACATGATAGTGAAGAGAATTGGATGTCAAGCTTGCATAAAAGTTAAAATCAAAGATGAAGTTTGGATAGTTGACAAGTTTAAGGGCTTCGAAAGGATATTCCTACCTTATTGGTGAAGCGAGTGGGATGGGGGGGGGGGCGGCGGAATGAGTGTTGGCTTTATGTTACGTGATTACAATAAAAGAAAAGGGCCTTAATTAGTGCAGGTGATTGTCAAAGCCTCATTATGTATGTTAATTGCTTACAATCAAATGGAAGCAATTTTTCTTATACATTACAATTAGATAAGGAACAAAAACTGACCAACTTTTTTGGGTCTGATGGTGTATCCAAGCTGAATTATGAAAGTTTTGGAGATGTGGTGGCGTTTGATACTACTTACAGTACAAGTAAGTATGACATGATACATGCATCTTTTGTTGGCTTGAATCATCATTGAAAGAATATTCTCTTTGGTTGTGTATTTCTGTTGGATGAAAGTACTGCTTCTTTTGTTTGGGCATTTAATCTCTTTTAGAGGCAATGGGTAATAAAGCACTCAAGACTATTTTCACCGATTAAGACTAATGCCATGAAAAATTCTTTTAAGGTTGTTCGTCTGAAAACTAAGTAGAGGTAGTTATGGCATTATTATCCTTTTTGTTTTTTGTTACGTGTTTTAGAGTTAGGGCTGGGTTACATTCAAACATGTAACCTACCAATCAGAAACCTATGAAAAGTTTCCCCCCGACCCATGTACCATGAGATCATATTAATTGTAACAGTAATCTTTTGTAGATATTTAGAGAAGTTTGTTCATCAATTTCTGCGTAATTTCCTAAAAATTCACTAACTTTAGGTTTAGTCCTAATTTTCCCTCAAGTTTTTTTTTATTTACAAAAAAACGGCAACTTTAGTTCTAGTCCAAATTTGTTCGGAATTTGTTTTTGTCTAAAAAAACCCAAGTTTAGGTCCGGTTCCAAATATGTCCCGAATTTTTTTTATCTAAAAGAAACTCAAACTTTAGGTTTAGTTTCAAATCTGCCACAAACTTTTTTTGGTCTAAAAAAACTACCAACTTTAACTCTAGTCCCAAAAGTTTCCCCCTATAGCCCTTCCTAAAAAAATTGTTGGTAGTTTTCCCTAATTTCTGTAATTGTCATATCAAAGAACGATTTTGTTTTGGACATAATTTTTCACATCACCTTGCTGATGTGTATTTTTTTTGAAGTTTTTTAATTTCACTAATTTTCATATCAAAGAACAATTTCATTTTGGAGATAATTTCCCATGTCATATTGTTGATGTGAATTTTTTTATTAACATGGAAATGCCACGTCAAACAACTAATGGCTATTTTTGGACAGAGCGTTAATGGGGGCAAATTTGATATTAGATTGAAAGTTGGTAATTTTTTTAAACATAAAAAGTTCGGGATAGGTTTGGGACTAGAGTTAAAGTTGGTGTTATTTTTTTTAGACAAAAAAAAAGTTCGAGACGGAATTAAGACTGGACCTAAAACTAAGGGTTATTAGAGGAATTAGGCCCATCAATTTCAGAAAAGTGAAAGAATAATATAATGTAGATAAAACTAACTTCTTGTCTAAGCTTCAAAGAAACAAATCTTGACATTGAATGGCTTTGCTTGCACGTAACAATGGCATGCTATATAGCATCTGGATCACTTTGTCTTATATTACATTCATGCGATGGTAGTACATTCATGGTTGAGAATTTATGGGCTCCTCAGGTAGGAAGAGGATTGGGGGTAGTGACGTTAGTATCATAGGTGTGAGGTTTGATTCTTAGATTCTACAGGAGGCAAAGCAAAAGTCAAGAATGAAAAGAGTTAGAGAAATGATAGGAAAAAAAATAGGAAGAGGAGCTCGGCCCCAAAAAAGAAAGGAAAAAACAAGGAAGAGTGGTAAATGATAATAGCGGTGAGCAGTTTTCGGTCTGGTCTAGTCTAACCCATGAACCGGGAACTGGACCGGGAGGACCAATTCCCAATTTTTAGGACCGGAGACCGGATCGGCTAGTCTTGAGATCTTGAACCGGTTCCAATGAGATCAATATTAAATATTATTTGTGAATCGGAAAGCGATTGTTCCATTTTTTTCTTTGTAGTTTTAATTTGATCCCATAAAGCCATGGAAAAAATTGAAAAAATATATATAATATATGAAAAAAATTGAATAATCAGTTCCAATGGAATCAATATTAAATATTATATATATGAAAAAAAATTAGAAAAATATATATTTATCAATTTAGTCTGGTCGGTCCGATCCGATCTGATCCGGTTCCCACCTTAGAACCGGAAATTGGACCGCCCAAAAACTTGTTCCACTTTTAAGAATCGAGAACCGGATCGATATTTTCGAGAACCGGACTAAACCGATCGGTTCGATCCTGTCTCAATTTGAATGGTCCACCTTACTCACCCCTAGATGTTAGGCATACACGGAAACTCACCATCTCAGTGGAAATCCGAAACTATCAAAAGTAATTGCACGTCCATATCACTTGGCCCAAAAAATTATTATTCTATGAATAATATAATGGACAAAATTTGTCACGCCCCGAACCCTACGGACACGCAATATCCTGCTATGGTCATTATGATGCGATGATCCAGGACTTGTCGCCGACCCTTTTCTTTTTATTTTTAAATTACGCATGCGGAAACGATCATAACAATCCCCGGACAACCACAACAAATGGGGATAGCTAGGAAAACAATTCACATTAGTCAAACAACACTGCTTTAAATTTTCACTTGATTAACCCTTGGGAACATTCTTACAAGCCCACATCGAGCGCTAAAGCTAGCGAAAAGAGTAAATGCTAGGGTTAATCTACTCCACCAATGAATTGAACTCCAAAAACCAGCTTCTAAACACTTTGAACCAACTGGGTGCATCAACACGCTAAGGGCCTGAAAAAGGGGTTAACAATAACAAATGAGACGAAAGTCTCAATAAGTTAACGGCCTAAGCCTCGCTTAA
This sequence comes from Syzygium grande, assembly GCA_024733475.1. Classification (NCBI taxonomy): domain Eukaryota; kingdom Viridiplantae; phylum Streptophyta; class Magnoliopsida; order Myrtales; family Myrtaceae; genus Syzygium; species Syzygium grande. Next base: position 17,789,403 of record JAMXDD010000004.1, read on the forward strand.
GAGGCCAACTCGCACGGGGGTCCCTAAATAGGCAAAATAGCAACATCATTAACAATCACAGGCATGCTTACCTCGCCTTGGTACACGCGTTGATGAAATGCATATGTCACATACTCGGAAGCATTTAATGAGATTTTCCATGTATTAATGCAATACATTCGCGCGTGTCTCGATTATAAGGCAAAACCCGCTTGGACACGTTCCATACCATGCCTAGCAGTTTCTACCCCATAATCAAGCACTATGCATCATATGTATTCTAATTATTACGCCTCCTCGGGGTCACCACACATCAAGCGATACGCAGCAAGATGGCGGTCTACTGGTAAAAACCGGACTCCGTCCCACCCCGTCGGGCACGGCTACGTCAAACGATACACAAGATGACGGCATTCCAATACAGCAACATCAAACGATACACAGTAAGATGGTATCCCGTAAGGAGCATCAAGTCCGGCCTCGGGCCGCGATAAGGCATCCGGGGTATCGGCACTCCAGATAATTTCCAGGTATCCGATAAATCGGGCATTGTCAAGCGATACACAGAAAGACGGCTCCAACGTGTGACCACACCAGCACACAAGCATTCCGATCAACTATTATCTTCTCAATTAGCCCATACGTTCATGAATAGTGCCCATATTAATGCCATACAATAATATCACATGGTCACACATACAACAGTCAATCAATTTTGCAAGCTTCGATGTCAAACCCGAATATCAATAACAAAGTATTATAATCATTACTTGGCATAACAATAAAAATAATTAAATGCCAAATATCTCGTAAACTTTCTTGAAAATTTCCGATCAAAACAACTTGCCGTAAAAATAATTTTATACGACAAATCATGGCACAAACGCCAACATTCAAACTAGAAATCATAATTTGAAATTATAAATTTTCCGAAATAATAATAAATAAATTCGAAATTTAATTATTTAATAATATCCAAAATAATTCCTTTTCAAAGAATTCAATATATTTTCTCGAATCAAAATCGCTTAAATAATTTTCTAAACGGCAATTTATACGGCGAAAACTAACATTGATATCACAATTGACGCTAGAAAATTTTCCGAAAATAATAATATTTAATTTTCGGAAATTAATTATTTAACAATAAAATAATAATATTTAATTCGGAATTAATTGATTAACTAACAAAATAATATTTAAAATTCCGAAAATAAATAATTTAATAATAATAATCAATAACAATAAATTAATCAATAACTTAAACCCTAAACACAATTAACTAATCACTAACCCGCAATTAACCTAAATTGAACATAAATTAAACTACCATAAGCAAGTTTAACACCCTAAATTAACTTACTCGGCTAACGCCGGCGACGACACGAGGACGATGGTGGCGATAGGAGCGGTCCGCGGTGTCCTCGGATTTGCTCCGGCGAGTGGCGAATGGATGCAGCGAGGGGAGATAGCTGCTATGGTGGCTGGTCAGGGCTGCTTCGGCGGCTGGGACCGCGGCGGCGACGGTCGGAGGTGGACGGCGGAGTCGGTCCTGGCAGTGAGCGGAGCTAGGCAGGGCGAGCTCGGTCTGGCGAGTGTGCCCGCTGTGAACGGCAGCAACGTCCGGGATGGCGAGGGCGAGCGGAGCTCGGCGGTTGGACGAATGGGTGAACCGGTGAGATGCGCGGCTGCTTGCGATTGGCCGAAACGAGCTAGCGACGGGGGCGAGCGGGCAGTGACGACGCGCGGCCAGGAAAGGGTTGGGGTGGCGCGACGGCAGCTGGGGCGAGGTGCGACGGTGCTAGTTCCGGCGAGGGGCATCGGTGTCGATTGGACAGCAAAACAGAAGCCAGAAGCGGACGCACAGGTAGAGCAACGAAGGAGAAGGAGGAAGGAAGAAGAGAAGAAAAAAAAAAGAAAAAGAAAAAAGGAAGAGGAGATAGGAAGAGAGGGGTTGGTGGGGGGTGTTAGCCGTAGGGGGGGTTAGCGGGAAAAAGGGCAGGGAGAAAGGGGTAGGTGGGGGTTTGGTGGGGGGTGTTAGCCGTAAGGGGGGGTCAGAAAGGAGAAAGGGAGAGGAGGGAGAGGGGGGTTTGGTGGGGGGTGCTAGAGAGTAGAGGGGAGAGAGAGAGAGAGAGAGAGAGAGAGAGAGAGAGAGGTCAAATCGCGATCCAACGATCATAATTCAAATTCGAAAATGCTCCAACGGTCCCCGAAAAATCCTAATTAATAATTTGAGATTTAAAAACATACCGCAATAAAAACATACCTACTAGTCCAAATCAGTCAAATCAAGTCAAAAAAATTTCACTTTTCACTTATCCCGGATAATATCGAGACCTACCACAATAATATTAACACCGGTCCAATTAAATTCTTTTCCTAATTCCGAAAATTCGACACCAAAATTTGGGCACAAATAATGGTTAAATTCGATCGAATGCGATTCTAAAGAAAATCTCAATTTTAAAAATCAATAACAAGGAGTGATGGGTTTTGGGCGAGATCTCACTATAAAAGACTGTTTGACCAATTCTGGCGTTTTATAAATCTCAAAAATGGGCCGAAATACGGAATGTCACAAAATTAATCATTTAAAAAAATGAATTTTCTAGTAGAGTTTCTAGTGCGCGTTCCGCTTCTAAGGGAATACACGTGGATTTGACTTAGTCGGTGGAAACATGACGTTACTAACTGTGGATTGTGGACCGTCCCCACGAAACATTGAGGTTACTAAAGCAGCTCCTCCTCTTCCTCTTCCTCTTCCTCTTCCTCTTCTTCCTCTTCCTCATCAATCGACTAATTAGCTCCTGACTTCTAAGGCCACATCTTTGTTCTTATCTGTGACTTCTCTGCAGAGTTCTAATTTCATATATATGACCCTCATCCCTCACTTCTCAACTATGTAGTAACACATCCTCTCTCTCTCTCTCTCTCTCTCTCTACAGAGAAGCAGAAAGATGGAGAACAATCACCAAAAGCCTCATGCCCTCATGATGGCCTACCCTCTCCAAGGCCATGTTGTCCCTTCTGTCCATCTTGCGATGAAGCTTGCATCAAGGGGCTTCACCATCACCTTTGTCAACACTCAATTCGTTCACCAACAAATAACCATGTCCCGCCATCACAACCACGACCCTGAAGCTGAGGACATCTTCGCTGGAGCCCGGAAATCCGGCCTTGACATACGCTATGCGACGGTCAGCGACGGCTTTCCCCTGGGGTTTGACCGGTCGCTCCACCACGACCAGTTCATGGAGGGTATCCTACACGTGTTCTCCGCTCACGCGGATGAACTCGTCGGGAAATTGGCCACGTCGGAGCCGCCAGTGAATTGCTTGATAGTTGACACCTTCTTTGTGTGGTCTTCAATGATTTGCGAGAAGTACAATCTTGTCAATATTTCCTTTTGGACCGAACCAGCTTTGGTGCTCACTCTTTATTATCATTTGGACCTTCTACGCATGAACGGTCATTTTGGTGCTCAAGGTACACACTAACTTAAGTACTATTTTGGTATAACGGGTATAAGAGTCAAGTGGTGTCTAGGTTGATTTTGTGCACCTTGACTGGTCCACCTCCTCAAGCAATGTTAAGGGTGCACTCTCCACATCAGCCAGTGCATTTCAAGATTTTATTTCTGAAATGCTCTCAACAAGGCTTGAACCACAGATCATAAAAGAAGAGCAGATTCTCTTGCCATTTAGATCAATACCTTGGTGTTTATACTAATTCATCAATACGGAAATATCCACTTCTGGACTTGCACTAACATAGACATGACCATTCATATGATTAACCATATATATTATTAACATCAATTGAATTAATGAGTAATTTCTGGACATATTATCTCACCCAAAAAAAGTTTATTAATGAATTTCTGGATATAGTACTGTAAGAGTTTTTTTTTTGTTTTTTTTTGGTAAGGGTACTGTAAGAGTTGAGTACATCATAATTTGAAAGAAAATGAATCGAAATTCTAAGAATCGAGGGGTGAAATCTAGCCATATGCATACACGCGACGTCTTTATATGTACGTGCACTTTAATCTCTCTCTGTGGTTTTATTTCCAGACACTAGCATTTCTTTCTTACATGGTGAAAATAATCAGATTTGATCATCAGATAATCAGGAAGACGCCGTCGATTATGTGCCGGGGGTCCAGTCGATCCAACGGAAGGACTTAGCATCGTACCTCCAAGCTGCCAACACACAGACGGTGGTCCACCGGATTATATACCAGGCCTTCGAGGATGTGAAGAAAGCAGACATGATCATTTGTAACACAGTCCAAGAGCTTGAGCCGGATACCCTATCGGCCTTGCAAAAGCAGCAGCAGGTTTACGCAATTGGCCCCATATTCCCAACCGGGTTCGCCAAGAGCCCCGTGGCTACGAGCCTGTGGTCCGAGTCAGATTGCACCGAGTGGCTTGGCGCCAAGCCAAGTGGGTCGGTTTTGTACATCTCATTTGGAAGCTACGCTCATGCTAGTAAGCAAGTCATTTGGGAGATAGCTCATGGGCTTTTGCTTAGCGAAGTAAGCTTCATTTGGGTGTTGCGTCCCGATATTGTGAGCTCGGACGAATCTGAGCCGTTGCCTCCTGGGTTTGATGACCAGATCAAGGGCAAAGGATTGGTCGTACCATGGTGTTGCCAAATTGAAGTATTGTCGCACTCATCCATCGGGGGTTTCTTGACGCATTGCGGGTGGAATTCGATATTGGAGAGCGTATGGTGCTGCGTTCCGATGTTGTGCTTCCCCCTGTTGACCGACCAATTTACAAATCGGAAATTGGTGGTCGACGACTGGGGAATTGGGTCCAACCTGAGGGACAAGAAGTCGGTCACAAGAGAGGAGGTTGGTCAGAAGATTAGGCGGCTGATGATCGGTGGATCAGCCGATGAGCTGAGGAAGAAGGTGAGAGAGGTGAGGAAGACCCTTGATAATGCATTGGGTCCCAATGGGTCGTCCGAGAAGAACTTGAATGATTTCATCAATGATCTGAAGGTTAAGATTGCTTCCAACAAACAATGAATCTCAAGGTGGTGAATCCATTGAAAAGAAGCCTAATAATCTCCATAATCTCTCATCCATCTTGTACTTAAAAAAGTAATTAATTCAATTCCAAAGTGCTAGAAGTCACACTTCTACTTTGAAACTTTAGTGTAGATTTCAATTCTATCTCGTCATGACGAATTGTCAAGTATTGTCATTATAGCTTGTTTTTATGAAACTAGTATGATGTCATCTTCTTCAAGGTCGATAGTGTTATCTCATTGTATAGGTAAAAGCTTATAGTCATCTAATTTATGGTCCACAAGGTATTAATGATGCGTTTATTTGAGAGAAAGTGTTTTCTTGAAATTTTTTTGTTCCAAATTTTTACCCGTTTGATTTTCTGAAAGCTTAGTCAACCAAAAACACTTGCCGGTCAAGAAAAATATTCATGCACAAAATTATGAAAGTGAATTCCTAAATCTAAGAAGGTGAAAACACTTCCCGTAATTGTTCATCTTGAATTTTCTAATCTTTTATTTTTTCTTTTCTTTTCTTTTTATATTTTCCTCCTTCCTCCTCTGCTATCGTTGGGTCTCGGCGAGGGCCGGCAACTGTCCATAGGCACGGGTTGGCAAGGGTTAGCCTTGGTCGACGTCGACTTCGCCAGATTCTTGCGAGCTCGAGCTTGACCTTGCCTGAGGCCGAACAGGTCGGCCCTCGCCAGAGGCCTGTCGTAGCCATCGCCGAGGCCCAACAATTGATGGACGAGGAAGAAGGAAAAGAAAAAAAGAAAAAAAATTATTTAAAAATTTAATTTTTTTTGCCTGAGATAAAGTCATGAGATTAAAATCATTTTCCAAATGAGATTCAAACACTAGAAGACGTTTTCGATCACATATCACCAAATAAAGAAAAATTAACTATTTTCCTAAAAATCGATTTTCCGGAAAATTTGTTCCTTTATGAAGTTTTTCTCCAAATAAATGAACCTTAGTTATGGTGTCGGCTATGGAAATGGAAAGAAAAGGCCTGATGACATTTTTCCATGATTCAAAAAAATGGTGACGCGTACATGCTGTCGGTCTTTCTTACAAGCAAGGAACCCAACATTTACAACCAGTACCACTTTGCCTTTTGGGCCATATTTTTCTTCGTCTTTTAATAGATGGATTACAAATACGAGGCACCAGATACACGCAGAAGGTGAACATGCTATCAAATGCGAAATGTGTCGATGTTGAAAGGATATTGTAGAAGGTAAAATAGTAATGGAATTGTGAATCCAACAATTTACAAGATATGAGAAGGTCAACAGCTGGAAGGACCGACTATTGATGGAGTAGATAGTCCTATTGCACTCATTTATATTCCTAGAAAGAAGACTCAGACTCCTTATCGAATAAGTATCTTACGACTGTTTTCGAACATTGGATTCACCAAAAGCCCTTGGAGAACGACCAGAACAGTTTTGCCATTTTTGGCTGACCAGCAAAGATGTTTGGCAGGCGGCAGAAATTGTTTGTTCCATCCGAGAAACTGCCCATTAATGTGCAACAGCGGAAAATTTTGTAATTGGTAGAAGACTACTTTGCTGAATGGAGACTCCGACGGTCAAATCAAAGCTCGGAGGGCTTCGTCAGCTTAAAAGAATTCCACAAACAACTCCCCCTATGTTTATAACCTAGTGATTTTAGATTGTATTCTCTTTCTTAAGGGTGTGATCTTTTGTTAATGCTTGAGTATGGTCAGAAGTGCTTGTTTCTGTAGAAGGTACTGCATAAGCTTCCATGCGGAAGCAGCAAGTTCCGTACTTGTTATGAACATCAACCGGAAAAGTAGACATGGGCTGGCCAATTGGACGAAGCCGAAGCACTATACTATGTTTTGCGTCTTTTTATCCCTTAAACTCTTCTATACTATGTTGATAGAAAATAGAAATCTGCACAGATATCAGACGTTCTTTAATAGCACTGGAGCAGTTTCTACACACTGTCCAGACAACTAAATGGAAAAAATGTTCAAAGTTTTTTTTATGATAACCAGTTCACCCGGCTTCTTGTTTGTGCCTGGTCCATTTCACACCTCCTTTGAATTTTACTTTTGACCTAACCTAAGTTTTAATTTTTGTGATTCTAAACACTACTTGTCGTTTCAAAATTCGAAAAGCAGAAAGTAGAGGTCCACGAACGGCGTGTTTTCGTTGTTGTTTTCACTTTTAAACAAAATATTGCACCACTTTCCTTGTACTGAACATGGCGTGTGTTTTTTCATTTTTTTGTTTTATTTTGTGGGGGCACACCAACTTAGATCTCGTTCGAATTTAATCTGATGTAATAAAGAGGTTACAAAAACCTCGGGCTTGTACCATATAAGCAACTGCCCCATGTCGTTGCATGATGTGGCTGCTTAAATTTTGACATGGCATTGATCTCTTCCACATCAGCGAGCTTGTATTTTGCGCTAGAACGAAAAAGATTTGGTAAATATAATTTGTAAGATGTTTCAAGTTCTATGTATCGAACTTTTAGAGCCTTTCTCTCGTTTTACATGTATTTTCTTTCTCTTTATCTAATGAATTGGATGAAACATATCAATCACAAGGCAAGAATGCATCGTAACATGTATTTTGTGGTGACCCATGTTTTCCTCAAACCCTGGTTGGAGGATTATCTCTCTAACCATGTCTATGATGGGTAGATTACAAGCGCATTAACATCATCCACGTTTAATTTCGATTAAATTTACATGTGAGTGCTGTCCGTAACTTGTAATTCATGGTTGGTCGGAAGAAGATATTACCAGTTTCTTAAGAAAAGAAGACAGAAAGAGCTCAATCACTAGCAGCATCAAGCAGCTCAGAAGTGGTGGTGATCGTTGTCTGTCTGTCTCTCTCGGAAGCCTAACCACGGACGAGAAGACAAAAAGAGCTCAATCACCACCACCATCAAGTGGCTCAGTCATCGTTATCTTCTCAAAGGAAACTTGACTTGGGAAGAGAAGACAAAAGGAGCTCAATCACCATCATCATTGCGTCCATCTTGCCGTGAAGTGATGGCTTGACAGCACCGATCGAAGTAATTTATGCTAGGTCTAATCAAGACAATTAAAATGAAAAAAAGAAAGAATGGAGAAAGATAAATCCACGATCGTCTCTGAAGAAGCTTTAACTAATAATAGCACAGAAAGATCTTGCCACGATCTGCAAAATTCCAATTGCGTCGGCGACATGAGCTCCTGCTCGACCACATCCCGTCGGGGTCTTCTTTAATTGCTTGGGCCAAAGCATAGCAATTATTTACTCCGGTTCGTGCCGTCAGTGTTGCGGTGTCGCAAGTTGTTCAATGTCTACTTCAATCTTAGACCGCATCACTATCGTGAATCCGATTAGATTTGTCCATTCCTTTCCACAAGCCTCTTTCCAGAGTGCATTGATGTTCAGCCGTGTCCCCCTTGTCCATTCACTTCCATAGAAACGAGACATTATTGCCCGCACTTAGAGCGGTAGGTCCAACACATGTGATCTGTTGGATCTTCTGTGTCTCCGGTGAAGTCTAAATGATCCAATGAATTATATGCATTGCATCTCTATCCACTGGCTGCTACTTATTGTTTTTCCAATTACAAGGCCCGGACATATTCAATTATGATTTTTTTTGGGGACATTCAATTATGATGAAAGGCTCCTTTTGGGTCGATAAAACCTAAGAGTATGATGTGGTGGTTATATTCCTTGAATATTTCATTGTCCACTTGTATTTTATTATATCACTATTGGGGTGTGGTTTATACTCTCCATCAATAGGAAAGCACAAGGATCCTGCTCTCCTGTGAGTGGGCGGGGTTCGGGGCTGTCCTGTCGGGGGTCGTAGGGGGTAGTGCCCCCGTCACACCAAAGGGTTTTTGTAATTTTTGCATATATTTTATTAGTAGTTGAATAGTTACTAAATATGTATAATCTCTTTCTCTTATAATTGATGGATGTAATAGAAATGTTGGAGGTGCTAAATATAATGGAAATTCTATTGGATGTAACTTTAGTTTAACGGTGAACAATAATAAAAACTTGTGTTTTCATTTCTCTTTTTTTTCTTTATTTTTTATTTCGTTGTATTTGTGTGACTAATCCTAACAGCTACTTCCTTTAAAAGAACATGACATGGGTTGTGGAACAACATAAGTTTGATTGATCTTTTGATTCCCACTTATGGAAATGTTTATGGGTGAATTTTAAAAAAAAGGTTATGTCATTATCAAAATCAAAATAACCTTAACGCTCTATCTTGACAGACAGCTCAATTAAACGGGATTATTCTTTCACTCCCCAACTAAAGGCCAAACAACTGCATAATAAGTGAGGAGTTCATGGCAATCGCCTCAGCCTGGGCCAGGTATACACGAAAGCAGCATTCGGCTTCGACGTTTTGTTTGTCCTTTTCCTTATTTGAATGTACACCCATACAAATGTTTCATATCTCTGTATTTTCGAACAATGACTGGTGGAAAAAAGGGAATAAAACTTGACCTTTTGTCAGTGAGGTACGCGCACACGAATAAATTTCAAGTCTAAAGTTTCGGATAACAAAATTAGCGCCGAATTTTATCAACATCGGAGAAGTGAGTACCATCTCCAATTTTTTGACAGGGCCCGTTTCTCGGCCAAAACATTCATTTAAGTCCGATTTATATATAGAAGTCAAGAGCATCCCATTTTATATATATTTAGGTATCATTTTCCAAATAAATCAAAAACTGAATTTTTCGTCAAATCTGAAAAGTTAACTCTTGGCCAACACTTCATAAAATTTGTGAAAATCATAAAAAGGCATCAATTTTATCCTTACACGTATAGTTAGGCATTTAATTTTCATTTTTTAAAAAATGATCGAGGGTTGATTTTTTGGTCAAACTAAAAACTCTAACCCTCGATTAAAAAAAATTCCAAAATTCATTGGTTTGATTTCTCTTTTAGACATTTGATCCAAGGACTATGACAATTCAGGATCTCAAGCCAATGTCAAGGTTTTAAGCCTAAATGGCTCGGTCGACCTTCAAGTTCAAGTTTAAGGCCATCGTTGACTTTTCACAAGAAAGTCAAGGAGCACATTTTAAACGCCATTAGGCCAAATTATTCCAATTTCAATATCAATTTAGGCACAATTACGATAATTCAAGGAAATGAGCATAAAACGATGAATTGGGACAGACAGGGTTGGGCTGGCTCAAGCCAATTGACCTGGCCCGGTTTGTCTCAATGGGCCAAACAAACAAAGATAGTCTAGGTCACGAGATGATTTGAAGATAAATTAGACAATGGAAGTCTCGGGCCAATCCTGTTTGACTAAGGTTGATCCCATTCAACCCAAGTCAACTGAAGAAGTCGACCCGTTCAGTCCACAAGACTACTTGGCCGACCCTCTCTCTTTATAATTACCAAAATGCCATTTTCTCTCAATTACCAAAAATTAAATTTCATGTCATCAACCCCTAAGAGCACTAATTTTAGCCATTCATTTCCCTTCGAATGGAAACCTTAGTATGTATCATGCCACCTATCCATGCGACATAACAAAGGTCAATCACATTTTTCCTTATTTATAAAGCAAAGAACTTGAAGCATAGGATCATAAGGTGAGTTGTAGGGCTAGGATTAGTTCCAATTTTGATTTTTTCCCTCCGAAATTTCCCTTTGAATCACTAGGTCCGAATTTTCTCTAATAATTCAGCCATTCTCATATAAAAATTTCAGAAAAAACTCTCTCTAGGAAGAACACAAGAAAAAGCTCTCTCTCTCTCTCTCTCTCTCTCTCTCTCTCTCTCCCTCTCTCAATTCCTCTCTTTGACTTGAGTCATTTTTTGACAGGTTTCTGGCACCGGTCCTTTGGTCTTGACTTGCGACCTACTTCATTGAAGTGTCTTGAGTCCATCGGTGGTGATCGGTGTCCATTTCCATTGCCAGAAGCCTCTCAATTTAGCCGATTCCTTTCGTTGCTCATTGGTTCTTACATTCAAGGTAGGTTTAATACAAACTTGTGCCGATCATGTCAAAAGATCATCCAAGGATCCTTGAATCAATCATAGTTAGAAATTGAAGTAACAACTTCAATCTATGATCAACTTTTAAGGCAGGATGTGATAAAATCGAATAAAAGTAAGCTTTTAGCATAATTTTAGAGATGGGAATTTCAATGATAATGCATGTAGTCTTTTTTAGAGTTCAATTTCCTGCAACCAAAATCTCATAGATATGATTTGATAATGAGTTTTGACTAGTTATTATGGTTTTGAGCTTGATTTTATGAGTTTAGGTATTGCTTCTTAGAAGTCGATCATAGTTCTAGTTTGATTGTAAAGTTTTACATGATTGAATCAACCTCTTCTAAACTGGTCGTGACCTATTGAACAAGAACTTGATGGTAATTTGAATTTCAATTAGTCCTAGGTTGATGTAAGGACCTTAGCTCCACCACGCTTCTGCTACGTCACTCCTTGTGTAATATTGTCCGCTTTGGACACTAAGTCCTCACGGTTTTAAAACGTGTTATACAAATGTTAGGGGCCAAGCCTTATAAGCAATCCCAGGACTCCCCCCCTAAGCAATGTGGGACAGAGACATGCCCCCCCTTGCCATCCTAGAAACCTGCCAGGAGCCGCTCCTTATCCAGGCCCTCTGGCCCCGGCGACCACTCCATGTCACATAGATGATGATTTAGGAGTAATGTAGGAAAGTTTAGTGATGATCTTTTAAGATTTGTGATTCAATCGAGTGATGAATGTTAATCTTTGATGCTTGAATGTTGAAGATGTGTTTGGGTGTGTTGAATGAACTTAGTTGAAGGTGTTCTAGGCTTAATTAGATGAATGCATAGGATCATGTATAGAAGATGTTGAAGGTAGGAATGTTTTCCGGAAAATTCAAAGCTATTATGACCTTTCTCTGTGCAATGATTATTACGGTAAAATAGGTATATAATCTGGAAAACTTGTCTTATGATGAAATCTGGGTTTTGATCATAAAAATCTCTTTCTGTGTCAACTAATTTGTTTTGCAAATATTAAATAGTTGGAGGACTATTTTATAAAAGCTAAAAACATGAAAGTTGTAGGAGCGATAATGGATTGTAAGGGAGAAGAACACTACAAGTGCCAAAAGTTGTGTACGATGCTCATTTTAGTGCCAAAAGTTTCTTTTTGGATTACTTAAGTGCCAAATTTTTTGAAAAATACTCATTTCAGTGTTAATTCTGATTTGTTTGGTTGGAAGTCCGACATGGTCTTTTTTTATTAGTTTCTTAAGCCAACGTGTCTAAAGCATAAAATGACATTGTCTAGTAGCTTTCCCCCAAATAAGAACCCTAAATCATCAAATTGAAAAAGAATCCCAATTTCAAACCCTAAGCTGGCCATTGAATTGGCCATCTCTGAGCCTTACCCGATCACCCAATCTCTTTCTCACCCTCCGTCTCTTTCTCTCTCTGCATCTCATGTGAAATGAGTATGTTGCTATTTGTTTGCGACTGCAATTCGATTGTTGTTTCGTAAAAGATTTTGGATTTTTCTCTTGTGGCTTTTGGTAATTAGCAGAGAATGTGTATTGGCGTGGGGCAATGAAGGTACGCCAATTGCCGAAAGGTGATATCTGCGAAATTGAGAAGGAAAGATGGGCAATTGTTGTTCAAACTTCTTTGCATTGAGCTCTTAAACAATCATCTTCCCCACATTCCTTCTCGCTCTTTTCTTCTTCTTCCTCCTTCAAATCCCTGTTGGGTTCTAGAACATTGAATTGCTTCATTTTTCTGATTACTAAGCAGCACTAAAGAAACAAAACCCAGCTCTATCATCAGAGTAATTTCCTCAGACACCTGGTGGGCATATGGTGTTCCATGGCAAGGAGACAAATCAAGAACAGAGGAAGTGGACAAAGGGTTTCAAACAGACCGAGACGTGAGAGCAAGTGGGGACAACAGACATGGAGTTGGTCTTAGCGTGTTGGAATGAGGAGACGCAGAGGTGGGAAGCCAATCCCACGCCTTGCTTTGAGGGACGAATGTATAGGAAGCCAAGCCCAGCCTTTCTGTACTCGATCTTGAACCTCTGTTAGGGCTAGTTCCACACAATCTTCGAGCCCTCCCCAGAGGCTCCGTCGTCAGTGGTGGTGCCCATCGTCATCTCTCTCTCTTCAACTTCCGCTTCCTGGTTCTGATGAGCTGGGAAACTGGAAAACATGCTACGTGACGTTGATTTGGGTGCCCAAGCCATGTAGGCTGTGCCATGCCGTTTTTTTAGTCCACATGGATTATATTTTTTTAAAAATATGCCAAGTCATATTAACAAATTAATTATAAAGGCCACATAATTAATTTAGCCGAAATTTCTCGCCGTTGGCACTTAAATGATCGTTTTTTTCTCTGATTTGGCACTAAAGTAAGCTGACAAAAATTTTTAGCACTAAAGTGAGCGCCGTACACAACTTTTTACGCTTCTAGTGTTCTTCTTCCTCGATTGTAAATACCCAAAATTTCATAAAATTCTACGTCGAATAAATTGGTTAATTTGAATGAATAAGGTCAAAATCGGAATTGGCCTACAAAATTGATACAGATTGAGTCATTGAATTAAATCGCATAATTTCACATAGTTGGAGGGCCTGTCGAAAAGTTTAAAATATGAACGCTGTTGAGCGTGTAATGAGCTAGCTTTCCGTAAAATTTGGAGCCATTTGACGATCGTTTGATATTTCTTCCAAATTTTGAAAGAGTCCGGTTGGAACAGAGTATAATTTGGAGCAGTTGGGTTAATCAAATTTTTTGTATTAATTGGGCCATAATTAGGAAAATTTATCTTAATGAGAGTTGAAGAGGACATCTTAAGCTTTGATTGGCAATTGGAATAACTCAATTTGGAATCCGTTAAGGCTTTTAATTGAATTAAAACTTATAAGGTCAAAATGAGGGATAAAACAAAGAAGTTTAACTCTTAGTCAACTAATTGATTTCTTAATTTCTAAGGATAATTAGCCTCAATGCATGCTTAATTGAGCTTGTATTTGATTGAATTGACATAGGGTGAGATCAATTTCAATTACCGATGTATGACGCTTTCTACGGGTAGCTTAAGAACGGGGATTAGACTCTAATTAAGTGCTTATTGACTTAACCCACTACTTGAGGAATTTGCAAGTGAGGGTTAAAAATCACTTAACATTAATTAATTAACACCTAGTTTTTTTTTTGTCAAAAGAAAATTGTATTAATTGCTCAAAATGATACACGAGAAGTATAGTGACATTTTGCAACCTACCTCTTGAGAGCCGAACTCGATGAAGAGGGTTTAAAGGTAAGTGTTCATGAAACAGTCTGTATGGCACATCATAAAAGACGGCTTATCGAAGTGTCAATCTTTTGGTCATCCATACGGTCATTGATCATGAACATGGATTTTCCCTAAATTCATACCTCGCATGACAGTGAATTAATTTTATCTTTAGGAGTCACCACTAACCTAGGTCGGGGGTCAGCTAGAATACCTAACCAAAACATGGGAGTTTCATTTTAGTTTCTATGAAAATCAAAGATCATGGGTTCGGGGACTAGCTTATATTAATATTTCTATTAACGCCCTCTCGGTACCGCTAAACTTATTCATGGTTGTTATCTAAGTTGACGTGCATTTGTTTTTTTACCATTTTTCATGCTAAAGTCTTAGTCCACTAGGTGATCATATATCTTATTTTTGTGTTTTTATTTAAGATTTTAAACTAATCTTATCTTAGTCTATAAAAGAAACAAACAAATAATTATATTGAAAAGCATTGCGTAAAACAAACACCCAAGGTATTGAAAGAACGAGCTAATTCTAAGTGCAAAAAAGTTAAACCCGCAACTCGTCGGCTGTTTATTGCAACACGAATTGAAAACCCAAGACAATGTTAGGAACGAACGAATTGAATACAAATTGAGATCGGATTGAACATCGGTCTATCACCTCCATTAATTGAAGACAAATTAAGACTGGATTAGATATCAGTCTATCGCCTTCGTTTTTTACAACTTTGGACTATCTCCTTCATGGACCGCCTCTTAGGTTTCGGTTTTTACATCCATAAGATACATTCATGACAAATAATGCACAAAGGAACAACCAAAGCAAGGTAATGATGCAAGCAATTCACTAATCAAATACGGGCCTCGGGATCGGCCTTTGCTTTGCATGCATTTTGATTTACCCGCCTACGTAATCATCTAACATTGTTTGATTAATGGTTAACGATAATGAGCTACCATTTTTATTCACAAAACGGCAACTCATATCGGTTAACCCCTAAAGTCAGGTTCTAAGTGACTATCGTGGGCTACTCGTCGAACATGCGCCGAGCCTAACATACATCTAACAAACACATGCATTATAATGAGCAAAGCATGCATTCATGCTAATGGGCCTTGTTCCTCAACCAATCAAGCAATGGGGAGTGGGCCTCATTGAGGGACCACTTATTTAACTATAATTGCTAATTCGGACCCCATTCTATTTAAATGTGGTTAATTAACTTAATGATGTTCAAATGAAATGATTCAAGTGTCATTAGAAATATAATTTCATGAGGATCAAATTTTATGAAGACCACTTTTTCTAATTCCCCAACAATTTTCACGAAAATGATAATTTTACTCTTGGAGACAGTCTTGGACCTGGTTCTGGTAGGAATTTCAAAATAATAGTCGGAAAAATAACAAATCTTATCCAAACCGCGTAAAAATTTTTAGGGAAAATTTCAATTTGGTACCAAGAATAGGGTCATTTTCTAAAAAATGAGTCTATAGTAAATAAAGTGTCAAATAAGGGTTTGAAGTGCCCAATCAGTCTCAAATAGAGGTCCAAAGTGCCCAATTAATCTTAAGTAAGGGTTTAGATTTGTCGGTCGATCAAATACTCACCGGCTGGAGAGCACGTCACTGTTCTAGCGATTGAAATAGGGGCAATTTCATCTTTTACTTTTTTATTTCCTCTTTTCCCTCCCCCTGCCTTAGGCAGAGGCCACCCTCGCCGGTGTTAGGGGAGGATCGCCTGAAGCCAGCGATGGTCGCTCGACACCGGTGAGGGCCACCCTCCCTTGAGCTGGGTGGGCGAGGGCGAGGGTCGCCCTTGCCCGCCTAGCCTAGGTGAGGGTGGCCTCCACCTAAGGCCGGCCACCTCCGCCGGCCACAAGGATGGCAGAGGGAAAAGATAAAAAAAAAGAAGAAGAAGAAAAGGAAAAGGAAAAGGAAAAGGAAAAGGAAAAGGAAAAGTGACAAAAAAAAAGAAAAAGTAAAAGACAAAATTGCCCATTTTCCGATCGCCGGAACAGTGATACGTTCGCCGGCCGATGAGTATTTGACCGGCCGGCGAATCTAATCCCTTACTTGAGATTAATTGGGCACTTCAAGCTCTTAATTGAGATTGATTGGCACTTTAGGCCCTTATTTGATACTTTGTCTACTTTAGACCCCTTTTTAAGAAAATGACCCCACTTTGGAGACCAAATTGAAAATTTCCTCAATTTTTAGGTAGTTGGGATTACCTATTTTCAACAGCTTTTATGTTTTCATTTTTTTTTTCTTCTAAAAATTCCTTAAAATTTTTATAAAATTCGGTTTTCATTGAGGACTCATTAGCAAATCATTTTTGAGGCTAGGAAGACCTTATCCTATCCGAGATTTTTAGCAAATTGACCCCTTAATCATTGTTGTTAGGTCCCCAAAATTATCAATATATATAATAAGACCCTAATGGACAATTTTGTAGTTTTGAGTTTTCACAAAAAAGGATTAAAAGTTTATCAAATTCAGAGAAACATGTTTTGGAAGACAGTGGATGGAATATCAGATCTAAACACAGAATCTCATTAAATCATGAAAAATTCCTTTGAACATTCAAATGAAGCTCTGGATCTAGGTATGAACTTTTGTTTAGAAAAGTTTTCCAGATTTTGAATTGACGATTTTATAAAAATCGAAGAACACATGAAGGTTAGTCAGAAACTCATCTATCACATAGACTGAGTCTAAATGACGATGTTAATCATCCTAACTTAACATAGTTGTAATTTTATGAAAATTTTACAGTAGATAGCTTTGAGTGTGCTTTACAAATTTTATGGAGAAAGTTTTATCAAATTACAAACACAGAAAATTAGAAAAATCATCCAACCGAGTATCAAAGAAGAACAAAACATAACACGATCATTCCTAATTTTGATCTCAACTTTCAAAGAATTTTTTACCTAGTAAACGATGTTCGTTCAAGGCATACAACCTACCAAATCGAAGCTTAAGATGTATTCTATGACTTTCTAGTTCATCACTTTGCGAGATTCTAACATTTCAGAGGTCAAATCATCATCGTAAGAAATCAAGTCATTAGGATATGAGAATCATAGATTTGAACTTACCTTGTGTTTTAACTCTTTGACATACAATTGAGCGATCCGGCCTCCATATATGGCCTTAGGACACCATGGAGAAGCCTCGGAAAGCTCGATAATCCTTTGGAAGTAGAGTACACAAATCACGGTGAGAATCAGTCTGGTTTGATCAAATGAACGATCAATGGAAAATAAAGTAAAACGAAGAAATTCGGTGGCTGTTCGGAGGGGGGCCAGCCACCATAGCCATGGGAGGATGCCAGGGAAGGCTGCTGGGGGCTCGAGATCACCAAAGGGAATCGTCGGCCAACCAGTTCAACCGCTTGAATTGGTTGGAATCAATATCGGCTCGGTTGCCGGTGATGTAATTGAGAGAGAAAGTGAGCCGGACTGGGGGGCTCCAGCCACTAGTAGTGGTGGCTGGTCTTGCGATTAGCTTCAAGATGCCTAGGGGGACACCAGTGAGGCGATGGCGCGCCGAAACGTGGCTGGTAAATGGTCGGCGGAATGGCGGGATGCAAGCAGCCTAGAGAGAGGGATAGAAAGAATGTGAGATTTAGAGAGGGAAAGAAGAGAGAGAAATCAGATCTGCAAAAATGAGAGTTCTCCCAACTTTTGGTGGGAAAATCCTTATATATCTCCCCAATTTTGGATTCTAGTCCTTGGATCAATCTAATGGCTCTAAATGTTTCTGTAATGATTAAGGATATTCTTTAAGGACTGGATAAGTGATATGACACCATGGATGGCCATGATTTATTCTAGATGAATGGCTATGATTGATTTGCTTAATCCTTAAGTAAGGGCATTTTAGTAATTTTCACCTAGGGGAATTTTTGTAATTTCTATTTAAGGGCATATTTGGCATTTTGGGTACAAAGGGATGTGACTGGCTGGAATGGACCGTCGGTCAGATTTTTGACAGGAAAACGGCCGATCTGATCGAACCGATTCAATTTCGATCAAACCGGGTTGAACCGGTTCAATTATTGTATCAATTTGTTTCCAATTTCGTGCAATTTAATCCTTATTATGATTGATTGACCAAATTGAATTGAATTTGATTGAACAAATTTGAAATACAAGCACAAATTGGTCCAATTTAACCTATTTATCCCATTTGCTCTTTAATTTGAGTTAAATTGCATGACCAAGCTAGACTACTGAATTTAATGGAAGTCCAATTGGCCAAATCGAGCTTCAATTCATCAAATTGGATGTTAGTCTAGAATGGGTCAAGTTTTTTTTTTTTTTGGTTAGAAAAGGAAACGACTTTCATGACTGGAAATAATTATGTGGATACACTTTGTTGGCTTTAGAACAAAGATGCTCTAAGAGGGGTGAGGGGGGGGGGGGTTTCAAAACCCAATTTTGTGGTAATATATATGTACTTTGAGCCTTAACCAATCAATTAGCAACTCTATTGAACTCTCTATTAATATGGGCTAACTTTATATCCTTGAAAGATTTGAGGAGCGAGTGGGCTTTTTTAATAAGGCCTTGTACTTCCCAACCGATTTGCGCTCTGCCAGTGAGTGCACTTATCAGATCAAAATGGTCTGATTCTACTTTAAGTGAGACTTTAGTTTGCGTAGAGAAATACATTAGAGTTTCCACTATGGCTTGCACCTCCACCTACGCTGTTGAAGACTCCTTAATAGATTGCCCGAAGCCATCAATTAGTTTCCCAGAGCTATTGCGGTAGACACCCGCCACTGCACCTTCATTTGTTCCAGGCAAGTAGGCTCCATCGATGTTGATTTTTAGTTCTTCCGGTTTTGGTGGCCGCCATTGATGGAGGCGGAAGCTTGCTGATGTTGTAGTTTTCTTCTTCCCAAGGAGCCACCGATCAAGACTTTGTTGCATTGCAGTTGCTTCATCCATTACTTCCTCCGAGTTTGGCTTTTGCGCATTTAAAAACATAATGGTTTTGAGCTTTCTAAATTTGCCAAAGAACAAACGTTAGAAGCTCAAAAGTGACTAGGTATGTTTAAATTTAGCTAACCACACTTGAATTGTGTCAAACCTTGGGTGCAAACATGGATGTTCAAAGCTGTATTTTTCCATATTTTCCTCATCCATGGATAAAGAAGGAGAGCGTGTTCTCCCATTTTAGGGCTTTGATTACAGAGGCTGTAAAGAGGGTGAGATAAGATTTTCCTTCTGAATAGGTTATCCTTGGTAGCAAGGGCATTTTGGCAAGTGCTCCATAGAAATTTTTTTGTTTTGGGGTAGGTATGGGATTGCCATATCTTCATCCATAGTGATTTGGGGATTTGATAAGAGGACGGTACCTTTTCTAAAGCTTGGTTGGCTGTTTCCTCTCTGCTACTGTTATGTGCACTCTTTATTATAAAACTTCCTGATTTTGTAGGTGTCCATGCCATTCTATCTTCCATTTCCTGGCTCCCCAAGGTAGTAGCCAAGATTTCATTCTTTGGTATCGGGATAAAAAGTTCCTGTGCCAGTTGGTCATTCTAGCATTTCTCTTCTTTTATAATTAGTTCGACACCATTCTAGGTTCATTTCTGTTTCGAGGGTCCCCCAATCAAACCCTGTTTAAGTCATATGTCTTCTTTGATGTTAATCTTTTCCCCATTCTTGACTAGAATGGGTTAAGTTGAATTGCACTAATTGGATAAATTACTCTTAGATTTCTCAATTATTGGATTGCTAAATTGGTTAAATTGACTCAAATTCATGTGAATCCTCCAAAATTAATTTTGGATTTGAATTGCATATAAGAAATTAGGCTTATTTGTGTCTCAATTGGGCAAATCATGAATAATCGACCCGAAATCACTAATTAGGGCCTAAATTGGGATTTTCATCCTTGACTTGAAATTCTAAAATTAACTTGAAAATTGAATGTAACACGACCTTTAGATCAAATGTCATGAATGAAACCATCCTAAAAATAACTAGAAATGAAGTAATTTCATTTTTGGCCGATTTGAACCAAATTCCGTAAATTGGTGAAAAGTTGATTCGAAATCAATTTTTGTAAAATTGATGATGCCAAAGTGAAATTAAGCTAAAAAACGAGTTGATTTAGGGATTTTGAAATTTTTGAATTTTTTTGGACAATGTTGGCTAAAAGTCAACATTTTAGTATTTATGTACTAAAATGTTAATTAATGGGTCAAACTTTGAATTTTTTGAAAATTGATTGTGCAAAAGTGAAATCAACACTATTTTTGGATTTTTTAGCAAAAACCAAAATTTGACTTTGAGTTGACTTTTGATCAAAGTTTGACCAAAAAGTCAACTTGAAAGTTAACTCTTTGACTTTTTGAAATTAAAATACAAAAAGCTAGAAAATGAATGGCTAATGATAATTCAAATGCTAAAGGATTCTTTTTGATTGAAGATTGAGTTACTCACGCGATTAAAAACCCTAATCTCAAGATTTTTTTTCTTTATGATATATCGGCTAAAAATCGGGTATCAATAGCTATCCCTCTTTGAGAGGGAGTTCAAAGAAGTTCCTCTAAAAACTAAATGATACTTGTAATTTTTAGTCGACTCCACTGGAGATAAAAGGAAAATAACAAAATGAACGACATTTGATTAGAGGACATACCTTTGAAACTTACCTTGAGCCTTGGTATTGATCTCACTGTTGATGTTCTCATCTATCTCTTGACCATGTAGCATGAATGGGAAGGAAAGATGCAAAAGAAAAAAAAGAGGGGTAATTTCTAAGAGTGGATTTTGATCAATGGTAAGAAATCTTATCATGTAATAACAGGTTTTGACTAGAAGGGGAAGTCTCACCATTCAATAGTGGATATTGATTAGAGAAGGTATAGTCTTACCGTGTAACAACATATTTCGACTAAAAGGAATAGTCTTACCATTGTAAGAAATGGGTTTTGACTAAAAAGGGTGGTGCTGGGACTAACTATGCAATCTAAATGGGGTGAATAGGTTGCTTTGGAAGATTTATAATTTCTTATGGAAAACAGCATGCAACAAGGATATATCAAAAACACCCAATGTATGAGAGATAAATTATCACTTGTATGCAGGAGATGATAAACAGAAGTATAAACAATTGCACATAAAGATATATAGTGGTTCGGCTTTATCTTTAAGCTTACATCCACTCTCACCACTAACAGCCACAAGTTGGGCTAAATTGCACTAGTAATCTGCTGATCAAGTTACACTCAACAAGCACCACTCCTATCAATTTCGTAGATCACACTACTAGGAGGTGGATGCTGCTATTACTTAGTACACTTGAAACTTCAACACAATTATAATGTAGCAAGTGTTATCGACAGAACAGGAGCACTTCACTTCAATGACCAAGAAGTAAGAGATTTCAAAATTCTTGTAAGCACACACTCTTTCTTTAACTTATTTGCTTCAGAGACCTTCTCTTTTATAGGCATCTTCAAACTAGTCGTTGCTGATGTCCCGGAGAGGCAAAGTAGCCGTTAGAGTCGTTGGAGCTGCTGTCCTTGAAACTGACTCACCGTACCTAATTGCCTATACAGCCTATTCTTGAACTTATGGTTTAAGCTTGATGCAGGGATCTTTCCCGAATTAGTTTCTGCTATCTTTGTGATATCTTAACTACACCGTTAGAACGGCTTTATTCCTTTTTTTCGCTTGAGCTACTAATGATGTGCCAGTCCAGTCCCAACGGCTATAATAGTGACACAATGGTTATGTCAAGTAAACCATTACTAAAACATCACCAAATACAAGATCTCTTCAGCTTGAACAAGACATCATCATTTAGCTGATATATGAGAACGATGGTGCTATCTCTTTCCGCGAACTTTCCAGGACACTCGTGATCTTCTCTTCAATGAATAACATTATGATTTATCACTTGGTCCTTTGAATATATCTGCACTTAGACAATGTAGATATTAAACGAAGGATAGTTTGGGTATCATTGAAATTATTTAGAGATGTTTCTCTAATAGGTCTCACCGTGTAACAACGGGTTTTGACCAAAATGAGTAGTCTTACCATTGTAAAAAATGGGTTTTGACTAAAAGGGTGAATCAATCATGGCTACTAGCATTCACCATGTCAATTTAAAAAGAATGTCATGAGTGCGAAAGCACATCATACCAATTTGAAGAGGCCACGGGCGCGAAAGCTCACCATACCTAATTGAAAGGGAATGGTCATGAGTGCGCGAGCACATCATGCCAATTTGAAAACGAAAGAGGATTATGAAAATCTGCTCCACTTGGGGAATTTTGATTTGAGAAAGAACCTGCATTCACTTGGAAAGGCTATTAAAAGGGAAGCATTCAAGGTTGGATAACCAAGAAATTCCATCAACTTTTGTGACAATATGAAGACTTTCAATGTCATTCAAATGATTGTCAATCAAACTCTTGGTAAATGCCATCAATTTGTCAAAATTCCTGTAAAGGAAAGTTTTGAACAAAATGATTTTGATATCTTTAAAAGGGTTAGTTAAAAATGCCAAGATGAAATACCTTAATCAAAAAAAGGTCTTCTTACCATGGCTCTCGTGAAGGCTTTTATTCCTATCCGTTAATGTGGGATTCTAACTTCGATCACTGAGGATATCTCGCATAACCTATGTCGAAGGCTTTTGGAAATATTCGCAGTGAATACAACTTGATCAATCAAAAAGGTCTTTTGAAGGACTGTAATGCAGGCTTGGTCATGGGCTTACACAAAGGATTATCGCTTTGAGGCCAAGAAAGGAATATCAAATAATATCTTCATTAGGTTTACAGGTCAAGAACTTTAAAGATAAGACAAGATAGAATTGCTTTCACTCCTTCAAGCAGTAGCTTTTTGAAAAATCTTTACGTCGACTCAAACCATCCCAATCGAAAGAGACTTGGAGAGGGGTGCAATATCAGTTTAGGTTAGGCTTAAAAGGCTTGAAATTTTATAGAAGGGTTTGAAAAAGATGGTGATTATCTTGGGATCATTATCAAATTATCTAAATTTGATATCATTTGACTCTTGAAAACCAATTTGTCTCAAGAGCCTATTGTCTAATCATTTTTTCTTGCAACAAGAGCTTTGCTCTTTCTAAGCATCTTTTGCAATTGGAATTTTGTTTTCATCACGAGCATATCGCTTTTTGCTTTTACTTTTGATGCATTTTCTTTTCATGCGCATTTGCCTTACTTTTATCAGGCACATTGCTTTTTCATGCCCTCTAGTATATATCATTTGAGCTCTTAGGACTCTTGAGACACTCCACATATTTCATCAATTTTTTCAAATTTTCTTGATAAATCATAAACATTGCCCTAATGTGGGGAGATAATCATCCTTTGGGCTTTGAAGTGAACATGCTAAAGACTCAATTTGGCTAAGCAAGGGATATAAGTGTTTGGCAGAGAAATGAATGCTCTTCTTCACTTTGGGATGCTTCAACTTCCATAAAGATTCACATGAAGTTACCACAAAAAGGTTGATGCAAGTAAAAGCAATGAAATCTTTCTTAATTTTTTTGCTCCAAAATGATCAACCATAACCTCCTAACTTGCCCTAATGTGGGGTGGTTCTTGATAGGGATATTTTGAACATTCTCCTATTTGGCTCAAAGTGGCTAGTAAGGGATAAAATGAGTGTTTAGGAAAGAGAAGTAAAATTCCTTTTATCACCTTAATCCATGTATTCAATGCGAATAAATCTTATGTCCTAAGACAAGGCTTTATTTCTCGCTCAACTCTCAAAAGTATCTTGGGATGTGTTCGGATTAGGCTTGCCTTTTGTTATCTTAAGTGCTTCGACTTGGCATGACTAACATTCCCTTTTGTTTTGTCAAAAATCATTTGCTCTAATTATCTTCCGTGGGGATCTTTGATGTATGACGTACTTACCAACGTACAAATGAACAATCACAATAGAGACTGTCATTTGAGATCTCTTGAAAAAATGATTTCAAATTTCTTTTATGATTATTTGAAAGTTGAACTTGGAACATTTTTAGTTCAAAATAATGTGTCTAAGATTCCGTATCTAGGACTTAATGTGCCTAAGATTCCACATCTAGGACTTAAAAGGTGCCTAAGTTTCATTCAAAGGGCTTAAAAAATGCCTATGATTCATCATCTATGTAGCATCCCAGGCATGCCCCTTTCAATATTTATCCTCTAATCCTCATTAGTCATCAAATTATTCACAAGCGAAAGATACTTCTTTTTAAAGATTAGCATTTATAACATGAATGTAACATAGAAATATAGAAATGTAAGGACACGCAAATTGTGAAAATAACATTCATCTTTCACATAATAATGAAGGTGCTACAAGGGTGAGTTCAAAAATACGGGAGACTACCCAACAACTCCAACCCGGCTATCCTACTCGACCCACCAAGCTTAATAAAAACAAACAAACTATCACCCATCTCTACACGACTCTATCCCCAAAAACTAACTGATAGTTGTATCTTCAAAAACTACTCCTTCCTCCTTCTCCTCGATGCTGTCCTCAAAAGACCCCACTGCTAGTGTTACCATCATCTCCATCTGGCCCATGGTATGGAAGGGGCCCCACCAACTGTCCCCCATCGAGGACATAAACCCCGACGAAGCCCAAAAGAACGAGTCCCCCTAGGGACCCAATATTTATGGTCAGAATGGAGATGCATTTTATGAAAACAAGTTTAGGGAAATCCGGGACCATGAATTCAAATAGATGGCTCTCAAAATCAACTGGCACCCTGTAACTTATCGAGGTAGAGGTTAGAATGATTGGCATACTACTAGTCTGAAAAAGGTGTCAACAACAAATAGTGAGCGGAAACTCAGCCAAGTAAACTCTGTCACACCATACTAAACAAATAACAACATGCATCACAATAGAGTCAAATCGATAGGCAAATAAACCAATTGACATCCAGCCATGGCAAACATGATTCCCTTTTTCATTCTCACTAAGCCACCATTATCAGGAAAAAGAACGTCGATCCAAGAACAGCCATTCACACGAGCACACATTGCATACATTATGTGACAATAATAAACTTTATTCAC
>JAMXDD010000004.1:18536575-18554516 GCA_024733475.1 Syzygium grande
ACATCCGGGCGATGTAGGTATGGGCCTGCCAGAGAGGTAGTCCTACATCTACCCAAACTACGGTAGTATGTTTAATCCAAGTCCTATCATCGTCTACCGGATACTCTACAACATTGTGATCGGTGTGCATAGGAATCCCAAAAGCGGCGGCGGAAGATTCATTCTTCAGGCCGGGGTTCTGAAATTATTGGTTGAAACAACCATGAGATCACATCTTAATAAGTGCATACCCTAAACCCCATGTAGGCTATCACGTGTCTCCAGATAAGACCAAACATAATAATACCCAATAAGCACATCATAAGCACACAATTGCATTTACCTGGGCTTTTTTCATGCGTGCAATCTGCACGTTAGCCAAAACAATAATATAATTTAAAACCAAATGCATAGTTCAAATACATTCACACTATTTTCACTTGTTCACTGCCTCATCACACTATTTCCAACTTATATTTCACTCACGGTGACCGGCGTAATATCGGGTTACCGACCTCATATTTTTAACACTTCTTGGCTAGTGACCGTATAATAGTACCTCCTGCGGGGCCATGTACCATCTGCCCGTAATGGTACCACCTCTTGGCTCAACACCTACCACCTACGACTAACCCGTGTAATAGTACCATCTCATGTTGGCTATCCTCACCTGTAATACCGGGTATTGTCGCGTCGTGTTTAGTACCGCCTCAAAGGCGGATCAATTCCTGCGTAGTGGTACCGCCTCGGGGATTCGACAACCGCACATACATTATCACACACAATTTCTCACTCATTCACTTGCTCGACACCAACATGCCAATATACTAGGCAATCACACTTAGCCCGTGCATGCACCAAACCACACACATTTCTCATGCTTAATAAACACCCGAGTATGGCCAATTGACTATCAATTCAATTCAGTCCATGCATACATAATGGTGCATTTCAATCAATCAATCACGATTCAACAAACATATAAGGCCATTAACGGGCCCACAATCACAGCCACATTCATAGCATAAATTCAACATTTCCAAGTCCATTTTAAACCATATCAAACACCATAGTCAGCCACAACATGGCTCGCTAACCCGACACCATTTTATCCCAAAATCAAGTCATATGCTCATCAATACGAGCCACAATTTCCACCACCTAATTCAGCCTCAATTCAGTCTCAAACCATCACCATTTCACCACTAAAGTCAGCCAATATCTAATTAATCCACACTAAACAGCCCTAAACAGCCCTAATTAAACACCAAAACAGCTCCTAATAAACTCGATTCAACCCCTAATCATGTCTATCGATACTCGACATCCTAAATAGGGTTTAAGGGCCGACTTACTTGGAAACCTAAGCTAGCTCAGGCAGAAATGGAGGGGCGACAATCCGGTGGCCTCTCATGGCCTCACGGCGATGGCGACTACGATGGCAAACGGTTGAATGGCGAGTGGTGGTGGCTGGCGGTTGGCTTTCCGCGGTTGAATAGGACCAGAGAGGGGGCTGGTGGTGGTGCTCGATGAGGATAAAACAGGAGAGAGAGAGAGAGAGAGAGAGAGAGAGAGAGAGAGAGAGAGAGAGAGAGAGAGTGAGGTGAACGGCGGGGTGAGGCGAGTGACTGCTCCGCCAGGCGAGTGAACGATGATGACGACTGGCTTGGACGGCTAGCCACGGTCACGGCGAGGAGAAGGGGGTGGCTCGATCGGGTGGGGAGAGAGAGAATGCCGAGAGGGAGAGAGAGAGAGAGTGAGGAGAGAGAGAGAAATTTGGCTTTAAATAATCCAAGGTCAATTATTGGTGTACCAATTGACCATCATGCCCTTCTCTCTAAAATTCAATCAACGATCAAGATTCAATCTTATCCTAAGATCGACTGTCTGGATTAATCCTTACCAAAAATATCAAGGGGTATAATTGGAATTTCACAAAATTCTCAAGGGCAAAATTGTCCAAAAATTTCTATTTCTAAGGCTGGGGTGAAATGACTAAAATGCCCTTCCCCATTATACTTGGCCTTAACAAAATCTCAAGGGTAAAATGGTCATTTTCTATTTCTCACCGAAATTCGATTTTTCTGAAGGATTTAGATAAATCCGAAGCTAACCGAGCTAATAACAACGTCGTCCTAATTTTCTGTCGAGACTTTCTAAATTTTTAATGCCCAACTTATTCTCTAATTAATGACTAAGTTCTGAATAATGTAACTTGAGTATATCTCAAACTAACGGGTGGCTTTTGGGGAAATTCACACTTTTGACTCGTGGCCAATACTAAATCAAGCCACGTTCAAGTTCACTTGGGTCGTGACGATCTCGGTTGTCACTTAATTACGAGGATCGATCGCTAGTTTTAACGGACACCATCGTTTGTATAGGTTTAGGGTCATTCGTCAGTTCATTTCGTAGTCAAGCGGAATCACCCGCAATCCACTCTTATGACAGTGGCGAATTGATCCCTAGCTATCTTGGATCGGCCTACATTGGCTCAAAATGCTACCTCGACAATTTTCATGGTCGAAAGTTGATTCATGATCAAGTTCCTTTAGTTGCGTGAATTTAAATTCCTAATTAGCCTTTCCCTATCGGTTGGTATCCCAAGAATGATCAATTCCGGGTGAGATCTAACTATAAGTACGTTCATAAAATCATTCATTTCATAAATCCCAAGTGGGCTAAATTTCAGAATGTCAGAACTCTTCCCCCCTTATAAAAATTTTGTACTCGAAATTTACAAATCAAACTAACTACTCAAATAAATGGGGGTACTGACGTTGCATTTGATCTTCACTTTCCTACGTCGCTCCTTTTGTCCCGTGATGTTCCCACACCACCTTGACCATCGAGATCGTTTTGTTCTTTAGAACTCATTCCTTCCGATCTTCGATCTTTATTGGTCTCTCGACATACGACACCTTGTCATCAACTTCTATATCTTCATAATTCAACACGTGGGTTGAGTCCGATTCATATTTTCTCAGTATCGATACGTGGAACACATTATGCATTTGCGACAAATTTGGCGGGAGTGCAAGGTGATAAGCTAAATCTCTAATCCATTCTAAAACCTCAAAGGGTTCAACATACCTCGGACTCAAATTTCCTTTCTTATCAAATCTGGACAGTCCTCTCATGGGTGATACCTTAAGAAATACGTAATCCCCTATTTGAAACTCTAAAGGTCTTTGCCTTCTATCTGCATAACTCTTCTAATGGCTTTGAGCTGTTTTTAGCCTCTCATGAATTATATTAACAGCCTCAAGTGACTGTTGAATTAATTCTAGCCCGGTTATACTCATTTCCCCCACTTTGTCCCAACACATGGGCATTCTACACGCACTGCCATATAGCACTTCAAATGGCGTCATTCTGATGCTCTGTTGAAAACTATTGTTTTATGCAAATTCTGCTAAGGGTAATTGCTCTTCCTACTTACCCTGAAAATTCAATACACATGCTCTAAGCATATCCTCTAAAGTCTGAATCGTTCTCTCAGACTGGCCATCCATTTATGGATGGTAAACTGTACTAAACTGCAGCTTTGATTCTAAAGCCGTCTGCAGACTTTTCCAAAAATTGACGATAAACCTAGGATCACGATCTGAGATAATCATAACCGGTACCTCATGCAAACAAACTATTTATTGCACATACAACTCAGCATATCGATCTAATGCGAAGTCCTTTCGCACGGCCAAGTGCTGACTTTGTCAGTCTATTGACAATCATCTAAATGGAATCATGGCCTTTTTGGCTCCTTGGTAATCCCATCACAAAGTCTATAATTATATATTCCCATTTCTATTCTGGGATTTCCAAGGGTCGCAATAACCCTCCGGGCTTATAATATTGCGCTTTTACTTGCTAGCACGTTAGACACTTGGCCACATGCTTGGCTATGTCCACTTTCATGCCATTTCACCAGTAATACTATCTCAGATTTTGATATATTTTGGTACTACCTGGGTGGATGCTATAATTACTATGATGCGCTTTCGATAAAATTTCTTCCTTAAGTTCCGCATCGTCAGGTACGCACAATCGTCCACGGAACTTCAATATCCCATCTTCAGATATCTAGAAGTCCGGCTTTTTCTTGGTATCATCCGTTTCTAAAATCCTTTGGATTTCTTGATCCGTAGATTGTAAAGTCCTAATCTTAGCCTAGATCTTTGGTTCAATTCTCAGTGTGGCTAGTAAGCTCGAGACTTGACTTACTTCCGAATCTAAACTCCAAGTCTTGCACTTTTTCCAACAAAGTCTATTCCTTGACCATCAAGTGTGCGATGCTTGACTTCCGGCTCAATGCATCGGCTACCTGGTTGGCCTTTCCGAAGTGATATAAAATATCACAATCGTAATCCTTCAGTAATTCCATCCACCTGCATTGTTTCATATTTAACTCCTTTTGAGAAAACAGATATTTAAGGCTTTGATGATCTGTATATATCTGGAACTTTTCTCCGCATAGATAATGTCGCCAAATTTTAAGGGCGAATACTATAGTAGCTAATTTCAAATCATGCGTCGGGTAGTTCAGTTTATGCGGTCTTAACTGTCTTGATGCATAGGCCACTACTCGTCCATTTTGCATGAGTACACATCCCAATCCTTTTAACGATACATCATTATAAATTTCATATCCTCTAGGTTTGGATGGAATAGTCAATACCGGTGCCATCGTCAACCTATGTTTTAATTCCTGAAAACTCCTTTCACATTTGTCGGTCCATTCAAACCTTATTTTCTTTTTCAGCAAATGTATCAACAGTGTTGTTATTGCCGAAAATCCTTCTACGAAGCATCGATAATATCCTTTCAAACCCAGAAAGCTTCGAACCTCTATTACTGTAGTTGGTCTCGGCCATTTTATTACTGCCTTAATCTTTGTTGGATCAACTGAGATTCCTTCCCCAAAGATCACGTGTCCGAGAAATGCTACCCAATTGAGCCAGAACTCGCATTTACTAAACTTAGAATACAGTACGTTTTCTCTTAAAGTTTGCAAAACTTTACTCAAATGAAACTCATGCTCCTCTGGGCTCTTCAAGTACACCAATATGTCGTCTATGAAAACGATCACAAATTGATCTAAGAACTCCTTAAACACTTGATTCATTAAGTCCATAAAGATAGCAAGGGCGTTCGTCAACCCGAATGACATTACCGTAAATTCATAATGTCCATATCTTGTCCTAAATGCCGTCTTCAATATATCCTCATTCCTAATCCTTAATTGATGATATCCCGTTCTCAAATTAATTTTAGAAAACACCCGAAACCTCTTGTAATTGATCAAACAAATCATCTATCCTCGGCAAGGGATATTTATTTTTGATCGTCACCTGATTTAACTGCCTGTAGTCGATACATAACCTTAACAATCCATCTTTCTTCCTCACAAATAAAACTAGCGCTCCCCATGGAGACGCACTTGGACGCATGAAATCTTTGTCCAATAATTCTTGCATTTGTACCTTTAACTCCTTTAACTCCGACAACGACATTCTATAAGGTGCCTTTGAGATTGGCTCGGTCCTAGGAGCTAACTTGATTACAAACTCTGCTTCTCCTTTTTAGTGGCAATCTCGGCAATTCCTAAGGAAAGACATCGGGATAATCACATAGCACGATTATGTCCTCTAGTCTCGGCTCTTCAGCCATCAAATCCACTACAACCGCTAGAAATCCTTGACACCCTTTGTTCAGCAACTTAGTCATTTCTAGTGACGAAATCAATGGGATCGAGGATCTCCCTCGATTTCCCACAAATTTGAATTTCGGATGTCCAATAGGATTAAATTGGATCACCCTATTACTGCAATCCATTACGGCCTTTTGCTTAACCAGCCAATCCATACCCACTATCATATCGAAATTATACATGGCTAGAACCGCTAAATCAATCCTTTCCTCCCTATTCCCAATCACAATCCTACAATTCGGACACCCCAATGAGACTAACATCTTATCATTCAAGGGAGTTATGACACATAACACAACATCAAGTAACTATTGTTCTATACTAGTGAACTCAACAAATTGCTCAGATATAAATAATTGTGATGCCCTAGGGTCAAATAAAGCGTACGCAGCATGATCGAACAGAGAAACCATATCTGTGACGACCCCTGGCGCGTTCTCAATCTCCCTTTTGGCCATGGCGTACGCCCGTCCTTGGGCCTGTGGCCTATTATGATTAACTATCTAGGCAACTCCAGTTTGGTTCCCGTTCTGGGATGGCGACAATGCAGGCAATCTATTCTGCTTGAGGTTGGGGCAACACCTTATACGATGATCAAATCTGCCACATCCGAAACATATTTCATCCCTGGTTGGACAAGGTCTATTTCCTTGTCTTTCCCTACACACACGACATGGACTGTTCTGAAAACGGGTCGGTTTCCCTATATTCCTTCTAGTAGGAGGGACGAAACGTCGATTACCCATCATTGGCCTCTTTTCTAATTGACGGTTGTCCCTACCCTAGGCAAATCTTAACCTAAAAGTGGTAGCCCTATCCGCTAAGTCTTGCTTAATCGTTTGAGCCCTATCATAGATCTCATTATACTCTCTTAAATTTAACGAAATCATTTGGTTGCGAAGGTCCGGCTTCAAGCCATCTCGGAACCTTCGAGCCCTATCCAACCGGTCCTCGACCATCTTTGGGACGAACTTAGACAATCGAGCAAATTCAGCCTCGTACTGATCCACTGTCTTCTGCCCCCGATGAAGCCTCATAAGCTCAAATAATTTCTATTCTCGGGCACTCTCAAAAAAATACTTACCATTAAAGATTTCCACAAACATCACCTAAGTCTGGGCGGTACTAGCCGGGAGCACCCTTCCTCTAGTAGCTTTTCACCAATCATTTGCATTTCCTTGCAATTGATATATTGCTAATGTCACTTTCTCTTTATCGGTGCAGCCTAATACCTCAAAGGCTTTTTCCAACTCCTCTACCCACAGCGTTGCAAGCTTAAGATCGCCTCTACCATCAAACTTATGAGGTTTTAATTTCAAAAACTACTCCACTAATTAGTACATCTGCCTATTTGTATTCACCTGCCCTTGCCATTGATCCCTATTATTATTGTTGGCAGCAGCGGCCACAGCTGCCTTGGCAACTTGGGCAATAGTGGCAGCTCTTTTCTGAGTCTGCCGTCCTATCAAGTTACCAATCTCTTCTAGGGTCCTCATAACTGCATCTATTCTCAGATCTCCTGTAGGTCAAGTTCATGAGGTGGATGGACCCCCAGTTCCTCTACCTCGCGAACTCATCCTCACGATTTCTATCACTCAACTACCTGTTATAGTTCCACTAAGGAATTAGAAACCTAGGCTAACTATACCAGTCTAGTCCTAGGCAGTGAATTAGCATAAGAATTCACTCAACAGGTAATTAATCACCATAGCACAAGGCCACAATCAATAGGGTCTGTGCACTTACTTCAAGTCCAGATGCATCTGCATTTCAATTGTTATAACAATCAATTCGCTTAGCAATTACAATAAACAATCTGGAGGCACGCATGGCTCATTCCACCCTATGACTCGCTAAGGTTTCCCTAGATTACCACCCAAGGGTCTCTACTCCTTATTACTCCAAACTTCGACCAACTTGGATCGAGCTGTTCTCTCTCTGATATCAAATCAAATCGTAATGTCATGCCTCGAACCCCATCGAACTCACAACTCACTTCTTTGGTCGAATATCGCGACGTCCCAAAAAATTGACGACCCAATTCAACTTACCAGAGATTTAAATCAATCAGCGAAAGCCACAAACACCCGGACAAAAATTTGCTAGGGGTACAAGCGAGAATAAACATCCATTACCTAATCAAAGTTATACAATATCCACCATATACATGGTCACCACATATACATGCACACCGAACTTTTAAACTATTTACCACCGATATAAAAAAGGATCAGTAGCCTAGGTAAACCCTATCTCCAAAAAAGAGTCATATGAAAAGGCCTATACCTAGCTCTTACACTAACCCCTACGCCCTCTGGATGGCGTCCACTCAGAGTCTGACTTCTCAGGACCCAAATCTGAATCCCCCTGAACTATCTGCTCCTTTGAGGACTCCAATCAGCCTTGATCTCGATCGGGTTGTCTATATCACCCAACTCCACTGGAACCTCAGTCCGCTCCTCCCTCGGCTCCTCATCCGACTCATCCTCGGCACATACTTGGGGCTTGTACTGGGTACATCCTCTGGTCCTATCTGTGGGTCTTCCTCGGGCTCATCTTCAAGCTCTACTTCCGGGGCCTCTTCAGGTTCGACCTCAGGGTCCTTATCTTCTGGTTCCTCCTCTGGTATTACCTCGAGATCCACATCCATCAGGTTGTACCCTGCTTAGGACTCCTCTGGCTCCGGATCAGGCTCGGCCACGGGAGGTTTAGGTGCTGCAGGAGCGGCCTTATCAGACTGCGCCAGACTAATCTCCAAACTAGTCATCTCATCATCAAGAGGGGGTACAGCTGTCGGATCCCAATCCCCTACTTCATTAAAAGGAACATCAAAGCCTCGGCCGAGGCCAAACTCATCTACCCCGTTTCTAAACATCCAAGCGATGTAAGTATGGGTCTGCCAGAGAGGTAGTCCTACGTCTATCCAAATTATGGTAGTATGTTTAATCCGGGTCTTATCCTCGTTTATCAGATACTCTACAACATTATGATCGGTGTGCATAGGAATCCCAAAAAGCAGCAGCGGCAGCGGCAGAAGATTCATTGTTCAGGCCGGGGTTCTAAAATTGTTGGTTGAAACAAACATAAGATTACATCTTAATAAGCACACACCTTAAACTCCACCTAGGCTATCACGTACCTCTAGACAAGACCAAACATAATAATACCCAATAAGCACATCATAAGCACACAACTGCACTTACCTGGGATTTTCATGCGTGCAACTTGTACGTTAGCCACAATAACATAATTTCCAATTACATGCACATTCCAAATACATTTTACGCACTATTTTCACTTTACTCGCCAGTGACCCGCGTAATGATGCTGCCTCAGGTTCACTGCGATCAACTTATATTTCCCACTCGACTCGCCAGTGACTCGCGTAATCGTACCATCTCAAGTTCACTGCGACCATATCATATTTTCCATTCTACTTGCCAGTGACCCACGTAATAGTATCACCTCAGGTTCACTGCAACCATCTCATAATCACAACACTTCTTGGCTCGTGTAGTGGTACTGTCTCAGGCCATGTATCTTGCCCGCGTAATGGTATCGCCTCAGATTCAACACCTACCACCTACCACACAACCCGCGTAATAGTACCGCCTCAGGTTGGCCGTCCTCTGGTAATACCGGGTATCGTCCCGCGTAATGGTACCGCCTCAGGGATTCTCGCAACCGCACATACAGCATCACACACAATTTCTCACTCATTCACTTGCTCGACACCAACATGCCAATATACTAAGCAATCACACTTAGCATGTGCACGCACCAAACCACACACATTTCTCATGCTTAATAAACACCCGAGTATGGCCAATTGACAATCAATTCAATTTAGTCCATGCGTACACATAGGCGGCCCACATTACAATCAGTCAAGTCACGATTCCATGAACATACAAGGCCACTAACGGGCCCACAATCACAGCCACAACCATAGCATAATATTCAAAATTTCCAAGTCCATTTCCAGCCCTAATTTCCACCATGATTCATCTACAACATGGCTTGCCAACCCGAAACTATTTAGTCCCAAAATCAAGTCATATGCTCATCAATACGAGCCACAATTTCTAGCACCTAATTCAGCCTCAATTCAGTCTCAAACCATCACCATTTCACCACTAAAGTCAGCAAATATCAGTCCCTAATTAATCCACACTAAACAACCCTAAACAACCCCAATTAAACCCCAAAACAGCCCTTAATAAACTCGATTCAACCCTTAACCATGTCTATCGATACCCAACATCCTAAATAGGATTTAGGGGGCGACTTACTTGGAAACCTAAGCTAGCTCGGGATAGAAATGGAGGGGCCCGTCCGGCCTCATGGCGGCGGATGGCGATGGCGGGCCGACTAATGGTTGAGTAGCGGCGGCGTGTGGGGTAGTCTACTAACTTTCCATGGCTAAACAGGACCTGAGGGGGCTGGTGGTGGTACTCGGTGAGGATAAAGCAGGAGAGAGAGAGATGGTGAGGTGAATAGTGGGGTGAGGCGAGGGGTGGTTTTCGGCGGATGAATGGCGGCGATTGCCCGGCTTGGATGGCCAACCATGGTCATGGCAAGGATGGGTGGGGGTGGGTTCGGAGAGGGAGGAGAGAGAGAGAGAGAGAGAGAGAGAGAGAGAGAGAGAGAGAGAGAGAATGCCAAGAGGAGAGATAGAGATAAATTTGGCTTTAAATAATCCAAGGTCAATTATCGGTGTACCAATTGACCATCATGCCATCCTCTCTAAAATCCAATCAATGGTCAAGATTCGATCTTATCTTAAGATCGACGATCTGGATTAATCCTTACCAAAAATATCTAGGAGTATAATTGGAATTTCACATGGTTATGGGTTAAGTTTGGCTGTTTTCCAATCGTAACTAAATTGTTTTCTCTTGTTTTGGAAAACCTAGTTTTCAGATCATTTGTACCCCTTCGTTTTGTTATTTTTGGGGAGACTTTTGTGATCCGAATTTCCAAACGCTTTCTTCTGGAAAGTTGTTCCAAACATTTTGAAGTTTTACATGATTTAATTTCAGAATTTTTGGAGTTGAGATGAGTGGTACGATGACTTGATTTTCGGACTATGT
Source organism: Syzygium grande (assembly GCA_024733475.1). Classification (NCBI taxonomy): domain Eukaryota; kingdom Viridiplantae; phylum Streptophyta; class Magnoliopsida; order Myrtales; family Myrtaceae; genus Syzygium; species Syzygium grande. The sequence continues at coordinate 18,547,358 of JAMXDD010000004.1, forward strand.
GAAACTGTCCGAAATGGTATTTTCGGTGATGTTACACTGTCTTGATTTTCTACAAGGTTTTCTGGGGCGATTTTGGAAAAAGTTTCCTTCACGAAAATTGTTGAGAAATTCCTTTTCTATAACGTGTATAAATTTGGGAATTTTCTGAGGTGATTTGGGTTTTGCACAGAGCTTACTTTTAGAAGCAAAGATTCTGTTCCAGCAAACTATTTTTAGTATATTTTGAGTGACTAAAAATGGTGTTTATCGAGAGAATTAGATTTTGTATTCTGCACAAAAATGTTTATTAAAGCCTTGTTTATGACATATCCAAATTTGAGAATTTTCGGAGTCCATTTACTATATTTTCAAGTCCAATTTCATAAACAGTGTAAAAGCTGTTCGGTTTTATCAGATTTCAAAGATTTATCAATTGTTATTTGAAAAATGTTGAAATCTCGACTTGAGGTCTTTTGGTGATATTTGAGGACATTTCCGTGCGAACCTCGGGTTGGATGTAATTATTATGCATGTTTATCGCATAAAACTTTTTAGAAAATCTTGTGATTAGGTATGGCACGGGTTGTGATTTTTGTGTCAATTGGTATATTTCGTGTACCCGATTGGGCCGAGTCATTTGCGTGAAAATTTAGTAAAGTTAGAACGTTCTAAGGAGTCCTCGATTGGGAAATTGGTAGAAAAATCTAGAGGATAAGGCCTTGACCAAGTCAAAGCTTATCCTCCAAGCTTCATTATGACCCTTATTTATTAAAGTTAGACTTTGATGCCCCACCATCATGGCTTGTATTAATTGCTTGGACTTTAGGGCCCTTCATCATTACTCGCAATAAATGAATGAAGACTTTTGAGGCCTCCGTCATGATGACAAGCCATCATGACTCTTGACTTTGAGGTACCACCATCATGACTTTTGGACTTAGGCTATTAATGGTTGGATGACACGTGTGCTTACCTCATTGCCCCGATGACACGTCACGGCTTACCTCATCTCCCATGATGACACGCGGCGCTTACCTCATCAAGCTTAGGCCCCAAGTTTTGCCTCCCTATAAATAGAAAGAAGGCCATTCGCCAAGGGGAGAGAGAAATAGAGAGAAAGAGTAGTCGAGAGAAAGAGAGAGAGAAAGAGAAAAGAAAGAAAGAAAAGAGAAAACTCAACGACTAGCCATGTCTCTCTTGTGATTTGATCGAGTGAGGAAACCTTATGCAAGGCCGTGTGTTCATGTTCAAGCCCGAGAATTGCCGAGACTCATGTGTCCTTCACACGCTTCGTTTTCTCTAGTTCTTGTTTAATTGATGGGTAAGTGAATTCCCTAATACCGGGAAAGGATGTTGAGATGCGTTGTGGCGTGGTTTTGCTTGGACCGTTTCTCAGTCGTTTGGTTGATCGTAGTTGGTTCATTTCCTTGATTTGATCATGTTTCCTATTTGGCGTTGATTTGAGATAGAATCGAGACTTGAATGGCAAGGTGTACATTTTATAGCCGTGCTTGATATTCTCTTGTTGAACTTTGCTATTGATCTGTCATCGATTCGGGTGTGGTAAGGGTGGACTTATGTTATGGCGATCGATATATCCTCGCTTGATATTAGTGTTTTTTTTCTGAGTCTCCTCGACTCATCCCCGACTCATCCCCCTTTTTTCACTCTCGGGTCCATAGGATGGTCGAATGGACGGCGGTGGGGAGGAGCTTGAGCCATGTGGAGTTCGGGAAAAGCGAGGAGCCATGAACCCGAAGTAGTGGGTTTAGGATACCCGAGCCACATGTTATTATTGTGTAAATGGCTAAAATTGAATAAGTTAGCTTGTAAAATATGTTTGCGTATCCTATAAACATAAGGTTTTCTCATAATGCTGTTTGTCTTAATCTCATTTGTTGTTTTTCATGTGATTGTCCCGAGATATGCTTCCGCTTGTGTTTAAAGAAAGATAATAATGAGCGGGACGTCACGGTTATATGACCCCGAGGATGGGGCGTCACAAGAATGATATGGCATGTCTAGTGTATCACACGAATCCCTAAAGTCACTTCACTATTCTAATCATGGACAAACAATTAAGTATCCAAGAATCAAATACACATCCAATGGCAAATCAATCACAAGCAACCCTAATTTAGTCACAAGAAATGAAAATCTACCCAAGCCCTAACAAAGCTCTAATAGTTTGTTGATTTCATTTTTAGAGTTTAGGTTTTTTAGGGTTTTAGCCCTAAATTTGGAATATTCAAATTATGCCACTTAGGCATTTTGGAAAATCCAAGTTTCACTTTTTATGAATGGCCACAATTATTTTTAATCATTTACGTAGATTTTCAAATTATTTTTTGATTTTTTTAAATGCCATTTGGACACTTGAAAAATTCAAATTCCATTTTTTATGGTTGGTACGATGATTTTGGACCTTTTTGTGAATTTTCAAATTTTTTGAAATTTTTTTTTTTTTTTCTGAAAATTTTTTAAACCGAGAAATGATTTTTATGATTTTCTGAAAATTTTCGATTGAATTTTCCAACTTTTCAAAAATTTTCAAATTTTTATTTGTCTTTTTTTCAATTTTCGAAATTTTTATGGATTTTCCAAAATTTTTGAATTTTCTGAATATTTTTGATTTTTATGAATTTTCTCCAAAATTTTTGAATTTTCTAAAAACCAATTTTATGATTTTTTGTGATTTTTTTAGGATTTTTACTTTTTAAAATTTTATTATTATTTATTTTTAGAATTTTCTGATTTATTTATTTATTTATTTTTGAATTTTCCCTCCAGGGGAATGAATCGGGCAGAGACCGGTTCGGCCGAGACCGAACCGACCGTCGTTGGCACCAAAGACCAATCATCCCTTCCGGCGAACCCAACGCCAAAGCGGTGCCGTTTCAAGCCTTTTCATTTAGACATTTTATCAAACAATTGGTGTGCACTAATTTTTTGTTTAACGTTCAAGGGGTGTGACTTTAGGCTCATCGTCACGACCTTCCCGGTGACTATTTTCGCCGTTCCATTTGCGCCATCAATAAGCCTACACATTCTATTTTCGATCTAGCCTATTCCGGTTGCCGTCGAACCTTTGCGGGCGGTGAAAAATCGGTCAAAAGAGCCTAACTTGCACTTTTCTTAATTTTTCATTTTCCAAAGATTCAAATCCTAAAACTAACCGCCCCTAGCCATCTAAGTCTATTCAAATAACCATCAAAACATCAAACAATGATTAGGGAAACTAACTTTGAATAGCCTTACGGGTTGCCAAAGAATGCTCGACGAGGTCGTCTTGAGCTCCAAATGAGAGGGTTTATATGGGAGTCGACTCGGTTCATGCATTTTTGAGGTCCATAATGCAATCAAATCATATCAAAATGTTCATAAACTAATAATGATCGTCAAAATGTTAAGATTCGCAATGAAATCACCTAAATATGCATATTGAGACCAAAATCAAAACTGGAAAATTTTTATAATCGTAGGGAACGACTTTCACCTTGTTCTGTTCGACGATCGGATGAAATTGTTGAATCAAGCGGGATCCCAAGGATTGTTCCTTGACTCTCCGGACTTCCTCCCAGAGTTTCGGACTAGCCGCAGCAAGTCCGGGACACGCGGAACACACCGGTTCGGTGCCACGATCGGCTTTTTCTCGCTTTTAGCACGCAGCGGGGGAGGTCACGGGCAACTCGTGATTCACTAGCGCCTCCTGTCTAGGGCGATGCCGATCGACCACCGGGGACGTCGACCCTCTCTCTCTAGCTTTCTTCCTCGATTTCCCTCCGTTTCTCTCTCTTTCTTTCTCGGGAAAATCATCGAACCGCTTACATTCATTGCCCTCGCTTTTTCTTATTTTTCATCTTTAATTTACCGCTTGAAATTCGGTTCAAATGAATTCTAATCGTTTTGGGTTGTTGAATGATGCCATTTGGATAATATCTAGCTGGAAAAATCGATTAGAACGAGCTCAAAATCACTAGAAATTTTGGCAAAGTCGTGAGTCGAGTCATTTTCCGGGTTTTCATGGATTAAATGGCCAATCGGTAGGGAAGACAAATCCGTATGCGGGTCGAGGTCGGGTTGACCCGTCCGACCAGGAAGTTCGGTTTTTAATCAAATATCCAAATTGGAGTCAATTTCAATCGATTTTTTCAAATTAAACCATAAAATTGAATTCCTAGCATGCTCGAACCCAAATATATAATTTTCCCCAATTTGTATTATAATTGTGCCCAAAATTTTCTCATTTTTATATTCCGATTAATAAGGTTTTGTTCAATTCAAAGGTCTTAATGACCTGATTAGGCAAAATTGATGCCAAAATTGTATTACCCACCCCTGATTAACCTTAGAAATGATAGTCTCACATTTCAGCAATTTCATTTTTGGCACAATTCCCAATTTAGGTTCAAATTCTCAATTTTGAATCAATTTTTTGGGGATTTTTTTTTATTTTTACATCAAATTGTGCAATTAGACTGAACATGATGCAATTAAAGATCCCAGAATCAATTTTTTGTGAAGACACTATGACCTAAAAAATGTCTAGAAAAAATTTAATTTCATTTTTGGTTCAATTCGAGCTTAATTTTACCCAATTTGGGAAAAACGTACACCCGATTGAAATTTTCTAAAATTGACGATGTATTTATGAAATTGGATTTAAAAGAAGATTAATGGCTATTTTTATGGAATTTTCTGATCCCATTTACTATTTTTCTTGATTTTCTTGCTTATTTTGACTAAAAGAAATTCGAAAAAAAAATGCAGAAAAATGACAAAAATTATTTTTTGGTTTAGAAATAGGTTTCTAGGCTTGGTCAAGATCGCTAGACCTAATTTTGAAATTTTTGAAAATATGAAAAAATGAACTAAAAATTAGGCGTCAACAGCCTACCCTCTTTGAGATTATCTCAAAGATAAGGTGACACCTGAATTTTTAATCGACTCACTAAACAAAATGGAAATGGAAATTTTACAACAACTTATTAGGGTCTTTGCTTTTGATATTCATGATCTAATCCAAGGGTCTCTTTAGAACATATTTTGAAAGGGTTCTTAATGATTTGAGAGAGAGAGAAAATTACTTGTTTGTGAGAGTTTCTTTCTTGCTTATCCAAGGGCATGAATGGATGATGGTGATGATTATGATGATTATTCTGTTTTCTCAGTTTGAGAATGAATTCACAAATTATGGACTTTCGAGACTCGTCGCCTTAGGACTTGAGTTTGCTTAGTGATTCCTCACACAAGAAGACTTTGGATATTTGTCTAGTGGTTCTTTGCTAATTAAGACTTTGAACTTTGCCTAGTGGTTCCTCACCAATAGGATTTTAATTTTACCAGTGGTTCATCACCGTGGAAGACTTTGAATTTTACCTAGTGGTTCCTTACCGGTAGGAATTAAATTTGCCTAGGGGCTCCTCATTTGGTAGGATTTAGATTTTACCTAGTGGTTTCTTGCCAGTAGGAATTAAATTTACCTAGGGGCTCCTCGCCCCTAGGATTTGGATTTTACCTAGTGGTTTCTTACCAGTATGAATTAAATTTTCCTAAGGGCTCCTCGTTTGTAGGATTTAGATTTTACCTATTGGTTCCTCGTCAGTAGGAATTAAATTTACCTAGGGGCTCCTCGCTTGTAGGATTTGGGTTTTACCTAGTGATTCCTCGCCAGTAGGACTTAAATTTACCTAGGGGCTCTTTGCCTTTAGGATTTGGGTTTTACCTAGTGGTTTCTTGCCAGTAGGAACTAAATTTGTCTAGGGGCTCCTACTTTGTAGGATTTGGATTTTACCTAGTGATTTCTTGCCGTTAGAAATTGAATTTACCTAGGGCTTGGGTTTTACCTAGTGGTTTCTTGCCGGTAGGAACTGAATTTATCTAAGGCTCCTTTTGTAGGATTTGAATTTTACCTAGTAATTTCTTGCAAGAGAAATTAATTTACCTAGGGGCTCCTACTTTTAGGATTTGTGTAGTAGTTTTATGAAGCCACGATTTGTGATCACTTACATAGGGTCAATTCTGCGAGGCTAGAAATCCCACGATCACTCAAAAGAACTATAATGAGGCCATGCTTTAGGCCTAAAAAGTCATCGAAAGCTACAGGTTGCGAACACTCGAAGAGTGATGGCCTCAAAGCTACAAACCTGCAAACACTTTGCAAGACTATAAAAATCACCATATTCAAAGCTGCAAAATTGTAATCACTCATGAGAATCATTACTCAGAAGCTACAAAAATGCAATTTGCTTTAAAATACCTGTTTGGTCTAGTAGCTCTTCACCAAATAGACTTGAAATTTGCCTAAATGACTAAATCAAATAGGACTTGAATTTTGCCCAATGGTTCTTCACCAAATAGGTTTTTAAAAAGACTTCAAATAATGAATGTCTGTTTTGTGATTTTTAAGGTTTTACTAACCTTGGCATGGGTTTTAGTTGACCAAAAAACTATTTTGAAAAGTAGTTTTGAAATTCATCAAAACTGTTTGAAATGTGGTTTTTCTTTTAGATTACCACAAACTATTTGAAAACTTGGTTTTAAGTTGACCAAAAACTATTTTGAAACTTGATTTTGGAACTTGCATTCTTTATATTAAATGTATTCCAAGCAGTCAAATTTCCTTTTAAAGGAAGTATATAAGCAAAATGTTTACAAATTTTCAAGAAATGCTTAAAAAAATCATTTGGAAGACCTCATTAGAAAGGATTTGTTTCGATCTATGAATTTGGTCTCTTCTTCATTTGATTGAAAGGGATTTTTCCGATATCCCTCAATTTTATCTCTCTTAACTAATCCTTAGGTGTTCGGAGATATTCGCAATGTATACAATCCAATTGATCCGATAAGATCTTTCAAATGGTTGTAATGTTGGCTTAGTCAACGACTATTCAAAGGATTAGCATGCGAGGCCAAGAAAAGGATTTCATTATGTTTGACTTTGGGTCTACAAGTTGAGAACCTTGAGGATAAGTGTAACGCTCCGACCTTGGGGTCGTTAACGTGGCGTCCGTTCATTGTTATCTTTCTTTAAACACAAAGCAGAAGCATTTCTCGGGACAATCACATCAAAAACAACAAAGTGGCTTGGGTGTCGATTTACAGGACACGCAAATATATTTTACAAGCCAACTTAGCCGATTTTAGTCATTTACACAATAATAACAAATGGCTTGGGTGT
>JAMXDD010000004.1:19154616-19388620 GCA_024733475.1 Syzygium grande
CCAAACAATCCTAAATTGTCTCTAAAAATCAAAATGCACCCAAAAACCATCCAAACCCTAATGAAGCCCTAAATGCTTATTAATTTCATGATTTGTGTTTTTTTTAGGGTTTTAGGGTTTTTTTAAGGGTTATAACCCCTGAATTTGAGATTTTTTCTAAAAATGTCATTTGGGCACTTCAAAAAATTCAAATTTCACTTTCTAAGGTTGGCCACAGTGTTTTTAAATCATTCTGTGAATTTTTGAAATTTTTGATTTTTTTTGAAGTCATATTTTTTATTTTCTAAAAATTTGTTTTAGAAATTTTATGGGATTTTGGGATTTTTCAAATTTTTATGAATTTTCCAAGAATTTTTGAGATTTTTGTTGATTTTCTAAAATTTTCAATTTTTTTATAATTTTCTGGACTTTTCTGATTTTTTCTAGATTTTTCACAATTTTGTAGATTTTCGAATTTTTTTAGAGCTTTTCTGAATTTTCTAGTTTTTATGAATTTTTGAATATTTTAGATTTTTTTTTTCAAAAATTCCCGCCGAGGGTAGAACCGGAGTGGACCGGTTCAGGCTGATTCGGCCAAGCCGAACCGACCGGCACCGATGTCAGCCACTGCCCCGACGAGACAAAGAACCAAAACAGTGTCATTTCGAGATTTTCTCTTTGGGGCAATCCGTCGAGCGTTTGGTGGGCACAATTTCAAGCTTAGTGTTTTTTAGGCAGCCGGTTTGGATCGATCTCCAGCGACCTTTCGGTGATGTTTTGACCATTTTACTTGATTCAGTGTTGAGTTCATGTTAACCTTTATCAAACTAGCCTGACTAGATCATTGTCGGACCGCCGTTGACCGGGCGAAAAACCTATCTAAACACCCTAAGTCATCACTGGCCTAATCATGCTTCTCCAAGCTTCAAATCCTTATTCTAATCACCCGAGCCATCTAAACCGATCCAAATCAACATCAAAACATCAATCAAGGTGAGAATCAACTAACTTGAGTCGCTTATGACCACGAGAGGCGCTCCGGTGAGGTCAAGGAAGCTCCGACAAGAAGGTTTAATGGTGGCCGACTCGGTTTATGCAGGTTTTTCAATCAGAAATGCAATCAAACAATGTAAAATATGATTAGAAAATGATATTAGACCTCAAAGGACTCAAAATTGCCATAGAAATCAAATGATCATCAATATCAAACTCGATCTCACTTTTTGGAGTTCTAGAAAACCATGGCGAGAATTAGATTTTACCTGCTTCGATAAAGGATCAGATGAAGTTTTCGAAGCAAATGGCGATCGTGGAGCTCTTCCTCAGTACTTGGACTTCAATCTGGTGACTTTGGCTTTGTCGGAGAACGTCTGGACAAGCCGGTTGAGCTTCACTTTCAGGCGACGGTGATCAGCTTCGTCACAACTTCTCAGGTGAGGAGGTTCACCATCGGAGCCGATTTGCCGATGTTTTTCTCGTTAGAAAAATGCCAATCGCTCGGTCCTTGGAACCTCGACGCACCTTTGAGTACAGTCTCTCTCTCTCTTTTGCGCTCGTTCTCTCTCTCTCTCTCTCTCTCTCTCTCTCTCTCTCTCTCTCTGGAATTTCGTCGAACGTCTTCTCTATGCACTCAATCATGTTCTTCTCCTCTTTTCTCGATCAATTTTCCCAACTCAAAATCTGTTTTCACCGACTTAGAATCGGTTGGAACGATTCTCTGGCGCTAGTTGGAGATTCTTCAGTTGGCCAATTTGATTTTCACGTGCTAAATTGATCATATGAAGTCGGCAAAGTCATGAGTTCAACTGGATTTTTTTTGGGTTTTATGTGCTTTGGGCGAACTGGGTGAAGGGGATGACTGAACCGGGTTGGGTCGGGTTGGCCTGGCTAACTCGGTAAGTCCATTTTTGACTAAAAATTCAAATTGAGCCCAATTTTGATTGATAATTTGAAATTAAACCCCAAAATTGAATTCTTCATACCATTCTAAACCCAAATATGTGATTTTCCCCAATTTTTGACAAAATCATGTCATAGATTTTTAACTTTTTGTACTCGGGTTATTGGGTCTTTCTTCAATTCGATGCCTTAATGACCTGATTAGGCAAATTGGTGCCAAAATTGAATTACCCACATATGATTAACCCTAGAAATGATGGTTTCATGGTTCGACAATTTCGATTTGGACACAATTCCAATTTGGGCTCAAAATTTGTAATTTTCAATTGAATTTTGGGGTTTTTTTTATTTCTTTGTTGAATTGTTCAATTGAACTGACCATTATGTAATTCAAGGTCCCAAAATCATTTGTTGTGAAGATACCATGACTTAAAAATGATTAGAAGAGATCTAATTGCATTTTTGGTTCAATTCGGGTTTGATTTTGCCCAATTTTGGGAAAAACACATGCCCGATTGAAATTTTCCAAAATTGATGATGCACTAGTGAAATTGGATTTAAAAGAAGACTAAGGACTTTTTTTATGGAATTTTCCGATTCCATTTGCTATTTTTCTTGATTTTCTCACTCATTTTGACTAAATGAAATTAAAGAAAAATTCAGGAAAATGCTAAAAAAATCATTTTTGGTTTAGAAATAGGTTCCTAAGCTTGCCCAAGATTCCTAATCCTAATTTTGAGATTTTTGAAAATATAAAAAAAATGAACTAAAAATCAGGTGTCAATATAGGGTTGTTCCATGCTCATCTATTTAAGCACGCTATAATGAATAACAGAGCAAGACTTATTTGATTCAAAACTAATTGAGCTTTTGGCTGAAGAACAATAAGGATTTCTTATTTTACTTTTATCTCTTAGGTGGATTCCTATGAATGGGGAGTATTGCTCTTATTTCTTAGGTTAATCACCTACAAGTGGCAAGCGTCCTATCTATTAAAGTGCTCACTTGTGTTGTCCCCTACTTCTCTACACTTTCTCTGGCGTCATTATGGTCATCTTCACAAGCCAAGAACCATCATTAGTCGTCACATTTCGTGAAGCAAATAAAAGCGTGTGGAAATCAGATTAGGAGGGTGTGGTTCACCCCAAAACGGCGACTCTTTACCATATAATGTATAGTAATATCAACAGTACAGACATCGCACGACACGCCGTTTCAGTAGAGCCACCATGCATGACGCAGAATTTGCTCCGTCGCTGGGGGTCGTTGCCAAAGTTGCACTTTTAATTTAATCTGAGAAGTTGATCTTAGTAGCAGAATGGTAATGGGGTGTGTCCTTTGATTATGACATCGGACCAAGATCGAATAAATTTGTTATAGCTAATATAGAGTAATGATATTAAAAGATCGCATGAATGAAACTAAAGTTAGATGTGGCCTTAAGAAGTTTTTCTTTCTGGTGTGAGAAACTTGAAGATGGAGTGAAAGACAACTAGTAATGATCATAAGTCATAATGGGGCATGTATAAATATCGTTTCATTTAGGGCTTGGGCTGTGTTATCGTGTAAATTGCAATGTCAAACCGAAAGGAACCTTATAGAGAGTCAAGGTAAACAAACAACGGAAGGGAAAGATTTGTGTTGTGTGGGTTAACTTCTAATCCCAGTAAAAGGCTACCATCGAGACCGACCCGAGGGGCTGGCGGCAGCGGCCGCTAGGTACCTAATTCAATCCTAATTGAATTTTTGTCACATTTTGACAGAATTTCCAAATGAAATGTCTGTATCTGATCCGCTTAAACTTGGGAACTTAGCTTGTTCCCTCTAAGTCAGGACTCTGAGAACGACTCTGAAAAATCTGGTACAAGAAGTGTTTACTAAGAACAGTCTATAAGATACTGATGCACTATGTGAAATATAAGGTCATATGCTTATGATCCTATGGTCCCCTAGATGCTATATCTGTAAGGTTGTACATTTGAGGACTCAAATATTCAGCAACTAATCGGAGGAACAACATTTGGATATATGCTTTGGACTCCACCAACCCAATAATTGTCATTGTCAATGAATATGCATCAAGGCATACAGATTTCTAAGGCATTGCTTATGTTGCACTAATTTGTAACAGTGCAACGAGGTCTCCCAGACTGTCTATCACTCATCATGATTCATTGATGTAAATCATCACCGTTGAATAATCGAAATGGTGTTTGTTTCGTTAAGAAAGCTTTCTTCTTGCGCATACTGCTCTACCACGGGAGCCGAAAAGAATCTATTAAATGAGTTTCCTCCTGAAGTTTCCCTTCGCAGCATGGAATATACTTTCATCGGCAAAATTCCCTAAAGGAGATCAAGAGCATCAAATATACACTTCTTCTTGAAAAGAACGAAAGTATCGTCATGTTAAGAGACAACAGCTCTGCCGAATTAGAACTTCTAAAACGTTAAATTTAAAAAAGAAGAAGAAAGGTCTCTCTCGCCCCCCGCCTCAGGTCTTCTCTTCATGCAATGCTCGGTCGAAATCAAGCGAAGGATGAGAGTGATGCAACTAGCGATAGAAATCTGCAAGCACAACTTTCTTGTTAGAAATTAAACCAAATTCATAAATGTCGAGACTATTGGTGAACTGCCATGTTGCCGATATTATCGGTTACCTCGTTACCAATATTCCAGAAGCAATGTTGATGACTGTTCGGTGTATGAGTTAAATAGAGTCTTTATTGTAATGTTGTTTTCAAAAAGTCTGCTTGTATTTCTATGTATTGACTATTCGTGTTTCTAGGTCTAGTTAATGTTCTGTAAATTCCTAGGAATCTATCTCCTTGAAATGGTAGAGTACATTTATTAGTCATTTAAGAGTTAGTCCAAGAGTCATGTACAAGCCTATATAAAGGCAGGTCTTGTAATTGTGTGAGATATGGGATATAAGGTGATACCGATAAAGGTGAAACCGATAAGGCGGTATCGATAAAAGCCTTTTTGTCTCCTTCTCTTAAGTTGTGTGAATTGTGAGTGTTTTCACCTTTGAATTTATCTCATCAAATTAGTATCAGAGCTTACGGTTTGTGATCATGGCCTCAACAAACAATCAACTTCCTCTTCAACACCCTCATCTTACCAAATAAAATTATGATAATTGGGCTGCCAGAATGAAAGCCCAACTCGACGCCTATAGTGTGTGGGAGATTGTCAACACCGTCTATGATGAGCAAGAGGACAGCGCCACATTGAATCAAAACCAGAGGAATGCCTTGGAGAAAGTTCGAGCAAAAGATCAATATACCCTGTCAATCATCTATCAATCTTTAGATGATTCGATATTCGAGAAGGTGTTGAATCCTTTTACTTCTAAGGAAGCATGGGAGATTCTTTACAACACACACCAAGGAGTGCAAAAAGTTCATAAGATTCACCTTCAAACTTTGAGAGGTGAATTAGAGGCAATCCGTATGGAAGAATCTGAATTGATTGCCGATTATTTCACAAGAGTGTTGGCAATTGTCAACCAAATGAAAAGAAATGGAGAAGATGTTGAAGATGCTCGTGTTGTCGAGAAGATTCTTCTATCCTTAGACAAAAAGTACGACCATATTGCATTGCGATTGAAGAGTCCAAAGACCTTGATGCCATGATGATCGATGAGCTCATGGGTTCATTGCAAGCCCATGAAGAAAGATTCAGAAGAAACAAGAATGAGCTGGTGGAGGAAGTACTCCAAACTCAATTGACCATCCGAGATGAGAAGGAGCAAAGTAGAGATCCTGTGAAAACTCATGGGACTCATCAAGATCGAGGTCAAGGCCGAGGCCGAGGTTGCTTTCAAGGAAGAGGTCATGGACGAAGTAGAGGAGATATTGCTCGAAATGATGTAAAATACCAAAATCAAAGAGGTCCTCGTGGAAAAGGATAGAACTCGAGAGGGCAATGGTATGATAAATCTAAAATTCGATGTTATCATTGCAATAAACTTGGCCATTATGCTTCTGACTGTTGGAACAAAGAGAGTAGCTAAGCAGATGAAAAGGCAAACTTGGTGAATGATGTTGAGCAAGTTCTTTTATTGGTATTTAAAGAAGATGAAGGAAGACAAAGTGATACGTGGTACTTGGATACCGGTGCAAGCAACCACATGTGCGGGCAAAAGGAGATGTTTGCCTAGTTAGATGAGACAATCAAAGGGAAAGTCTCATTCGGTGATAATTCTAAAATTCTTGTCGAAGGCAACGGTACAATTTTGATTCATTTGAAGAATGGTGCACATCAGTTTATTACCAATGTTTATTATGCACCAAAGATGTCAAGTAATATCTTGAGTTCGGGACAGCTTCTGGAGAAAGGTTATACTTTCCACACGAAGGATCTTAGCCTTGTGCTAAGAGATCAAAATAATAAACTAATTGCAAAAGCAAAGACGTCAAAGAACAGGATGTTCAATCTCAATATAAAGAATGACATGTCTCGATGCTTAAAGGCATGTGTGCATGATCCTTCGTAGTTGTGGCATTTAAGGTTCAGCCATCTCAATTTTGATGGACTCAATTTGCTTTCCCACAAGAAAATGGTTTATGGCTTACCACATATTGATCATCCCGATCAATTATGTGAAGGGTGTGTTTATCGGCAAGTACTTTCAGATCTAGCTTTCCAAAGGAAGCATCTTATCGAGTAAAGAAGCCACTTGAGTTGATTCATTTTGATATGTGCGGTCTAATCACTCCTCAAATATATGGTAATCATCGATATTTTGTTACTTTTATCGATGATTTTACTCGAAAAAACTTGAGTGTATTTCTTGAAGTAAAAGATAGAAGTATTTGATACTTTCAAACAATTCAAGAACTTGACTAAAAAAGAGAGTGGCTATTTTATCAAAGCCATAAGGACTGATCGAGGAGGAGAATTCACTTTAGCCATATTCAACAAATTTTGTGAAGATCATGGTATTCGACATTTCTTGATGGCTCCATATTTTCCTCAACAAAATAGCGTGGCTAAACGAAAAAAACAGAACCATTCTTGATATGGTTCGTAGCATGTTGAAAAGCAAAAATCTGCCAAAGGAACTTTGGGGTGAAGCTGTTATGTGTGCTATCTATCTACAAAATAGATGCCCCACATATGGACTTGAAGGCGTAACTCCACAAGAGGCATGGAGCGGGAGAACACCAAGCGTTTCTCACTTGAGAATTTTCGGGAGCATTGCCTATGCTCATGTCTCGGACCAAAAAAAGATCGAAGTTGGAAGATAAGAGCAAAAAGCTCATTTTCATCGAGTATGATACCTCATCCAAAGCTTATCGATTATTTGATCCTAACACATTAAAAGTATATATAAGTAGAGATGTCCAGTTCAATGAAGAAGGCATATGGCAAGACAATCTTGAAGATGAAGCAAATGCTTGTGATGATTCAAGACAAATGGAGTTGAAAGATCTCTCTTCACCTTCTTCTCCAATATCTTCTTCAAGTTCATCACCATCAACTTCTTCAAATGGTGTCGATGAACAGCTGGTGCCAAGATCAATGAGATTATTTGAAATTTATGAAGCTACCAATGAGCTTCACCTTATATGCCTTCTTGCAGATTTAGAACCGCTTGTCTATGATGATGTTGCCAAAGAAGAAAAATGGAGAAAAGCCAAGAATGAAGAAATTGAAGCCATCGAGAAGAATCAAACATGGGAACTTGCTGCTCTTCCGAAGGATAAGAAATTGATTGGTGTGAAATGGGTGTACAAGGCCAAAAAGAACGAGAAAGGAGAAGTGCCAAGATACAAGGCTAGATTAGTCGCGAAGGGGTGCAAACAAAAGGCTGGAATCACTATGATGAGGTATTTGCTCCCGTTATCTATATGGAAACGATTAGATTAATCATTTCTATTGTAGCTCAAAATGATTGGCAAATTTATCAAATGGATGTCAAATCAGCATTTTTAAATTGCAACCTTGATGAAGAAATTTATGTTTAGCAACCCGAGGGGTTTATTGCGAAAAGTCATGAAGATAAAATGCTAAGGTTGAAGAAAGCTCTATATGGGCTTAAACAAGCACCGTAAGCATGGAATTCCTAAATCGATGCCTATTTCAAGGTAAATGGCTTCTCTCAATGTCCATACAAACATGTACTTTATTTGAAGCAAGAAAAAGGTGATATTCTATTGACTTGTTTATATGTTGATGACCTTATTTTTATAGGAAATATTCAAGAATGATTAATGCTTTTAAGGCATCGATGGGTAAGGAGTTTGAGATAACGGATAATGGTCTCATGAATTATTTTCTTGGTATTAAAGTAAAGCAAAGTGCAAGTGGGGTTTTTGTTTCCCAAAAAGGATATGCAAAAAATATCCTTGAAAAATTAAGCATGGAAAATTGTACACCGGTCAATACATCGATGGAATACAGAACCAAGTTGTCGAAGTTTGATGACGGTGTTGATGTTGATCCAACGTACTATAGAAGCTTGATTAGAAGCTTGAGATATTTGACATGTACAAGACCAGATATCATGTATAGTATTGGAATTGTGAGTCGATACATGAAGAAATCGAAGTCATCTCATCTTAAAGCAGCAAAGAGGATACTTCGATACATCAAAGGTACTGTTACTCATAGGTTACACTACTATCAATATTCATCCTTTCGGCTTAGAGGTTATTCAAACAGTGATTATGGTGGAGATATCAATGATCAAAAAAGCACTATAGGTTTTGTGTTTTCTTTTATGACACTGCTTTCACGTGATCATCAAAAAAGCAATCTAGTGTTACTCTTTCGACATGTGAAGCTGAATAAGTAGTAGCATCTTCATGTGCTTGTCATGCAATGTGGTTGAGAAAACTTTTGAAAGAAATTCAAATGGAGCAGTTGAAATTAACAGAAATTTTTGTTGATAATGTTTCTGCTATTGCTTTTACGAAAAATCCAATTTTTCATGAACAAAGCAAACATATTGATGTTTTGTATCACTTTATTCGAGAACAAGTGAATGAGAAGGAAATTGAAATGTCACATGTGAAAACCAGAGATCAAGTTGTAGATATTTTTACGAAACCTCTAAAGATCGATGCTTTTCGAAAGTTCAAGAGTTTGCTTGGAATGATTGATGAAAGAGAATTTCTTTTAAGGGGGAGTGTTAGAAATTACACTAAACGTCAAGACTATTGATGAACTGCGGAGTTGCCAATATTATTGGTTACCTCGCTACCGATATTCCAAAAGCAATGTTGATGACTGTTCGGTGTGTGAGTTAAATAGAGTCTTTATTTTAATGTTGTTTTTAAAGAGTCTATTCGTATTTCTATGTCTTAACTATTTATGTTTCTAGGTCTAGTTAATTTTGTGTAAATTCCTAGGAATTTATCTCCTTGGAATGGTAGAGTACATTTACAAGTCATTTAAGAGTTAGTCCGAGAGTCATGTATAATGCAAGTCTTGTAATTGTGTGAGATATGGGATATAAGGTGATACCGATGAATATGAAGCCAATAAGGTGAAACTGATAAGGTGGTACCAATAAAAGCCTTTTTATCTGCTTCTCTTAAGTTGCGTGAATGGTGAGTGTTCTCACTTTCTAATCTATCCTAGACCTCAGTATCCTCCCTTTACATACTCTCTTTTATTGTCTATAAAGCATTTCTACGCTGTTCTCTCTCTAACTAAACCACAAGAAAAATCACCCTCACGTACCTCTCGTGTTGCCACCGCCATCACCACCGATGTCGTCGGCGAAACCTAAACCCCTCACTGATGCCAACCTGACCCTCTTCACTCCGAACCAGCGGCTTGAGCTCCAAGGATACAGCCACAAAGCCAGGCCCGATGGCTCCTCTTCGACCCTCGCCGAGCTCCTGAGGAGGGTTGAAAAAGCTCAAGTTGGCGACCAAACGCCTTCAACACCGTCAAACCATGTCCTTCAGGTGACCTCCTTGGTGTCCTCCTCCATCTCCATGCCAACGGCCTATCCGTTCGTGCTCTCCTTCAAGAACTTGACTTACAGCGTCAACGTCCCCGGGAAGCTGGGCTTCTCATCACTGCTCTGCCGTCAGAAGTTTGGCGATGGCGCGGGCTTGCCAGGGCGGGCCAGCACCAAGGTCTTGCTCAACGACATCTCCGCAGAGGCCAGGGAAGGAGAGATAATGGCCGTCCTTGGCATGAGTGGCTCGGGAAAGTCGACGCTCATCGATGCCCTCGCAGACCGGATCTCAAAGGAGAGCCTTGGAGGGGCCATCACGCTGAACGGCGAGGTTCTAGAGTCACGGCTCCTGAAGGTGATATCAGCCTATGTCATGCAAGACGACCTCCTCTTCCCGATGCTGACGGTGGAGGAGACGCTCATGTTCTCCGCCGAGTTCCGGCTCCCACGCTCACTCTCCAAGTTGCGGAAGAAGGCGCGGGTCCAGGCGCTGATTGATCAGCTCGGCCTTCGGAATGCTGCGGGCACAGTGATTGGCGATGAAGGCCACCGCGGCGTATCTGGCGGAGAGCGGCGGCGCGTCTCCATTGGTATCGACATCATCCATGACCCAATCATCCTTTTCCTTGATGAGCCGACCTCTGGCCTCGACTCGACGAGTGCCTTCATGGTGGTGAAGGTACTGCAGCGGATTGCCCAGAGTGGGAGTATCGTGGTCATGTCAATTCACCAGCCGAGTTACCGGATAATGAGCCTCCTCGACAGGCTGATCTTCCTCTCTCATGGGAACACAGTCTTCAATGGCTCGCCAGCTGACTTGCCCGAGTTCTTCGCCAAGTTCGGGCATCCGATCCCAGAGAACGAGAACCAGACCTAGTTTGCGCTTGACTTGATCCGCGAGCTCGAAGAGACTCCCGGGGGGACAAAGAGCTTGGTGGAATTCAACAAGTCGTGGGAAGAGAAGCAACGGTCATCGAGCCTCCAGAACCGCGTCGTCACGTGGACAGGACCGAAACCCTCGCTCAAGGACGCCATCAGCGCAGGTGTCTCGAGGGGCAAGCTTGTCTCAGGTGGCAGCGGCGGTGACTCAAGCCAAGTCGCCTCTGTCCCGACCTTCGCGAACCCGTTCTGGATGGAGATGCTGGTGATCTCCAAGCGGTCGCTGACCAACTCCCGGCGGATGCCGGAGCTCTTTGGGATCCGGTTTGGTGCTGTCATGGTCACAGGGATAATCCTGGCGACCATATTCCGCCACCTGGACAACTCCCCAAAGGGCGTCCAGGAGCGGCTCGGTTTCTTTGCCTTAGCCATGTCGACCACCTTCTACACCTGCGCGGAAGCCATTCCAGTCTTCCTGCAGGAGCGCTACATTTTCATGCGAGAGACCGCGTACAACGCGTACCGCCGCTCCTCCTACGTCCTCGCCCAATCCATCATCTCCGTACCCTCCCTTGTCATCCTCTCCCTCGCCTTTGCGGCCACCACCTTCTGGCCCATGGGCCTCGCGGGCGGGTTCTCGGGTTTCATGTTCTTCTTCTACGCAATGGTTGCGTCCTTCTGGGCAGGGAGCTCCTTTGTGACCTTCCTGTCCGGCGTCGTCCCCCATGTCATGCTCGGGTTCACCATCGTCGTCGCCATCCTCGCTTATTTCCTGCTCTTCAGCGGCTTCTTCATCTCGCGGGACCGTATCCCGCTCTACTGGATATGGTTCCACTACCTCTCGCTTGTGAAGTACCCGTACGAGGCTGTGCTCCAGAACGAGTTCGACCACCCGGCCAAGTGCTTCATGCACGGGATGCAGATGTTCGACAACACGCCCCTCGCGGCGGTGCCGGAGGCGCTGAAGCTGAGGCTGCTGCAGAACATGGGCAACGCCTTGGGCATGAACCTGACCGGGTCGACATGCGTGACCACCGGGGTCGACATACTGAAGTCGCAGGGGATCACGAACATCAGCAAGTGGAATTGCCTGTGGGTCACCATCGCGTGGGGGTTCTTTTTCAGGATCCTGTTTTATTTTTCGCTCTTGTTGGGAAGCAAGAATAAGAGGAGGTGAAATAATAAGACTGGTCTGAAGACAATGGCTGTTTAAATTGGTTGATTGGTTCGGGAAAAAACCACCAAAAATTCCAAACTATGCCACTTGTAACACATTTACCCCATAATACTTTCTCCTAGGGCATTTTCATCTTTTTCCTTTTTTTTTCCTTTTTTTTTCTTTCTTCTTTTCTCTTCCCTCCGCCGTGGCCGGTGGAGGGAAGCCAGCGAGGGTTGCCCTCACCGGCGTTGGGGTTGGGCGAGGGCTGCCCTTGCCAGATCTGGCGAGGGCGACCCTCACCTGACGTTGGCAAGGGTCTCCCTCGCCTGGGCGAGCGAGGGGGAACCTCGCCTGATGCCGACAAGGGTTGCCCTTGCCTGACACCGACAAGGGTAGCCTGATGCCGGCGAGGGCAGCTCGATGCCCAACCCCAACACCGGTGAGGGCGGCCCTCGCCCAACCCCAACGCTGACAGAGGGAAGAGAGAAGAAGAAAGGAAAAAAAACCAAAAAAAAGGAAAAAGACGAAAATGCCCTAGGAGAAAGTATTATGGGATAAATGTATCATAAATGGCATCATCTGGAGTTTTTTGCATCACAAAAAAAAATTCAAGGTAAATTTATCATATGTAGCATAATTTGAGATTTTTGGTGATCTTTTTCCTTTGTAGTCTGTTTTTTGTTTTCATACCACAAAAAATGTAACAGCTAAAAGAGACAGCATTTGTCTAATTTCCAGCGGGTGGAACTGTCCAAGTTTTTTGTTCCGACGAGTACGTTACAGTACTGAGTTTTTTCTTCATTTTTTTCTCTAATTAAGCTGGCTGACATCTGATGAGAGAGTTAGACTTGATGGGAAATGGTGAGGCTCCATCGTGTGTTTGTACGTGGATGGGTAGGTCATTTAACTTCCGTTTATTCCCTGAAATATGAACTCTGCTTGCAAATATTTTTAAAAGAAGTAATTTTCACTAAAAACGATTTTATAATACTTATTTGTATATTGCAAATAATAGAGTTAGTTTCTAATGTTTGTTTTAAAGAAAATCATGAAACACGAGTTAGAAAATAAATCTTGAGTACAAATTCCCCGGGACTTGGGGACGGAGGCACAATCACTAGGGAATCAAGCATAGGTATGAGGATCCAAAGCCCGAGGGCCAAGGTCTCGGGCCCAACTCGAGGGACCTGACTCGGTCTCATGCCTGAGTGCCAAGGACTTGGGCACAATTGCAAGGTCCCATTTGCCGAGGACCCGAGCATGGGCATTGGGGCCTTGGCCTGGCCTCAAGGGACCCAAGCTCAACCACCGAGAACTCTATCCTGACCTTGGGGAATTCCCTTGTTCGATAATAGTATTTAGGACTAATTTCCCTTACCGACTTGCCAAGAATCTAAGGCATTAGAATTAAGTTGGTAGATTTTGACCTGTACATTCGTGGTGTAGGATGGTTTCCCCTAGGTATAGCGATGGAGGGGACGATATGATGCCTGAAACCATCAAACTCTGAGTTGGATGATGGCTTGCTTTTAGGTTATTGTGAGAGTAGTGACGCTAGTAGACCCAACCCTTTTCCCAGGCCTATGTATTTTGTTGTGTTAATAACTACTGGTGTTTGTATAAAGTTGAAGATATGTATATTATGAAACTAGTGCAATTTTCTTGTAAGGAATGTTGCGAAAATTTTATTATGCTTTCACATGCATAATTACAAATATGAGATATAATAAGAAAGGACACATGTCGCATGTTATGTTCTAGGGCATCACAGCCTGTTTTGGTATCAAAGCAGGTTAACCATGGAGTAATAATATGCGCTTAGAGGTTGGAATGGTGAAGTAGGTCATGCGAGTCTGAAATACTAAATGCATGTGTTTGCTCTTGATTGGTTGCGTGGTTCAAGTAACTTTTGTTACTTACTAACAAGCTATTAAGTTAGGTGATATTTGCAGGCCTTGTAAGACAAGATGAGTTCCGGTGGCAATTCGAGACAATATCCTCAGATGGACGGAATCCTTTAGGCGCTTGCTAATGTTGGAGGTTTGATGGAGAAGCATGCACTGCAACAAAGTGTATGTAGTTTGGGTAATGGCAAGCGCCATTTACAAGGTTTGATCAAGAAATTCTTGAAGCTAAAACCCCAATCTTCAAGAGGCGGAATCATGAATTGATGGGATGGAGAAGATATTCAACTTGCTGCTTGCAACAATATAGACAAGATAGCCATAGCTAAGTACCAACTCCAAGGACATGCTAAACATTAGTGGAAGGCATCTAAAGAAATGGTATTTCCGGAGGGTACTATGATGATTTGGGGTGGTTTTGTCAAGGCATTTTTCGAAAAGTATTTCTCTAATTGTGCCTTAGAAAAGAAAATGATGAAATTTGCACAATTGAAACAGAATGATCTGACAGTGGATCAATATGAGGCTAAGTTTGCAGAATTGTCAAGGTTTGCCCCTAGGTTGGTTGAAAATAAAGAAGACAAAGTTAAGAGATTTTGGGATGACTTGAGACCGGATATTAGGAGTAGGCTCATACTATTGAATCTAAAGGATTATATTGACCTGTATGAACGTGCCCAGCTTGTGGAGAAAGATTTGGCAGAGCTAGGAACTGCGACTTTTCAAGTAAGACCTAATCATCAAGCCTTTTAACTTGATTTTCAAAGTGATTAGAGGCCTATGCAAATGGAAAAGCAAACATTTGTCTCGAGTAAAAGGAACAACATTGGAGGGCTTGGCTTAGCACAAGACAATCAATTGGGGGTGCGGATGCAGTATCAAAATATTGTTTGCCGATATTGTGGGAAGCAACATGGAAGTGCACCATGCTTGGCTCATACGGGAGCTTGTTTTTGGATGTTGTGGCTCATACGGGAGCTTGTTTTTGGATGTAAATAACAAGGCCATTAAATAAGGGAGTGTCCTTTGGCAACGCGGCATCAACGTAACATGCCGGTGCAACGGCCGCCACAGAACAAAGCTTTGAAACAAGGAAATTTCCGAAGACCACCAGCTCAAAGCCGAGTTTATGCTGCTAAGCAAGAGGAAGCCCAGGCTCCTAAGTTGGTTATATGAAGTAATTCCAAATTTCGAAGACGAAATTTCTTTAAGAGAGAAGAGTTGTGACATCTAGAAAATTTCCATATTCGATAATAGTATTTAGGACTAATTATTAAAATATGTCTCGAGTTTGAATTCGAAGCAAAAAAATGAATTTTGAAATTTAAAATTAAAATATAAAAAAGAGATTCCAAGACCAAGTTTCGAAAATCAGTTTTTCGAATATGCGTCAGAGTCGTTGGGCTGAATTGGAAATGCCACCTGGGACTTTGATATACATATTGACTCGGTCAACAGTCGGCTAAGAACAAAAGACAAAAGGTTAGTGTCTTCTTTGTTGCTGAGTGGAAAGAAGAAAAAAAAAAAAGGAAAGTCCAATAGGAGAGTCCAACGTGGACGTGGGTTTGACCGAGCTGCAGTGTGTCCTTTATAAATTGAGACGGGGCCTGGGCATCCTTTTCTGGGGCACATATATAGAGTATTGTATTGCAGGATTTTACTTGCACGCCGTTATTGATCAGCGTGGGCAGTGGGTAGCTTCGTTGATTACGAAAATTCTCGAAGGGCCGCCATTGATGTGAGTCTTGAACCTCCTTTTTGTCGAGCGCTTGCCATGGGATTTTGTTCGTGAAATTATACCAAGAGTTCAAGTATTTGTAGCGATTAAATTTTGTAGTAAGATTTGTATATAATTTTTTCGTGAGATTGAGAGATTATTTTGTGAGAAATTATGAGGCTAAACACTGTATAAGTTGTTTGGTGTCATTAAAATTTGGGAAACACTTAGATAGTTTGAGTGATTGGAGTGTAGTTGTAATCTCTGTTATATCGATTGATCTATAGTGAAATTTTGTTGCTACTTTCCCCGTAAACGTGGGTCATTACAACTGAACTACATAAATCTTGTGTTCAATTTATTTTCTTTGTTCTATCTATTTTATTGTTTGATCGCGTATTTCCGCAATACTAATTTCCCTTACCTAATCGCCAAGAGTCTAACGCATTAGAATTAAGTTGGTAGATTTCTACACGTACATTAGCAGTGTAGGATGGTTTCCCCTAAGTATAGTGATGGAAGGGACGAGATGATGCCTGAAAACATCAAACCTTGAGTTGGATGGTGGCTTGCTTTTGAGTCATTGTGGGAGTAGTGATGTTGGTAGACCCGACCTTCCCAGACCTATGTATTTTGTTGTGTTAATAATTATTGGTGTTTGTATAAAGTTGAAATATATATATATATATATATATATATATATTATGAAACTTGTGCGATTTTCTTATAGAGGATGTTGCGAAAATTTCATTATGCTTCTGCATGCGTAATTACAAATGTGAGATATAATAAGAAAGGACATGTGTCGTGCATGACGTTGACGTTCTAAGGCATCACACTGGCCACTTGGGTGCGGGAGCTGGACACCCTGGCATAATTGTCGGGACTTGAGCATAGCTATCGGGGATTTGAGCGAGCAGTCGGATTCTCGGTCTTGGGCACTGAGGTCCTAGGCCCTGCGCCGAGGTCTCAAGCCAAGGCGTCAGGGTCCCTCGGCTAACCTTGAGGGAATATAGTCAAGCCATCAATGTCTCGGGTCTAAGCACTAGGATCCCCAACTTGCCTTAGAGGAACTAGAGTCTGAGCATCGGGGTCCTTTTGTATTTTAAAAATGATTTTTTATTCTTAGAAGAAAAAAATTATTCCAGAATTTAACATAAGTATTCCGTTTTATCATGAAATGGTATTCTATTAACTCATTTTCTTAAGCAATCCAAACGATGAAAGATTAGGAATATAGTTTATGATAGTAAATTTTCTTTGAAAGAATGAAATTGGCCGATATTATGACAATACTAAGTACACGAGAAGATCATTAAAATAATAATTGATATGATAGAATTTAAAGATATGAATTATTTTTCTAAATTCAAATCTTTACATGAAGCCTATGAAATCTAGAGATGCTCCTACCTTTGAGTTGGTAATGGAAATCTTAATATGTGCGTCGTAATTGTGTGGTTAGAAAGAGAAGTATCTTAGGAAATACAAACGGACCCTAAAAGAGTGACAAATTATTTCTTTTAGTGCTAAGATAATAGCTAGCCACCTCGACTGTTCACCCCTTGTGCATTAATAATTGAATTGATACGGTTAAAATGAACCTGCACCATATTACTAAACATTTTTATGTTGATGGTGTAGGAATTTCAATGAAGCAACCAATTTTGCCTAGCTACTATCAGAAAACTACTAAAGATTGACCACATATGTGCCAGCTAGCTCAACCTCATTTTTCACCTAGGGCTTTCTAAAGTTTTACCCAATTTATTCGAGATCCAACTTCTTTGAAAATCCCATCCAAAGTCGAAATTGGGAGAGTACCTTTTCAATGAATCTCAATTCCCCCCAAGTCTAACTGCTAGATTAGAAGATATTGGGGAAAATTATCTAAAAGTCATAAATCTATTGTACTTTTTAAATATTGACAAAACTATGTTACTTGACTTGAAAACTTTATTTTAGTGGACTTTTTTTTAAAAAAAATTTGAATTTTTTGGACATTCGTGTCACAAAGATCAAATGTGTGTGTAAAAATACCATCAAGATGATCTAATTACAGACTAACGCCAATCGAAATATTAGGCCCAACGAAGGAATCGCAATTGGGCCAGGCCTAGCATATGAATTTGTTTTCTGTCCAGATAGTCCCAATTTGAGTTCACTGTTTCTCCTCTTTCCTATGAAACCCATTTTGTTGAGCCTAAGGTCATGTAGGGATGTTTCAAATCGAGGACAATCATATGAGCCCATTATGATAGATTTTGAAAAAAAACTTGAAAAAATTGCAAGCTCATTTTTACGATAATGATTGCAAGAATATCAATCATAGCGTAAAAATATATATAAAGGTTTGTGTTTTTGGATTGGGATCTAGTATTAATCCACAGGTTCTTAAAATGTGATTAACTTGATCCCATAGAATAAAATTAGATAATACTTTTATTCTAGAAGTCATCGTGCTCTCTACCTATTGCGCTATTGGCTCAATAGATGTTAATTCTGGCATGTTTCTTTATGGTTGTATCAATATTTGGATACTGTGAAAGTCCGAAGGTACAATAAGTTTCAAAGTGCATTTGTGCAAAATTTAAATTATGCGAAAAATGAAAAGTAAAAATCTGTAACGTTTGACTCATCCGCATTCATTGTACGAAGAGTCATGTCAATTTCATTTTGACCAAAAAAGCGAATGTTATTGAATTTGGAAGACCTCTTCAAGGAATGAGAAAATTCCAAATAAGAGCATGAAGTATCATTATTTTCTTAAATAAGAGTCTGAAGTAGATTTTGTGTCAAATAAGGACCTGAAATGTCCTCATTTTCTCAAATAAAACTATGAAGTGGATTTTGTGTCAAATAATGGCATGAAGTGGCTATTTCTGTTTCAAAGAAGGGCCTAACTTTTCTGAATGGTGGGGGCATTTACGTCTTTTAACTTTTTTGAATTTTTTTCCTTTCTTTTCTTTTTTCTTTTTTTCTTTCTTTCTTTTTTCTTTTTTTGGTTTCTCTTTGTTCTTCGCTAGTAGCCGCCAACCCCCGGCGAAGTCTGAGACGGGTTGGGTGAGGCCACCCTCACCCACCATGGGTGAGCCGCCCTTACGGATATTAGGGGTGTGCAACCGGAGGGGTTTATCTCGAACCGGACCGCCCAATTAAAAAATAGGTCCGGGAACCGGATTTATTTTTTCGGAACCGGTTGAACGGGGTTTCGGCCTAATGAAAACCCACCCGGACCGGGTTTTAGAACCGGTTTTAAATTCCATCCGTAAAAAACCTAGTAAGGGCATTAGTCCCATTCTCGAGGGCGCCTCGCCCAAGGCAAGGGTTGCCTCATCTAGGTGAGGGTCCCCTTTTTCTTCCTAGGTTTCCTAGTCGTCTTCCTAGGTTTTGTTTTGGCTAAAACAAAACAAAGAGCAAATCAAAAAGGAAAAAAAGAAAAAAAAAGGAAAACAGAAAGAAAAGAAAAAAAAAAGAAAGGAAAGGAAAAAGGAAAAAAAATGAAATTATTTAAAATTAAAATTATTTTTGGACGAAAATGCCCTTAACCTCGCTAGCCGCCGTCGGATGACTGGTGAAGTCAAGCCCTTATTTGAAACTCTCATGACCATTTTAAGCCCTTCATGCCCTTATTTGACACAAAGTCTACTTTAGGTCTATATTTGAGAAAATGATGGTACTCTATGCCTTTATTTGGAATTTTCCCTCAAGGAATTAATGGAAGGCCTTTATGGCCCAGGTTTTCTTAGGGTTAACCTAGAAGGTTTAGATAAACTTATCCTACAAATCAATATAGTACTTAAATCATGAGATATTCGTGCTTTTCTTTTGTGACACCAACGAATGAATCACGTTTAGGCTGCACTTGTTTTGTGAATTTAAAAATATTTTCCTAAACATGATTGATTGCATCAAAATGAATGAACGAAAAATATTTTTATTAAACAACAAAATTATGTCTAAACATTTTTTTTTTTGGACAGTAAAAATTTATTTCGTTCATTCATTTTTATAAGAAATATAAGCAATCATTTTTAGGAAAATATTTTCTAAATCATTCAATTTTTTGTAAATCAAATGATTGGTGCATTTGTTTAGCGGAAAATAGATGACTTGAAAAATATTTTCCTAAAAATGATCGATTGTATCGGTTATAAAAATGAATTAACGAAAAATATTTTCATTATCCCCGAAAATGCTTAAACATAAATTGTTGTCGATAATGAAAATATTTTTCATTGATTAATTATATCGAGCCATATAATTTATTATTTTTAGGAAAATATTTTTCAAACTATACATTTTATGCTAAACAAATGGAGCCGAAGTCTTAATTTTGATAATACGGTTGACTAATCAATCTCTATCAAAGAAGTCTGGTCCACCAATAGATCTGACCACTTCCTCTCCTAAGTAACTTTGACATTGAAACGCAGCAATAAAAGCTTATGATCTTAAACAACTTGTTCATTCGCAAAAGACATACATACAAGAAACCCTTTGTCTGCCATGAAATCTTGCTAATTTTTTTTTATGAGGGGATATATAGTGACAATATTGTAACGGGTAGTTGACCAAGCAACTCATTCGATGCACAGGTTCCATTCATTTCAATTATCGACTGTAACATGTCATGCACATGTCTTCACGAGTAAGTTTGAATGAAATTTCTTAGTACATTCAGAAATCCAATTTATGTAGAGTAGGGCCAGCAATTTGTGCTTTCGCCGTGCCTGTTGTTCATACCATTTCATGCTATCGAGAAAATGCACAGCCGTGATTAAACAGAAAGTGCCCTTTCTTATCAAAAAAATGGATGACAACATGCCCGTTTCGAGTTAAAACTCGTGCCCGATCGTGTCGACAACGGGGTCTCTCCCAATAAGCTCGTATCGTATTTTTGTGTTGTTTCACAAATTGCTCACTCCCGATCATATGTCGTATTCTTTTGTTTAAGAATGTACGCCTCACATGGATTCACACGATCCCTCCCTTTCTCCTTCTCTCCACGCACATGGAACGAGGTAACTTTCAGGTAGGCACGTACGAGAGCCGAGTCCACATTAGATGTAACTCCCAATTTCACAAGTTCGGTCCACAGCAGATATATCGCCCCCACCTAACCTCTCGCGTATGGTCATCTTCACAAGCCAAGAACCATATCATTACTCGTGACATTTCGTGAAGCAAATTAAAGCGTGTGGGCATCAGATTAGGAGGGTGTGGTTCACCCCGAAACGGCGACTCTTTATCACATATAATATATAGCAATATCAACAGTACAGATATCGCACGACACGCCGTTTCAGTATAGCCACCATGCATGACGCAGCATTTGCTCCATCGGTGGGGGTCGCTGCCAAAGTTGGACTTTTAATTTAGTCTGTCAAGTTGGACTTAGCAGCAGAAAGAAATGATGGTAATGGGGGTGTCTCCTTTGATCGTGACATCCGACCAAGATCGAATAATTTGGTTATAATTACTATAGATTATTGAAATCGAAAGATGACACATGAATGAAACTCGGGTTAGATGTGTAGAATTATAATATTTTTAGACCATGACCCTAAGCAGTTTTGCTTTCTGTGCTGTGAGAAACTTGAAGGTGGAGTGAAAGAAAACTTGTAAAGACCATAAGCCATAATGGGGCAGGTGTAAATATCGTTTCGTTTAGGTCTTGAGCAGTGCTATCGTGTGAATTGCAAAAGTCAAACTGAAAGGAACCTTATAGAGAGTCAAGGTAAACAAACTACGAAAGGGAAAGATTTGTGTTGCGTGGGTTAACTTCTAATCCCACTGAAAGGCTACCACCGGGAACGACCCAAGGGGCTGGCGGTGGCTCGGTCCCGGTGGTAGCGGCCTCTCTTGGCCGCTAGGTACCTAATTTGATCCTTATTGAATTTTCATCACCTCTTGACCAATTTTTTGAATGAAATGTCTACATCTCATTCGCCTAAAAATCCGAGGTATGAGAATTGTTTACTAAGAATAGTCTATAAGATACTGATGCACCATGTGAAATTTAAGGTTGCATGCTTGTGAACCTATGGTCCCCTAGATGCTATATGTAAGGTTGTACATTTGAGGACTCAAATATTCGGCAACTAATTGGAGGAACAACATTTGGATACATGCTTTGGACTCCACCAACCCAATAATTGTCATTATCAATGGATATGCATTTAGGCATACAGAAATTTCTGAGGCATTACTTATGCTGCACCGATTTGCTACAACAAAACGAGGTCTACTGGACTGTGTCTATCACTCGTCGTGTTTCATTGATGTAAATCATTGTTGTTGAATAATGTAAATGTGGTACTTATCAACGGTTGGAACTTGTCGAGACATCGAGAGGAGTTTGATACGGTGGATAGGATCTTCACTCAAGGTGTTCATGTCATGTTTCGTTGGAAAAAAGCTTTCTTCTTGCACATCCTATATACCATCATTAATGTTGTACCACGGGAGGGGAAAAGAATCCATTAAATGAGTTTTCTCCTGAAGGTGCCCTTCGCAATATGGAAAATACTTTGATCAGCAAAATTCCTTAACGGAGAAGAAGATCATCAAATATACACTGTTGGCGTAAGTTGTCAATTAAGACTAATTGGAGAAATCTTAAGGCTGATTAGTTGCTAAAATTGTATTGCAAAATGTCCTTATTTTGAGGATCAACCAGATTCTTAGCCTAAGATAGTGCATATCCTAGAATAGTTTTTTTGGTAGTTTTTTCTCTGTCCAATTATATATGTTTTTGTATTCATTCAGAAAAGAAAGTAGAGAGAAAAACTTCTATGCTTATCATACACTTCTTCTCGAAAAGAAGCATCATCATGTTAAGATAAATACTAACACATCTCTGCCGAATTAGAACTTCTAAAGCATTAAATTTAAAAAATAAAGGAATAAGTATACTGAAAATCCTAAAACTTGTCACGAATCAAAAAAAGTTTAATTAATGAAAGGATTTGATGGAAAAGTAATTTTACAAGTTTCAGGACTTGACATTGATAATTTTTTAAAAGTTTTTTTAGTGTTTGAGGACTCAATTTGCAACTAATTGGAGGAACAACATTTGGAAATTTTAAGACAATGGATATGCATTTTAATTTTACTTAATTATACATTTTAAAAATTTCATGACTCAATTGCACTTTCATAATAAGTTTTAGAATTTTCAATACACTTATCTCATGTCTATCTCACCCCGCCTCAGGTCTTCTCTTCACGCAATGCATTCGGTCGAAATCAAACGAAGGAAGAGAGGGATACAACTAGCGATAGAAATCTGCGAGCACGACTTTCTCACCTACTATAACAAGTTAGACACCGGTTGGACACTTGAATCACCAAACCTCAGTATCCTCCCTTTACATTCTCTCTTTTACTCTCTATAAAGCATTTCTACGCCGGCGTCTCTCTAACTAAACCCCAAGAATAGATCACCCCTCACGCACCCCTGGTGTCGCTGCCGCTGCCGCCACCAGCGATGTCATCGGCGAAACCTAAACCCCTCGCTGGTGACAACCTGCCCCTCTTCACTCCAAACCAGCGGGTCGAGCTCCAAGGATTCTCCCGCCAAGCCAGGCCCGATGGTTCCTCCTCGACCCTTGCCGAGCTCCTAAGGAGGGTTGAAGAAGCTCAAGTCGGCGACCAAACGCCTTCAACGCCGTCTAGCCATGTCCTCCAGGTGACCTCCTTGGCGTCCTCCTCCATCTCCGCGCCGACGGCGTATCCCTTCGTGCTCTCCTTCAAGAACTTGACTTACAGCGTCAACGTCCCCGGGAAGCTGGGCCTCTCATCACTGCTCGGCCGAGAGAAGTCCGCCGACGGTGTGGGCTTGCCAGGGCGGGCCAGCACCAAGGTCTTGCTCAACGACATCTCCGCAGAGGCCAGGGAAGGAGAGATAATGGCCGTCCTTGGCGCGAGTGGCTCGGGAAAGTCGACGCTTATTGACGCCCTCGCAGACCGGATCTCAAAGGAGAGCCTTGGAGGGGCCATCACGCTGAACGGCGAGGTTCTAGAGTCACGGCTCCTGAAGGTGATATCAGCCTATGTCATGCAAGACGACCTCCTCTTCCCGATGCTGACGGTGGAAGAGACGCTCATGTTCTCCGCCGAGTTCCGGCTCCCACGCTCACTCTCCAAGTCACGGAAGATGGCGCGGGTCCAGGCACTGATTGATCAGCTTGGCCTTCGGAATGCTGCGGGCACGGTGATTGGCGATGAAGGCCACCGCGGCGTATCTGGCGGAGAGCGGCGGCGCGTCTCCATCGGCATTGACATCATCCACGACCCGATCATCCTGTTCCTCGATGAGCCAACCTCTGGCCTCGACTCAACGAGCGCCTTCATGGTGGTGAAGGTACTGCAGCGGATTGCCCAGAGTGGGAGTATCGTGGTCATGTCAATTCACCAGCCGAGTTACCGGATAATGACCCTCCTCGACAGGCTGATCTTCCTCTCTCATGGGAACCCGGTCTTCAATGGCACGCCGGCCAACTTGCCCGAGTTCTTCACCGATTTCGGGCATCCAATCCCAGAGAACGAGAACCGGACCGAGTTTGCGCTTGACTTGATCCGCGAGCTCGAAGAGACTCCCGGCGGGACAAAGAGCATGGTGGAATTCAACAAGTCGTGGGTAGAGAAGCGACAGTCATCGATCCTCCAGAGCCGCGACGTCACGTGGACAGGACCGAAACCCTCGCTCAAGGACGCCATCAGCGCGAGTGTCTCGAGGGGCAAGCTTGTCTCGGGTGGCAGCGGAGGCGACTCGAGCCAAGTCGCCTCTGTCCCGACCTTCGCGAACCCGTTCTGGATGGAGATGCTGGTGATCTCCAAGCGGACGCTGACCAACTCCCGGCGGATGCCGGAGCTCTTTGGGATCCGGTTTGGTGCTGTCATGGTCACGGGGATAATCCTGGCGACCATATTCCGCCACCTCGACAACTCCCCGAAGGGCGTCCAGGAGCGGCTCGGTTTCTTCGCCTTCGCCATGTCGACCACCTTCTATACCTGCGCGGAGGCCATCCCAGTCTTCCTCCAGGAGCGCTACATCTTCATGCGGGAGACCGCGTACAATGCGTACCGCCGCTCCTCCTACGTCCTCGCCCACTCCATCATCTCCGTCCCCTCCCTCGTCATCCTTTCCCTTGCCTTTGCGGCCATCACCTTCTGGCCCGTGGGCCTCGCGGGCGGGTTCTCGGGGTTCATGTTCTTCTTCTACGCAATGGTTGCGTCCTTCTGGGCAGGGAGCTCCTTCGTCACCTTCCTGTCCGGGGTAGTCTCCCACGTCATGCTCGGGTTCACCATCGTCGTCGCCATCCTCGCCTACTTCCTGCTCTTCAGCGGCTTCTTCATCTCGCGGGACCGCATCCCGCCCTACTGGATATGGTTCCACTACCTCTCGCTCGTGAAGTACCCATACGAGGCCGTGCTCCAGAACGAGTTCGACCACCCGGCCAAGTGCTTCGTGCACGGGGTGCAGATGTTCGACAACACCCCGCTCGCAGCGGTACCGGAGGCGCTGAAGCTGAGGCTGCTGACGAACATGGGCGACACCCTGGGCATGAACCTGACCGGGTCGACGTGCGTGACCACCGGGGTCGACATACTGCAGTCGCAGGGGATCACGGACATCAGCAAGTGGAATTGCCTGTGGATCACCATCGCGTGGGGGTTCTTCTTCAGGATCCTGTTTTATTTTACGCTCTTGTTGGGGAGCAAGAACAAGAGGAAGTGAAAGTAATAATAAGACTGGTTTGAAGACAATGGCTGTTTGAATTGGTTTATTGGTTGTTTTGTAGTCTGTTTTTTTTTCCTTTCGTACCACGACAAATGTAAAAGCTCAAAGAGACAGTGTTTGTCTAATTTCCAGGGGGTGGAACTGTCCAAGTTAACCCCTTTTGCTCTAATTAAGATGGCTGACATCTGATGACAGGGTGAGATTTGATGCGAGATGGTATTGCTCCATCGTGCTTGTAAGGGGATGGTAGGTCATTTAACTTACTGAAAAATGAACTCTGCTTGCAAATATTTTTAAAGGAATTTGTTTTCGATGAAAATGATTTTATAATATTTAATTGTATTTTGCAAATAATATGGAAGTTATTTACTAATGTTTGTTTTTAAGATAGTCATGGAAACACAGGTTAGGAAAAAAAAAAGGATCTTGAGTACAATCCAGGGCTTGAGGACCGAGGCACGATCTCTAGGGAATCAAGCATGGGTATGAGGGTCCAAAGCCCGAGGGCCTAGGTCTCGGGCCCAACTCGAGGGACATGGGCCCGGTCCCAAGCTTGAGCGCCAAGGACTTGGGCATAATTGCAAGGTCCCAAACCCTGAGGACCCGAACATGGGCAATGGGGCCTCGGCCTAGCCTCAAGGGACCTAGGCTTGACCATCGAGAACTCTATCCCGACCGTGGGGGATCTAGGCATGGGTGGTGGTCACTCAGGTGCGGGAGTTCGATACCTTGACACGATTGTCGGGATCTAGGCATATCTATCGAAGATCCAACCACAAACAGCCGGATCCTTGGTCTCGGGCACGGGGATCCTAGGGCTTGGCACTGGGATCTCAGGCCAAGGCATTAGAGGTCAGCAACCGATTAAGAAAGAAGCAAAAAAAGAAGAAGAAAGAAAGAAAAGGAAAAAAATAAAAGAAAAAGAGAAAAATTTTAAACAACTAAAAATAAGATATTTTTCCCTTTCTGAAAAGCGAAAAATATTTTCCGTACTTTCAAAGGGGTTTTTTCAAATGAATGAAAATTTTTTTTCATGAAATAAATGACCTACGGTTTTTGTTTCCACGACAACCTGTTCATCTTCACCTGTGCCGACGTTGGGGTCGGGCTACAAGAAGGTCCATATATTAGATTCAATCCTCTTGTCGAAAAACTCCGGCGCGATGTCGACGTCGATGAGTTTGTGCCTCGGCACGATCAACATGGCCACTCGCCGGCCACGGCCGAAGACCAAGACGGCGTCGAAGACCAAACGAAGCAGCAACAGCGCCAGTTTCGCCGGCTTCGGCCGCGAGAAGAAAGAGCCTCTGTGGCGGTGCGTGGAGAACTGCGGCGCGTGCTGCAAGCTGGACAAGGGCCCATCCTTCTTCACTCCGGAGGAAATCTTCGACAACCCTGGTGACATCGAGGTCTGGTTTTCAACTTCTCATTCGCATCACGCGTGCACACCAGGTGTTTGATGAAATGACTCACAGAGTAGTAACATGATGGTAGATTCATCGGGTGCAAATTTAAACCTCCTCCAGTGAGTTTACTTGGTACATTGTGTGTTCTGTTCAACATTCGCTCGAGGTTCTGCGGTGAGCGTGCGACTGTTTGCTCTAAAAATTTGAGCAGTCAGAGAAAAGCAGGGACTAGTTATTGATATATTAGCGTAACAAAGAAGAACCTCATTTGGTGCATCGCGTTGTATTTTCACCTCTACCGCATTGCACGCTTGTTTTATGTGCAACTGCGACATGCATCAGTGAGTTCACTATGACAATGTTTGAGTGACTTTTTGTTTTGTCGTTGCGATTTCAGCTTTACAGAAGCATGATAGGTCCGGACGGATGGTGTGTACACTTTGAGAAAAGCACACGCAAATGCTCAATTTATCCGGGTAACTACTCCTTTCACAACGGCGGTAAATGGGACGGAGAGTGCATGGAGTGGTTCTGGCATGAAACTCTTAACTTCATTTTGCAGACCGTCCCTACTTCTGTCGGGTCGAGGAGGATGTTTTCAAGTCTTTATACGGAATTGAAAAGAAGAAGTTCAACAAGGAGGCATGCAGTTTCTGTAGAGACACTATCAAAGCAATATATGGTTCGACCTCAAAAGAGTTGGATAATTTTAATCGCGCTGTTAGAAGCTCCAATCTCAACTAGGAAGATGAACCTGGAGGGCCCTGCTTTGAATGCTTAAGGCCATCTTCTTCTGAAAGAGCTGATGTTCTAGTACAGTCTAGAATTATTCCGGCAGGTATTGAAGTCACGCTGGCATATTATGTTCACAATCGGAATTCTTTTTTGAGCTGACAAGAGTTGAGACGAAATTCATCACTCTTCCCGGGGGGGGGGGGGGGGGGCGGGGGGGGGGGTTTGGGGAGATTTTCGGCAGTATCCTACATGTATGATCGATTCTGAAAGGACAATGTGGGGCAACATCGTCAGGTAATCAATCCAAGAACGCCCCTCTCTCTCTCTGTCATGAATTTATACATCTTACTTTTTGCTCTTCATGCACAATTAAATCTGCCCTGATTTGTCTCAGATCTGTTTCTGGTGTTCCTTTTACCAATGTGTTAATGAGGTGGCCCTATAGTACCTGCTATACTAGGTTTGTCTTCGCAACGTTGTTCTGTTTGTGGAATATCATCTGTAACTCCCTGCGAATTTGGGTGGCTGATCATTTAGTTCTCTTGGTGCAACCCATGGCCATTCTTGTCCTCAATAAAATCACTGCAGAATATTTAGGAGATTGAATCATCTTTCATTGAAGTGGACTTGTAGATACCTTTATAGGTTGTCTTCTGATTCTTTGTGAAGTTAATCCTCCTGAACCACAATGGCAGATAGGGAAGTCAGCACCGTCCTCTTGGGAGTTGCTTGACATATTGTGGCTGGGTCTCCATAAGTTTCGCGCCGCTGCCTCACGAATTGAGAGGTCCTACGTACAACCCCAAATTGTCCATTTCTTTGGTGTCATCTTTGAGAGCCAGACTGACTTGAGTGAATTTGTAATTATACGGCATGGGCAGACGGGACTCTGGGAGAGTTCGCCACCGGCGACCGGTGCCAAACGTTCTAATGGTAACTCTTTATGTTTAAAAGAAAATGCGGAGGTCATGGAAGTGTAGGCATCTTGTCTCTGGAGCTTATGAAGGTTTGAAGCATGACCCTTGAATGAAGTAGGCGCATAATCGAATTCTGAAGATTCTGCACCTACACCCTGTTTGGCATTGCTTGGGTGGTCGTGATCGCGGGACCATCCAATTTGACATGGGCCTTCTATTAGAAAATCGACAGTAGTATTTGAGTCGTACCTCACTGGTCACACCCAGATAATTCCTACACCTATCCCCAGCACATCAACTCCTCCCTCTCTCCCCGCCATTGTGATCCTGTGTCAAGACGGTGTGGTTGGAAGTTTGGGGCTAGGGTGAGCAAAAGCACGTGGAACAGAGAGAAAGAGGGGGATATAGGAGAGAGAATAATGTGAATATATCTCTCTGATGATGTCAAAATCATATAAGAATGAACACTTGTTAAAACCTTAACAGAGTGTTCATGGAAGTTGAGTGATCCTAAGCTTATGTAATTTGTTTGCCTGTGCTCGCAACAATCCACTCTTTCCAATGTAAATATCAGTATCCTTGGTCACAGACGACTGTTGCAAATCCATCGATATTAAGCTAGGCATGAAAGAATTCAACACGTCAGCTTCAGAGGGAGAATATTTACTACAACGGCGTAAGAACGTGCATATTCTTTTTAATATTTGAATGGGCAACATATCGATGCTATTTAGAGATTACGATGTCCTAGCATGCATGTCTATACGAATTTGAAAATGATGGAGTCGAGACCTGTATTGCAAGTGCGAGGGTCTTGGTATTTACACAGACTAAACACATGCAAAAACAAGAGAAACTAGAGAAGTGCATTAAATTTGAGAGAAATTCGAGAGCAAGAGATAAAGGGGTATACTCACCAGCTACTCAATGCAGCCAAGTTTTATATTGACATTTCGAACCATCTCAAGAAGAGGCGCGGTCGCCTCAAGATGATGTGACGCACCTCGAGCCGAGGCTTGCTCTCTCCAGGCCTGTGTCTCTTTCGCCTGACGTGCGTCTATGATTTTCGAATGAGCCCAATAGTGTTGAGTGAAATTGTGAAATATTGGATCCAAGATTTCAATCCACACTGGGGCCTAAAGCTTAGTCTATAAAGTGGGCATCGTTTCGGTGACTTTTCAATTTTAAAATTCTTTATTTACCATAACTTACAGGTTTGGAAAGTTTCTTGCGATTCCGAGACCTCTACGTACAATTTTGGGTTATGGGATCTTTCTTTTGGATTTTGGATGGTTTGACTAATGTTTGACCAATGATTGCTCACTCGTCCGACATTTGTCCAATTCAAGTTTTGTTGCATTGGGATGCTTTGCACTGTATGGTTTCAGGATGTGCAATCTAAATCGGGAAATCGCGAACTTTCCGACGTTCGAAAACGGCAACCAATCTGCGAAGGGTCAAAAGTTGATTATCGGATTGAGGTGGCACGTGTAGAAGCCTTCTTTTTTTCATATTTAGAATGTATTTTGAGCATTGTATCCCGCTGGTCAATCTTTGTCAAATCTCAATCAACCCTAGCTTAAACTCAAAGAATTTACGACAATGACGGCAAAATTTGAGATCACAACAAGCCTTTTCTTGTCTCCAAGCGAGTATTAGAGGTGTACTTGGAAGGTAGAGTTGTGCCGATGGGCTAGCATGTCATGGGCCACGGTGGAAAGAATAGGAAAATGCGAAGCTTTAGCCTTCCACCGCCACAAAACGCCGGCGTTGTCTTCACCAACCTTTTCAATCTTCACCTTAGAAAGTTCCATCGAAATGAAGAACGTGAATGACAAAGCTTGGCTGCTCGATGGATAATTAACTTGTGGACAGGGCCTCTGTTGCATCATTGAACACCTTAAAAGGTTCCCTAACCCTCCAATCTTGTTGGGTTAATAGCCGTAACCCAGCAGTTGCTCCATAGCGGGTGGAAAACAACAATGTGAGCATGTCCCTCTGGTCACATGCCTTCTTCAACCCCAAAGAAGTACAATTCCACCTTATTCTCACTTCTACCGGTAACTTGTCTTGTTCTCTTTCACGTTGCAGAGCAACTCCATATCTTGTTTCTTTGAGGTGCTGGGATTAACGGATTTGATCCACCAGCGTTTACCACTTGCGGAATTGTAAAACTCTCATAGTCCATCTCGCGCGGAGAGATTAGCTTCGTGGTACACGCAGCGTGTATGGAAGAAAATGCCATTGCAAAGAGGCCTCAGTTGTGCAGACACACTCTTAGTGACCGGGGTGCTCGCAGTGCATTATCTAAGTCACTAACCGCTCTCAACATTTCTGCACAGACAACAGTTGAATTATGAGGATACAGCAGCCTTTTAAACGTGAGAGTTCGGAGTTCCAACTTTTAGATTGGCCTGAACCAGTGGCTTGTGATACACAGTCGATTGCCATTCTGGATCTCTAGCTCATTGGTTTCTCACTTCAAGCAACCAGCCAAAGCTAAATGGTTTTCCAATTTATGTGGAATGTGCAAGTGGACTTTAATCTATCTGTCCTTTCCTTTTTAATCCTGGGACACCGTGTCAAGACTCGTTACTTGATGGCCCTTGAAACACCCTACAAATCCTTATCCCATGAGCCGGTTAATTAAATTGCCAAAGACCAAAATTTGGCCTATGTAGATGCCACTTACCCAAAACTGTTTGCATGCAATTGATATACCAATGGATGACCTTCGGTTCACGAGCTAAAAATCCTTCAATGCCCCTAAGTTGGCAGGGTCAAATCTACTGTTTTCTTTTTTATTTTCTGGATGAATAAATAAGATATTTAAAAGCTTAACAAGGTAATATTTTGGTACATAATGATAGCTCATGCTACTGAGATTTACCAACCCAAGTTGTCATTTTATTTACCTCATTACAGTTTAATTGGTTCAAGATTGACATGCCAAAGCCCTAAAAGGCAGTTCCTTCTTTCATGGGCTTCGGACCCTAAATGGAGGTTTTTATATATTTGATCAATGGTTAATATCATGAAAAACCCTAAACTGATATGCTTATAATAAATTTACCCCAAATTAATTTTTTAACTACCAAAAATTTCAAATCGGTACACTCGTAACAAATTTATCATCTATTAGTTATTGAGTTAGATGACACATGATCGTTGACGGATGTACCAGTTTTAGGTTTTACTCTCCGTTTGTCACAGGTGTATCGGTTTGCGATTTTTTGAGATATTAATTCAATTTATCAAAAACTAACGGATGGTAAATTTGTCACAAATGTACCAGTTTAGGGTTTTTTGTGGTCAAAAAATTAGTTTGGGGTAAATTTATCACATGTCACTAATTTGAGACTTTTGATGATGAAAATATTAATTTTGGATAAATTTGTTACAGCTGTACCAAAAATCTTCCATGATATTAACCCTTTGATCAACCATCTAAATATCAACAGCCCTTATCCGTAGAATGCCAATTTTGGACACATGTGGCCTCCATCGAAAAATCATTATATTTCCTAGCCAGTTTCTGTAACAATTTGATAAATGGAAATTTTTTTTTGAAAATCCGATATGGTCACAGTGAAAAACATTATCATTAGTGCTTAGTGGTTCGTGTTTGAAGATCATTGGTGGTAATTACGATAATTAGCATAGGTGCTCTTATCATGTGAGTTCTACATATGCTCTCAGGTATCAGATAAAGCACGTAACCATATTCTTGTTGCAATAATTGCTTTGTAATAAAATTTAAGGATTTTTCGTGTCTAAAACTGAGGAGTGGCAGTCTGTTTTACTAACCACAATAGCCGAAATCAGAGAAATCTCTACTGAAGACTGGTGAACATGTTTGGCGAAAAAGATCATGGTGATTCAGAAACTTGACCATGTGGAACCCTCACAATCATTCCTCTTCTTGTTTTGAGCTGCTTTAGGATGATGACAGCATTAACCAGCTCAACCTAGTCACACAACCCATGATGATGTTCCCGTGCACAATTCCGTTCCTAGCCGGAATGATCGCCTCCGTACCGTTCCTGGCTTTTGTTGACTCGACGAACACTGCATGGGGTCGGAGTACTTCCGGTCCCTAGAGTTCCAAGAAGCGGTGTCGGTATGAAAACCGAAGCCCATCCGAGCTGCTGCCGCTTAGAACCCACGGTCCTCCAGCCTAGGCATTGTGAAACAGGGTCTGATTCCGTCCAAGGCGAGCGACTTCTTGGACGCCCACCAACAAGGTTAGAGCTGGTGTCAGTAAGCTGCCCTTGCAGTGGGCCTGCAACCGGCAGCACGGCGAGAACACCCCTAGGTTAAGATGGGCACTCGTACAACCGCCAGATCGTGGACCGGTGGTTGAGCAAAGTCCAAGTTCTACAACGCAACAAGCAACTCGTGCCAGCTGGGTAAGGAGTGCGGGTGCTACATTCAGGTCGTGTGGAGGGACACCACCAAGCTGGGTTGCGCATATCGTATTTATCGATTTCATTGAATTGTTGTAGACAATGAAAATATTCTCGCATACGGAAGATTAAGTTCCACTTAAGTTTAATCAAATCACGGGCATCTTCTAAGTAGTTCATCGACTGATATTCTTGTGTGTTTTTTCTTTTCATTTTCCTAGTCTAGATCTGCATCGATGGTTCTCAGTTTCATATGAATCTCAGCCTCCTCTTGTTAAGAATAATAAGAAAAGTAATTACGAACTGGTATCAGTAAGAAAACGACCGATCGATCTTTGATTTGATTTTGGCATCAACGATCATATTCTCAACATAAATGATGCGATCTCAATCTGAAGAGAAGACATAGACTCGTAATTGGTGAGCATAGGTGAAGAAACCAGGGCAGGTGAGGTAAGTTGACGTGATGCTGCTAACCGTGGCAGCGCCGACAAGCATGTTCATCACCACGATCTGAAGCTGAATGGCCTCAAGGGGCGAAGCACCTCCCATTATGAGACCAGTCATTGCTCCTGGAAGCGTGATCAGACCCACCGTTTTAGCATTGTCTAAAACCGGCGAGAGTCCAATCACCAGCGCTCTCTTCACCTGTTGCGTGATGGCCTGATCAGGGGTTGCACCGAGAGCCAGCGCCGTCTCCACCTATCAAAAAGTTTGTGAATTATTAGTTAAAAGAGCGTAGTGCTAGGGAAAGTAACCCAGATTTTTCCTTATAAAAAGGCAAAAATCTATATGAAGATGATTTGATAAGTTTATTTGGAAGAGCTGGGTCCTAGACAAAGTAATTGCTCTTATCCAATTCATCAATGAGAACCTTCTTTATCATCTTCTCAACAAGTTTTAGTGAACATTTTCCAGGAGAAGAAAAAGATCACAAGGTAATATGATTTGTGGTGGTGAACCTGATTGATTTGTGACTTGATGTCATCTCGAAGTCGCTTCATGGTGACTCCGGTTACTGTCATCGAATTTCCAATCATCATCCCTGCAACTGGTATAATATAACGAGGAGTGAAAGGAAATACGTGCAACAGCACCAACATCAACATCGTCACCGAAGTTCCAGCCAAAATCGAGGCTCCGGCGATGTACTTGCCATTGGGCACATGCTTAGCTCGTTGTCCTGCTGTGTAACCGGCAATACATATCTGCAATCAATGAAAAAGGCAAAGAAAAAAATCAACGGAAGCCCTGTTTTCACTTCCTGCTTGGTTCACCTGATCAATTCCTAAAAAATTGCACAAGGAGAACGCCGTACACAAATTGCTTCCGGTTTGTACTTGCACGAGGTAATGATCAAAAACTCGATATAAAATATGTTATTGCCATTAAAAAGCTGCCACTAAAATCTTTCGATAAAGTGCCTTTGATTGACTTCAAATGTAAGGCTTATAGGAAGCAAGTTGCAGAAAGAATGAGCATATATGGCTCAATTAAAATTCTCCTTCTTGTCACCTTTCCGGAAAAAGAACCCTGGCCGATTCTGTACCTGTTTAGCTTACATTACATCTCTTCGAACACATAATACCATATCCATTACACAGTACTCCAATTAGTGGCCTTAATTCTCACATAATTTTTCATTGACTCGGAAAGCAAAGCCGGAGGGAGATTCCACGATTATGATTCGGAACACATTTTCCACCTATGTTAGATGCAACCCAAGCTCTCGAAATCTTCAGGTACATAAATGAAATGGAATTATCTATGCTTGTGCTAGAGTTAAATATAATTTCTTGTCTCAAATTAATTTCTACCTGCTAGTTATGGTGGAAACTGCGGCCCCGACCGAGTTCATAGTTCCGTGCAGATTATACTGATCGAAAACAAATATTGTTGCATTTCCTGGGCGATATCGGTTTGTCGAGACTCCATAGAATTTAGCTGGATCAACACTCATATATAAGAGAATTTTCCTACAACCTTTTGATAGCACAGGACAACACAGAGGCACGAGTCCCAGACATACAGAGAAGTTTCTATAACTGGGGCAAAAGAAAGAGTCTTGCTTTTGAGGGTCGAATGTCTGAAAAACTCCCACATCAACAACCAACCAAAACAAGACCGACCAAGCGTTTGCGAAATCCAAGAGAAAAAGACTGAAAAAGAGAAGTACAGAGCTGATCAGAAGACGGAGAGGTTGCAAACCATGAAAATGTAAGCCAAGAAGATCCAAGCGATGCTTTGGCGGTTGAAAATGAACTGCAGAACGAAACCAATCACGGAGAGCTGAAGGAAAGCTCTGAAGATGGAGTAGACCATCTCCCTCTCCAAGCCCAGCTTCTGCAAGTAGGACAGCCCCACTGCCATCGCCACCACGGCGAGTGCGGCCAACGGCTTAATCATGCCCTTCGCGAAGTGATACGCGGCAGCCATCGTCATTGCTCAGTCAGAGAAGAAAGATGGGCCAAATTGGACGTGCCACCAGAGGAAAGAGTGAGTGATTGTGAAGATAACGCCGGCTGATTGAATAGTCCGTGGTATGTCTAATTGATGTGGCTGTCGTTTCTTGTGGAAATGGGGGAGTGCGGCAGTCGCAAAGACGAAGCACGTGATGAGGAAAGACTGTCTACTTTATAGATTCGGCTGAACATATAGATATAGGACATTATATATCACTGTTCCTTTGTACGGAATTTGATGTGGTGGAACGAGTTTAGACCATAAGTTTCCCCATTTGGCCTTTTTTTTTTTCCAGGGTCTTTCACCCGCTACTCAATATCTGGACCAGGCCATAGTCACTCAACATCACCCGCGACACGAAAATGCTAGATTAGCAAGCCCCTTCACTGCAACATCACTAAGAAGTTGAAAGCCAAGAAGTCTATCCACACGAGATGTACTCTGGCTAGGCAACGCAGCACATGCCGTTGAATGACTCGTTCATGACGCGAATTGAACTTGTGATCAACCAATTTGGTGGTTCCTATACATGAGTATTGGGCACAACTTAAGTTGCGTTTGTTACACGAAGAACTACGTGTCTAAGGAAAATGTTTTATGATGCATTTAATTTCAGGGAAGATGATGAGTTTTTTCTTGTTTGGTGATGACTTGAAAATGAGCTGAAAGTGGTTTTTCAATGTTTGGATCTTATCTATGTAGGTAGTTGTTTTCACACATAACTTTAAATCATAGATTGCTAACTTTTGAAAAAGATGTAGCAGACACCTTTTGTGATCTATCTGACTATATGTTATAGAATGCTATGAACTCAAATCTCTATGACATGCTACCAAACACAAAAAGAAAAATAAAAGAAGAAAACTCTAATCAGCAAGAAAAGCTCAGATAAATTACAATAGATCTCTACTTGTTGCCCAGAAATCCAGTGATTTAGTTGAGCCCCGTGAGAATATGAAGTTGGTTTCTGATATCGGTCTGACAAAACATGAAACAACAGTAGAGTTCGAATTCTGCTGTGAAAAGAACAAGAAAATCTTGATGACAGGTTCTTTGTGTAAGTGTCTGCATAGGCGAGATGAGTTATTTTCTATTGGATGTTCGGGATAAATGATTTCCTCTCTCCAACAAAGAGAAAATGTTTTCCTCATTTTTAGCGC
This sequence comes from Syzygium grande, assembly GCA_024733475.1. Lineage (NCBI taxonomy): Eukaryota > Viridiplantae > Streptophyta > Magnoliopsida > Myrtales > Myrtaceae > Syzygium > Syzygium grande. The sequence continues at coordinate 19,190,907 of JAMXDD010000004.1, forward strand.
GCGCTATTGTAAACGATTTTCCGTTTTTCGATAACGAAACATTCAAAAATATGAGAAACGAATCTTCGGAAATCATTTTCGGCTAAACAAACAAAACCCTAACGGAAATTTAGCCAGGAGATGAAAGTAACACTTGGAGAAGAGGAAAGGACAAATCTTATTAATCCAAGAATATGCTATATTGGCATTAGCCAATAAGTATGGATTGGTGTGGGTGTGCCAACGTACCCACCGATTTGTACAAAGTAGCGGAGGGTCTCCTTTTTTTCATTATCTCATTCCTCATATGGTTTTGAAGAATATCCGAAAAATCGCACTTAGAGCACTTACTATGACGACTCATCCAATACACTTAGAAAAATGCCAAATCCCGGATTTGGCGTAGGCGATTTTCTTGCAACATGTCAATTCTTCAATCTCCGATATGTGTAATGTCACACTCTCTCTCTCTCTCTCTCTCTCTCTCTCTCTCAGGGTTTGATTTTCTTGCAACAACATGTCAATATCGCATGCGATGCTTGCGTCCATTAACATAGTATTGGTACTTCAAGTCGCTCGAGCCACTGTCCAATTTCCCGGACATTTTCCACGTTCGAAGGACATCAATCAATCGATCATCGTCAATAAACGAATCGAATCGAAGATCCGTGGCCCAGCCATGCATTCACACTTGGAATGAGTTGCGACTAGGATTCTCTAACGTTGCCCCGTACGCATGCCTCTCTACTTTTAAAGTGATAGGGGTGGTTGATGTTATCCGCTTGGCAGGCACTGAGAAAAGTAAACTGGAAAAAGACACTCTGAAGTGAATCACGGAGTCATCAAAGTGGAATTTTCCAATTCCGAAAGTAGATAAATCAGGTGGCACCTACACCAAATAACATCAATTGCGATATGGTAGCCGCCGGGAATTTGACAAAGTGCCTCAGGAGAGATGTGATCCTGAGATGACCTGCTTCCTGGTGCATTCGCCACTCAGAATGGTCGTAGTAAGCACAGTGGACATTAGATTAGTTAAAGAAATGTAGTCCTGATATGGCCTGCTTCCTAGTGCATAAACGGATGATTTGAATGATAGATGCACCTAAAGACGAGCGCGCAGGAAGATCATAGCAAAGTATACCTTTATAAAGAGACGACAAATCCAGAAGTTGGTAACTTCTTTTTAGGCAGCTTTTTTCTGGTATGATCCTCAGCAAAGAGAAGAAAGACAGAGCAGATACCTTTCTCGGCCTTCTGGTTGAGATCAAGTGTAGTATCTGTTTGTTGCGACCTACCTTTTCTATCTGAAAGGGGGAAAAGACATAGGTGTAGGGGGTAATGCCCAAAATCGGGCCAATGGCCCTCGATTAGGCATGGCCTTAGATTTCATTTTAAGTTATGCTTAATTCCTAAGGATTCTACATGTGAAAAGAGTTGCTCCTAGCCTTTCGGAATCGGCTTGAAATCAAGCAAGACATGAGAGGGTTGTCTCACTTCCTACGCAACTAGAAATTAATTAGGTGCGGGGCTTGATTACGCTAATGCTAATGCGTATTAGTGCCCTTGCGGTACCATTAACTTGGAGAGTCATTATATAAGTGATCGAGCATGTTTTTACCGATTATGATCCTAAGGTGTCAAATCTACCAAGTGATCATGCAAATATTCTTGAAAGGTTTAGTATGGTCCTAAACTAGCCTTGACGATTTTAGAAAGGAAATTAACAAACAAGTTATTGAAGTGCAATGCGCAATGAAACAACCAAGTATTAAAAGTGCAAGCATTAAGAACACAAGAATTGAAAATGTTTAAAGTAAGGTCTAAGGAAGAAAATTCGATACTTGTCAGGCAAATAAAATACATGGCCTTGTTTTTAAACCTCGAAACATGAACCCCATAAGCCTGAAATTAGAGATTAAATTCTATCTAGGATAAGCCTAATTCACTCGCTTATTGGCAAACAAACAAGCAATCAATCAAGCCAACCATCTCTTAATCAAACTATGGATTAATTAAAGGCAATGGTTGTTAACCCCTACTTACGTTCGCTGAGCATATAGGCTAACATCATTGATTCCTAATCAGATTCGAATCATCTTCCTAAGCTACCTGCCGAAGGATCATGTATTACTAATCAGGTTTGAAAAACAATTCATCATCAATTCGATCGCCTTCCAATTTAATTAGGGACAAATTAATTGGGGATGATGAGCATCAACCCCCACTTGTTCGCAAAGCAGCAGACTAACATCATTATCCCTAATTATTCTAATTCCCCAATTAAGCTAACTACCGAAGAACATAAGGCAATCAAGCATCCACGATTAAGGACGCGAATGATAACCATTCTCTTTCCCAACCCTATTTCCAGCTAGAAATAGAAAATTTTATTTCTATTCCATGGATAAGTTTTTGAGCAAAAAGTAGCACTTGATAACGATACAAAATTTCTGTTTTCAAAATAGAAATTCGTTTGATATGTTATTCTTAAAACTCGCCCGCTGCCTCGACAAGCGGCGGTAGACGACCAGTGGGCGGTGGTGGGGGGCGGCGAGGGCAAGTAATAAAAGAAAGTTATTATTTCTATTTTGGTTCCAAAAATAGAAAAGTAAAAAAAAAATCTACTTTTCATTTCTATTTCAAACATGGGTTAAAAATTTGTCCCAAAAAAAAATAAAAAGTGAAATTGTATTGTCAAATGGATTCTGTTCCAAGTTTGTTCCTAGGAACAAAAAAAAATAAAAAAAAACAGAAAAATAGAATGGTTATCATTCGCGTCAAAAAATTTTATTTTAAGCACAGAAGTTAACTAACGATCAACCAGGCAAATGCATGAACTACCCTAGGAAAGCAAGAAGCAGAATTTTCCTAACCAACTTTCTAATTTTTTTTAAAATTTTTGGAATTTGTGAGTTTTTGAAAAATATTTTTTTATTAAAAAAGAACCGGACCCGGTTTGGGGCCCTTAAGCTCAATTTGGGCAAGGGCAAGGGCCGAACCCGGGCTTTGCTCCGGGCTCCTATATTGAGCCCGGTCTGACCTAGCCCAAATCCTATTCCCTATTCAACCCAGCCCACTCTTCCAATTCAGCTAACCTAGACCCTTGGCCCTAAAACAAACTAAGCCCACCCATACTCCCAAACTCAACCAGCCCAGCCCGAGACGCAGCCCACAACCTCTCGTCCGGCAGAGCAGCTCCTCCTCTCGGCCACCTTTGATCGAGAGGTACTCAGCTGGCCTCCTATTGGCCAGCCTAGACCTCGAGCGGCAGTCGTTCCCTCGGCCATCGCAGTACCTCGAGCAACCTTTACCCGTCCTCCTCTTGGCTAGCCTAGGCCGACAGCTTGCCCTGATCGTCTGGCCCAGTGACCCAGGGACGAGCAGCCAAACCACCACCATGACCGGCAATCGCTCGGCCACCACCAGGCCGGCTCTCCTGGTTGCTTCTGAAAGACACTCTCAGGTCAACTCCACACTCTCTCTTCGTGGCGTTCATCTCAAAACTCCGACCATTTCCCAGTGCTCGAAGAAAGTTACAAACTCACAAAAACGGACGCCCCTCTTCGATGACAAATTTCCGAACACCAATTACCTATATCTAATTGTCAAGAAGACTAATTAGTGCAAGAACATGTCTACTCTAACTTAATGTGGACATTCTGACGAACGGGTGGTGAGCGCGGACTGGGAAGAGGGCAATGACGAATTCAGAACTCGAATTCGTATCCGGACTCAAAGAGAAACGGTATCCGGACTCAAAGAGAAACTGTAAGGAATGCTTGAAATTGACGACAGCCGCGCATTAATACCCGGCACGTGCACGAACTGAAAAGAACGAGCCTCCTTTTCCAACTCTAACTAAAAATGGACAAGGCACGAAAAGGGGTGCGCGGAACAAACGTTTAACCGCAAGGCCCCTACCCGGTTCGGAGACAACAGCCGGAGGGCAAGCTCAAGGCGAATCGGATTGTGGCCGACCATCTCGAGAAGCTTCCGAACCGAGATCCTCGGGGGAAGAGAGGACTCGAACTGAGCAACTAAAGAAACTCATTGAAAACGTTTGCAATCGGAAGCGGGAAGACGTCGGATGGCGACAACAGAGGTGACCAGTCGAGCGAGGCGAAGGACTAGGGAGTTCGCAAGTGGCCGTGAAGAAAATCGGGCACTCTTTTTTTTGGGAGAAAATGGCCCCCGCTTCCCCTTCGTTACTCCCTTCTTTTTGTACCCCTGCACAATGGTCCCTTTCTCTTTTTGCCGCCCCCTCCTCTTACCAAAAGTAGAATAAGCTAATAAGCTATGTTTTCTTTAGGGTTTGGTATGGTGGTGGCAAGTATCAACCTCACAATGGTGAGAATCGAGCCAACGATGAGGCACCACGTGGCGTGGAAATTTCGGGCTGTAGAGAGAAAAAGCACAATTCAGGGTCGGATTAGCCGAGCTTTATCCGGCTAGGCCTAACAGGCCGAGTCGGTTCTGATCAAACTGGGTTAACTCTTTGTAATCTTTTCATGGTTAGCAAAATTTCTTAGGGACCCGTAAAGAAAATTCAGGTGTCAACAGTGTTCATATCAATTTAACAAAGACGAGATTTGAAGCAAAATGACACCTAAGATAGGGAGCCAAATAATTGGGGCACAAAATCATTTATGGTCCGTTCATATTCCTAGGGTACTTTTACCAACCTTTGGCCGATCTGCGGTGCTCAGCGTCTGCACTCAGATGGTATGAATCCAGCAACCAGCTTCCTCGACCACCCTCACTTATCTTCACCTCGTTCCCGAATTAGCGGCCTTACCTTTTTGATACGGTATCAAGCTCCTTCGATTTTTGTTAGTGGATTTCTGGCCTTTCCTGATGACCTTTAGTGCCAATGATTTCAGAGGAACTGTGATGTCCAAAGGAAGTAGAATATCTTCCAGCTCATGCCATTCAAGATCTTCAGAGTCTCCGTCTTCATAGACCACCCTGTACCAGCCAGTTTCCTTATCAAACTGCACAACAGTACCAGAAAAATATCGCCCTTCAAACAGTTTCCAAACTTCTCTCCCTTCAATCCATTCACCGAAGCCTTGGAAGTCGGGTGACTTCAGCTCATGCTTGAAATCAGAAAAAGCAGGAGGGCCATTGCTAGAGTTCAACTTTGGCACCCCATCAATTACTATAGCAGGTTCTCCAGGCAAGACATATACCCCTGCCGGCAATGAGTTCAATTCTATTTCTTTGCACGTTTCTTCCATCCACAGTTGTCTTCATATATCCTGAGACATAGAATAGAGTAATCTATTCAGATGCACATCACATCGCAGGATTTTGTATATTCTTCCTTTTAAATCAAGTTTGTTCAATTAAACCCATGCCACAGTGATTATTTCTAAAATAACGGAAACCACACTAATAAGCATTTGATAGAGAAGCAGTATACAAAAAGTTCAGCTAAAGCTTGAAGCAAATATATGACAGCAGAAGAAACAATGAATTCACTGAACTATAACCAAAACAAGCATGTCAGAAAGTCAAAAGACATCTCTGAAAAAAAATGCTTCATAAGGGTGTGATACAAAGTTTATGTGGTCCAACATCATTAGGTGGAGCAAAAATGCATAACAAGCACCCAGAAATCATCGCTCAAAGAAACAAGAGTGCTGATGTTCTAAGCAGCACGCAACACCACAAGTCATGCATAGGAAAGAGGAAAGCGAGAGATCTCCTTGAGCTTCAGGTCAGCATGTCATAATCACTGGTCAGAGTGAAACCTGTAAAGTATATGCAGCTGAAGTTATGAAGATAATTTAGGTCAGTTTCAATTGACAAAAACCTCTCCATCTTGAGCAAAATTTGGATCGTCGTTACTAGTTCTGCTTCCCATTGATTCTTTTCTTTTTTCCCATTTTGGCTGAAAGCCCAGATAGTTATAAAGTAGCTCTCATAACTGCAGTGGCTTAATCCCCCTGACAACAAATAAAGTATCTCCCTCAAATGATAAACCGAAGACCAAAATTCTTTGAACTGGTAGCCAAAGTTAATCTGAAAATCACTATCCTCTAAAGAAATTCCTGCATCTGCATAAACCATTTAGTAGAAGGGGACACTTTCAAGTGATAGTTTTCCTCCAGGCTATAAGCATTTGATTAACTTTGAGATTGTTAAATTATTTTTCCGGTAGAAGATATGCCGTGATCTTTGTATGTGCAGAGCTAGCATCCAAGCATCAATACAGCCACATAGATGCTTTAGCTATTTTCCAGAAGGTAATGACTGGACTTAATGACCAAAACTCCAAGAAAGATTTTTTTCAGTAAAACTCCAATCTGTTACATATTTTCTGCCAGACCATCATCTGCCAAGTTTATCCACAAAATACCTCTGAGAACAAGGAGATCTAATTATTGGCAGTTGACCATAATTTGGTGCCCAAACTAGATCAGTTCCTGCCTTTTTTTTAAATAGTATTTACACCAATACCTCAGCCAATGCTGAATCCTCAGGAGAAAATAACAATCTCTAGTAGTGTGCATTCTTTCCAGTCAGCAACGGAAGACAAAAGCATGACTGTAGCAATAACAATATGGAAAACGGTGGACCAAATTTCTGTGTTTCGAGTTTGTGTCATGTCGTTGCCACCACCTCCCTTCACATTTTCTTTTCGTTAGTCTTACTTGTTGCAGATGCAAAGATTGAGCACCCTGACCAAACCTCTTTCAGCGTCCAACAAAACGTTTCTCGTTCCCAACATTCTAGCATATTCACTCGCACAAACAGCACTTCCCATATGGTATAGAAAGGACAAACTTCAAAAAACGAAACATTCACGAGGGATTGGATTGCATATCTTTATATGGTTTGACCCAGCATTTCCCCAGGACTGAATTCAAGTCGAAAGTAGGGATTTGGTTAGAAGATTTTGATCGAGGGAAGTCTTCCAGGACACTTGTTTCCTAAACACGGACGCAAATGCAATTCCAGATCAACCATAATACCGCTCGAAATCAAGAACCACACAACCCATGAGCAAAAGAGCATCAAAGACCAGCAAAGCAAAGAAAAAGGGTGCTTCAACTCCGTAAGCGAAAAGACTAAAGAAACTAGGGATTACATGATGGTTTCCAGAAGCCAATCGGATAGCACAAGAATCTGCAACTGAACAAAGATTAAAGCCAAGCCTCCTTCAAAGCACTCGTACCCACATGATCATATTGCTCGAATTACAACCCTCAATCTGGCATTCAATGGGTGCTCGGTATCGCAACTGGAGATGCCCAAATCAGCGAGGGAAATGAAACAAGTCCAAACAAAACGATGGAAAGCTTGACGCAGAAATAGGGGAGGCGATCACGAGATGAGCACCTTCTAGTGACGATTGTTCGCCTGGAATTTGCAGCACATATCATACAAGAAACAGGGACCCGAGAGAGACGGTCCCGAGCGCTGCCTTGCCGGGTGAGGGAGGACGAACAGAGACGGAAGGAAAGGTTAAAAAATGAAAAAAAAAAAAGGGCAAGAACTTAGGGTATTTTCGTAATTCAGTACTACGCTTACTTATTAAAAATCTAATACTAATTTCTATCTCATTCAAGGAAAATTTTTATTGCCATTCCAACTAGAGACCATAAGAAAAATGATAATGACACAAAAACTCCATGAACTTTAGCTCAATGTGCAATGTGATCCTTGAACTTCTAATTTCTTCAATGTAATCCTTGAATTTTAGCTCAACGTGCAATGTCGTCCTTGAACTTTTAATTTGTTCAATATGGTCCCCGAATTTTTTGTAAATGTTCAAAGTAGTCCTTGGAATATATGAAAATATCCAATATCATCCAACCATTAGTTCAGTCTCGAGATTAGTTTGAATATTTACCAAAATTTCAGGGATCATATTAAACAAATTAAAATATCATGAAGACATTACAAATTAGGCTAAAGTTCAAGGATTACATTGAATAAATTAAAAGTTCATGGTTACATTGCACATCTAGTTAAATTCAAAAATCATTTGTGCCATTTTTCCTACAAAAAAATTTATTTATTGCCTTAGAGTATACCAATGGCCGCTTTAGGGTACACCTAAGGCAACAAAGTTTAATAATTTGTCGTCTTAAATTTTACTTAAGGCGATAAAACTCTAATTTTGGCCCCCCAAGGTATGAACTAATGTGACAAACTTAACAATTTGTAATAGTTTTCGACTGAGCGACGAAAAAGATGTCACTTTGGCTTATTTTTTTTCCTAATTCTTAGAAAGATCTCTCAATCTATTTGGGTGTTTTAGTGTGTGTAGTTCGCTTGTGGGCTCCGTCTCATTATTTTGAAATATATAAATTTAATTATTTAATTAAAAAAAAATCGGAAAAATGGAGAATAATTCAGTTGGATTCAAACTTTAAACCGAAATGGAATCAAACGGAACATAAACCGTGCACCCTTTACTCCGAGACTTCGAGGATCTAAGTTCCAATTCACCAATTGGAGTGGTGGCAGTGGAAAGCACGTAATGTCGGTTTGGCCATTGGCCGTTGAAATGAAAAGGGGATCGTAACAACAACAGAATTCTCCTCTAGAGAATGGACATCCTCTAGGGATGTAATATCGGTCTCACTGCTACTGCCCATTATCACCATAAAGGGCCGGTGATGGTTGTGCGAGGGATAGTTGTGGTCGCCAAGCCCCGGCCAATGGCCGGAGACCCTAGATGATTGCAGGAGAGGGCCTACCGGCCTAGGTGAGGGTCGCCTGCCCTCACTTAGATCTAACAGAGGGCTGGTAGGCCCTTGCCTGTGATCGGCCAAGGTCGCCAGCCATTGGCCAAGGCTCGATCAGCCCTCGCCTCACCATCATCGGCCCTTTTCGGCAATGGTTGGCAGCGGCGGCGAGGCCCTCGCCCTAGTCTGCCGTCCCTTGTTTTTGTTTTTTTTTTAATATTTAGATTTATTTTTTTGGTTAAAAAATAGTAGTTAGATTAAAAAAGTATATATGGACCAAAACGACATCGCTTGGCTTTGTTCTTCATTTTTAGCCACATTAGCATCATGTAATAGAGAGAAAATAATAAATAAATGAAAAGTCACTTTAGCTTTTTTCGTTAGCCAAGTTGAACGGACTTAATAAAAGACTTGATTCCACTAATTTTAGGATTTGATTACGCTTTTTGAAAGTTTTAGAATTCAACCGTACTTTCATAACAAGTTTTAGGACTTTTAGTATAGTTATCACAATTTAAATAGGAGTACAACGACTTTTTGAAATTGTTCTAATAAATTTCATCGTGCTATTCTATATTGGTTAGGACCAAAATTTTCTATCATTAATGCTCACGGGTATCGAATCTTGGCCCTGATACTCTTTGGCCCCATCCCCTAATCCCTCTACCAGTAAGGCGGCAATGCCTGTTGGCACAAAGGATGTTTAAATGGTGGTTTTTTCCTCTCTTCTTCATGACCAGAAGTGCATCTAGGGCTAAAAGCGAGGACATAAATATTCACTGAGATTTGTTTAATGACAATCGAAGAGACATTGACGCTTTCGAAATTTCAATTACCAAGCTTGGCTTTTAACATTTAAGCCTATAAGAGAGGTTAGTCAACATATTAATGACAAGGGAATTCACACTGTTTATGGTACTTTTTTTTTATGCTGATGATATAATAATTACAGGAAATGCAGAATACGTAAGTTTGGATGAAGTAATAATGGTTTTTTTAAGGTTTCATGAACCAGCCGCATCCCTACTCCCAATGGAAAGAGAAGGAGCTACAATCAAATTTGTTAGAAACTATCATAAGACATTCTAAACCTTGTTGATAATTTGATAAGCCAATGATTTTTTTTCCATGTTTCAAAATACGGTCGACCAACATGTCTGTAAGCTTACAGAGTTCATCATAATCAAGTGCTTTCTGGGTCGTCTTAGACCTTGCAATTGAACTTTATCCCCAAAATATCTTGAATTTTTTTATTTTACCTTCAATTAAATAATTAAATACAGTGTTTTACTTGTTACTAATATAGTCTAGCCTCTTCTCTTCTTTCTTTAGACCCCTTGTTTCACTTCGATGGTATCATAAATCAGGTTGATGCAGAGGACATGGCTGCATTTCTATACTTTTAAGTAAGTAAAATGTAAAATAGTGTTATCTATATTTGAGTCCTAAAAAAAAATAATGTATGAAAGGTTATTAATGTTAGTTGAGTCTTTGGTTCTCCAATAGATTGACTCGCAATAATATTTACTATAGCTAAGATACTTGTCGGAATTTAATCAACGGCGAGATATCTAAAAACTACATACATAGTATAGGAATTGAAAGACGAATAAAAAAACAAGTTTGTGTGTTTGCTGGGGTGGGGGTTATTTATAGTTTTTACAGCATAACTACTCATATGCGATTCTTTAGCAATTCTAACGTGCTTCGGTTATTTTAGTCTTCACGTCTCCATGATACTCAACTTCATTCTTGTGTCTCGGACCAACAGAATTCGGTTTCATGACACTTGCATCTCACCATGCCGCCTTGTCCTTAGGTAGCTACTCCTTTAAATTTGCACTTTGATCACGATATGCTGTGCTCCATTATTTCTTCTACTTTATCCATAATTAGTTTCAAATTCGAATGCCACTATTCTTGGACTTGGTGCACACTTTACTCTCAAAATGTTTAGTTTTCAAGTGGTTTCTCATTCGGTTGTTAATCGATTCCTTTTAATCGGTATCTTGGTCAATTGGTTTTTTTAAACCTGTTTGAAACAGATGAAAAATGAAAAATTTTCGCAAGGTAACCAGCCACTATTAATCAAATATGATAGCTGATCATGGTCATTGTTCTTTTTATACATCAATGAGAAAAGAACTCTTGTGGTTGGTATGGCTATAGGTTGAGCCTATTGGCCCAACCCTCCACGTCGCAAACCAAATCTCAATTTTTTATCGACGGTCGTGAACCAGACCAAGGGCGATAGCTAATCATGGTCATGGACAAGAACTGCGACCGACCAATGTCTTGCCAATAGCCACACTTTACCCGATCTCAAGTCACATGTTTGCCCGAATCGATATCTTGCTAATTATAATGACTTAATTAGTTTTTGGTCCAAACATATCCTCCCTTTTTAAAGAATTAAATAATTTTAAATTCTTTTAACATTTGAGAAAGTACGAATTTCTACTTTTCTGGATAGAAAGGGTGTGCCTTATACGTCTTACGCTTTGTGCTTTATGTTGTGACAAATTTTCCCTTCACCTTGTAACGCTTCAATCGATGCGATTTTCGAACCATTGTCATCATGAGCCATCGATCTGGGTGGGCTGTCATTTTTGAATCGTTGCCCCTTTTTAGGGTATAAAAGTTTGGCAAGATTTGATTTTTTTTCCACTGCACCTTCATCTCCAAGTCAAAATTGAAACCTTCTGATTTCTACCGACCTCAAAACTTTGTTTGCACTCAGCTTGTTGCGTCGATGGCCCCAAGAACTCCCACATACTCATCCACAGGTTGCTAGCTTCGACCAATTGAAAGAAGACGAGAACTGCAACAATTGCCTCCTCCAGCTCTTTAACCTAGACAATGACTATCCTGACTAGGTAATCCTGGGTCCCTTGCTCCAATGGTAGTATTGTATTCCATCGCCCCTTCAAAGTTGTGTTGACATCTAAATTTTGACTAACCATTTAGTGATTAGTTACATAGAAAATTAGGGATTAAACTTTAACCCCTAAACAAAAATAGTGAAATTAAATAGCATAGCATGTAGTTTAGGATCATATAGTTTATTTACATTTTACATTGGGCCGGCAATGGCAAATGAACTTGAAGTCAGTCATGCGAGTTTAGCTTGCACATCGAGCAATGCTTGGCCAAGCTAAGGAGATAGGAGCCGAAAATGTCAAGGGTAAAAGGGCCATGGATGTCTTAATTTGAGCTTAAATCAACCCCTTAAAATTTAATTGAAGAAAGCCCAGATTAAAGCCCATTATACTATAGAAGCCCGGCCAATTAACCTAGTTTTAGGATATAAATATGTTGTTATACCCCTCAATCAAAGGAGGGAGAGCGTTCACAATTTCCAAAACACACGTGAGTAATAGCAATAACTAGTAACACCACCATCACCTACACTAGCCAAGCCACCACACTACCACCACTGCAGCACCACCTACACCGACCAAGCAATACCACCACCAGTGCACTACCACTACACCAGCACAAGCTCCAGCACCACCAACACCTACACTAGCCAAGCCAAACCACCACCAACTGCTGGCACCACCTACACTAGCCAAGCAACACCACCACAAGTGCACTAGGTGGGTAAACATCGGCCGGGCCGGGCCGGGATTTCATGACACCGACCCGACCCGAAACCAATAGGGGTCACGCTTGACCCGCCCGCATTGCCCAAGACCCTATTTAGCATAGCCACCATAAGGTCCTAACGAGCACCCTCACCGCCATCCTTTTTTTTTTTTTTGGGGCCTTCGTGATAACTTCCTTCTCTAAATCTCGGCGTGAACCCACCGGACCACAACATCCCCTTTGCGTCTAGCGCTCTTTGAAGGCCTACCTTCACGTACTGGCCAAGACCCGGCCGTGCTAACGCTCTTGCCCGCCCTAAAGATCGCCCGTCACTATCTCGATGCCATCCCGCGCAAGGCCGACTCACTGCCACGGCCGTCCTTGTGGCAGACCCACTGCACCATCATCGGTCCGGTCCGTGATTCTAATCCCAAGGCGATTCAAATTCGGAAATTATCCTCGAAATTAGGTAAAATTCTCATCCGATATTTTTAGAATATTTGATTTTCTAATTTTTCGATGTTTGAATATTTAGTGGGTATCTTTGGTGGATCATTAGATATCTTAGGGATAATGTGTGCGGTAACCGCAATATTTAAAATATCCCAAATTATTCCTAATTTAGCAATGTACTTGGACGACTATCTGACCTTGACTCTAAGGTATGATACGCTGCGGTACGAAAATCATTATCTTATCCATAGCCACTTGGATATGATAATAGATTTTATTCACTTTCCAAATTCAAATGGTAAGCTTTCCATCGATATCCACGACCTTGTGGATATGTTCGCTAGCCTGAGTCGTTTTCCTAATTTGAACATGATAAATGGATTTTGCAGATTGTGTGGTTGGTTGACATGTGATTTCTATCTTTGTTTAATTTATTTCCCTTTTAAAGAGAAAATCCAAAAAAATGTTAGTTAGAGTTTAAATTAGAAATTTTGCATGTTCAGGAAATCTTGAATATATCTAGAAGATAGGATAATTGCTTAATTTAAGTTGGGATTTAGGGTAGTTTATTTGCTAGTTTAAATTAGGGGTTATTCTAGTCCTAATAGATTATTTAGGGCATTTTAGAACTTTGAATTTTCATAAGAATGTCAAAAAAGAGAGGTCATTTTAGGATAAGTTAGAGTGTCTTTCTAGAATAGATTGCATGTTATTTTCGGCACTCTTTACTATTCCGAATTTTAATGAAAAATATCAAAAATACATTATTTGCCCATCATTAGAAATATGTCATATCATCGCATGACATATAGTTCGCATGCTAGGTTTAATTACTCACATGTCATATTTCGCACGTCATTGCACTTAAGTTAGCTTTCATTTAAATAAAGAAAAAACCCCAAAGAACACATTGATTGAAGTGCTTGTTAATTAGAAATCAACTTTCTGTGTGATTTTCTAGCTAATAATGTAGATGCTTGCATTGCTAAAAGGTGCGTTGTTCTCCTAAACTAATAATTTATTTGCTGCCTTATGGGTATTAAATTGATGGATTGCGCACCCGAATGGTCACCTCGCATGTTAATGAATAGGTAATAAAATGGATGCAGACTGTCTGCTCAAACATTTTTTGAAAAGAAAAGGTATCGAAAAGGCGTTAGACTAGTTCTAGCGTAACCAAGTCCTCGAATTTAAAATCTCTGGTTTGTAGGAATAAAACATATCTCTTTATGTTTTATTAGGGTTTCCAATCAACCCACTGCAAAATAGATTAATGGTCACTCCAGCATGAAAATATATATATGTTAAGAACTTAAACTTTAAGTCACGAATTGATAGGGCTTTGAAGGGCCCGAATCAGGTTTAGACTTAATAATCTATTAGCCAAACCCCTAGGTGGTGCCACACTCGAGGGTAGGTCACGACAGGATGTTTCCCTCGTTTTAGGGAAGAAAAGCTCCCTTTTCAAAAATCATCCATCGGAAAGTATATATGGTTACCCAAATCTCAGCTGTTTAGGGGCTTCCCCTCCTTCAATGTCGACTTCTATGAATGGTACTTTAGGAGGTAATCTCAATATTGGATTCCGTTTGGAAAGAAACCAGCATCAACATGGCCCTTCAATTTTGTTGTTGCGATTGGGACCTAATTTTAGGCCTTTTGGGTGCCATAATCAGTTTTTCGTCTTCCTCCACTAATTGTTTCTTCTTTCCTTATGGATCAATGTCGATTACTCTTTTAGACCTGTACGTATTGCTGAATTTCGTCCTTATGGAACCTATGTAAAAGATGTCAAAACCTCCAAGTACCTTGGTTTTATTGATGACAATACCCTTCCTTTTTATGTCAAAATTCCATGGGACATTTGGCAAGGTCACTCATGTCAAACATGTTGCCTTATTGTTTGAAAATGGCACTATAAATGCCATAACTTTTGTACAATGCTCACTTCAGTGCAAAAACTTTTCGAGACATTACTTTAGTGCCATTTTTATAAATAAATTTGTTATAGCTATTGTAGCCACCAAAGCAGCTATTGGGTTAGCTATTGTTTCATCAATTTATCGTAACAGAATAAGTCAACCTTTTGAACTGTTGCTGAATCCATGGGTAAAAAAAATGATCACTTAAATGTCATATATGATTTTGATCACTAGAAATCTGACGTGATAATATTTTAATATTTTTTCGATCGACGTGACACGCCAATATAGTAAGTCAACATATATTAACCTAAACGATATCGTTTAATGCATATTTGCCCCAAGTATAGGCTCTCTTCAAACCTTGATCTCAAAATTGGTGAGTTGGGGACAAATTAGCCTCTTCTTCAAACCCTAAACTCATAACAGAGGATTGAGGGAAAAATTAGTAGCTGAAATTCTTGATGACGAGAGTAAACAATGAGCCTAAATGAAGTTTCAGATGGTAAGGAAACGAAATGTAATGAAAAAGATGTTTAGATTAAGAGAACAATGATGACGTTACCAAGAGACATGTCGGCAAGGCAGACAATGGGAAATTAGATGGAGTTGGGGGAGAGGAGGAGGACGACGTCGCCCTTCCAAATGCCCAAGGCGGAGAGGTGCGAGGTGAAGGAGTCGATCGGTCAGGTTTTCGAATGGACCAATGAAACCGGTTGCATATTCAATTTTTTTTTATTTGTCATTAATGTTCAAGATGAAATTGAAGATATTCTTGACAATAAGTGTGTTTTTACAATAAGAAAGTTACATATAACATTGTAATCTTCACAAAGATTTTTCTAATTTGTGGAAAAAATTTAATTAGAATGAGCAACTATAGTTGTGTTTTACTATGTTCTTGACATCTTACTCATATGCATAAAAAAATGTAGTTGTTCTAGTCTTGAATAGCCTTCCTTTGTGAAATGGGAGATAGATTAGGGTTTTTTTTTTTATAGATTTTTAAGAAATTAAAAATTAAAAAAAATCAGTTCAATCCGAGCCTAAAATCGAGAACCGGATCAAAATTCACTAGTTCCAAGAACCGGACCGATGGCCCCAGGATTCACCCAAAATCGGCCAAGTAGTTCCCGATCCGAGCGGTTTCTTTTGCTCACCTTTAGTAAATATCAATCTCCTTGATCCCGGATGACTACTGCAAATCGGAAGAAGAACAGCAGAAGTGCCAAAAGTTGTGTATGGCATGCACTTTAGTGTCAAAAGTTTTTTTTGAATTACTTCAGTGCTAGGTTTTTCGAAAAACGATCATTTCAATGCCAACTCTGATTTGTTTCGACGGAAATCTGACGTGGCCCTTTTTTTATTAGTTTCTTAAGCCAACGTGACTCGCAGAAGAGTCCAATCAGCATCTAATCCCTAAAACGACACCATTTAGTACTCTTTACCCCAAATAAGAACTCTAAATCCCCAAATTGAAAGAGAATCCCTCAATTTGCAACCCTAACTGGCTATTGAACACCCAATTGAAACCCCATTTAGATTCGCCCCCAAAGTTATGAGTCATTCCCCCAAGTAAGAACTTTAAATCTCCAAATTGAAAGAGAATCCCTCAATTTGCAACCCTAACTGGCTATTGAACACCCAATTGAAACCCCATTTAGATTCGCCCCCAAAGTTACGAGCTCAATCTTGCAAATGGAGAGCAGCAGCTTCGGCAACGACTCAAATTCGTTTCAATGAAGCGAACAAGAGGGTGAATGTTACTATTTTTGCGAGTTACCGAGTCCAATAAGAACATCTTGGACCCGGTTGACTCCAGGAAGAAGATTTAATGGTTGCACCAAGTATAAAAAAGGCTCGAAGTGCAAATATTTCAAATGGGTTGATGCAAAATTCTCTGATCGAGTGACAAAGGTGATCTTGGAGCTACTTAAAGGACGCCATCAACCTCCACCTACATTAATGGATGAATTGGAGGATGTGGACTCAATGCAAGCTAAAAATGAAGGCTTTAGCAACTCTGGCCAATTATTTGAAGAAGGAAATTTCAAGGATGAAAATTGAAAGGAAGTGTTATTGAGCATTGATTGTGTTATTATTTTGTTATGTAGCCTATTATATGGTCAAATGTAAAGCGAGTAATAATAAGAAGTTTCTCAGTCTATCATAGTTGAAGATAACTAGGATATGTACTTGTATTGGGTAATTTATAAGTATAGTTGTATTAGTCTATTTTTATGTGGAACAAAAGTTTGTTGCAATCTGTAGTGGAAATGAAAGGTTGAAATTCATTGGTTGTGAGCATTTACAAGTTCTCTTGCTTAGTTGTGTATTCTCAATTCTTAGTTGCTTAGTTTTGCTTGAGATGTTTGGATTGCTACAATGGTTTGCTGGTAATTATTTGCTGTAGTGTTTGCTGGTTATGGGAAGCTGGTTTGCTGCAATTGTTGCTGCAAACGCTTGTCAAATGAAGAAGTGGTACTAAGTTCACAAGTCATTATTTTAGTGTCATATGTTATAAATAGAGATCGTTTGAGTGTCAAGTTTTACTTAAGTGCCAATCGTGGTGAAAAGTGATCACTTAAGTGCCAGTTATTGTTAAAAAGTGATTACTTAAGTGTTAGTTGTTGATATATTCGTTTTATTGGTATTACACCAGTAACAAGCACATAGCTGGTGTGATTGCTTGCACCAGCTATGTATTGGTACAGAGTGCATCTTGTGCTTGCACCAATACATAGCTGGTGCAAGTATAAGATGCCTATGTGCTGCACTGACACATAGCTAGTGGACTAGCATACTAGCAGCTTGCACCTTGCACCGGCACATATAACTGCTGGCGCAAGCCCTGCACTAGCCATCAAGTACCACCAACACTAAGCCTTGTATCAACCAAGTACCAGTAACACCTCCACTAAGCCTTACATCAGCACAATCATCAGTACCAGCACCAAACCCTATATCAGCCAAGCACCCTTAACACTTTTACCAAGCCCTGTACCAGCCAAGCACCACCATCACCACCACTACACCAACACAATCACAGTAGCACCATCACCTACATCATCCAAGCAACACCACGACTTCTGCACCACTAGTACCACCACTATACCAGCACAACCATAACACCACCATCACCTACATCAGCCAAGCCACACTACCACCACTACACCACCATTGCACCAGCACAACAACAACACCACTAGCGCCTACACTAGCCAAGCCAAACCACCACCACCGCAGTACCACCTACACTAGCCAAGCAACACCACCACCAGTGCACCACCACTGTACAAGCACAACCACAGCACCACCACCACCAACACCAGCCAAGCAACACCATCACCAATGCACCACCAGCACCACCACTACCAGTGCACCACCACTACACTAGCACAACCATGGCACCACCACCACTTACATCAGCCAAGTCACACTACCACCACTGCAACACCACCAGTGCACCACCAACACTACTACTATACCAGCACAATCACAGCACCACCACAACCTATACCAGGCAAACAACACCACCACCACTGCAGCAGCACTACCACCTATACTAGCCAAGCACAACTAGCACAACTAGCACAACTAGAACATCCGGTAGAACTAGCACACTGGTAGCACAACTAGCACAATCAATAACAAAATATGGAAATTTCAAAAGTATAGACAAAATAAACATCAGTCCATTGACATTAAACTCGGTTTTTATATTTGATCAATATGAATAACCAACTAAAATATCTATATCCAAGGAATGGCTTCCCACCAAATAAAAACATTCAGCTAACTCAACGCCATACAATGTCAATCCCATGAGTCAATATCAACAACCCCCAACAAAAAATAAAAACTATCATATTTAACTTCTTCCCATCAATCAATATGCACAACCCCCCGGTTCCTTTTCTTTAAATGGACGTTTGGCTTGATTCATGATCCTTGCACTCTTTCTAACTGGACGTGTGTTGACACCTAAATTTCAATTAACCATTTAGTGTTAAACTGTATAGAAAATTAGGGATTAAATTTTAACCCCTAAACAAAAATATTAAAATTGAATAGCATATAGTTTAGGATCATATAGGTTAATTGCATTTCACATTGGACTGGCGGTGGCAAGTAAGCTGAAAATCCATCGCGTAAACCGAGCTCGGACACCGAATGAAACTCGGTCCACTCAGGGGATAGGAGCCAAAAATCACAAGTCTAAAAGGCTTTAACTATCTTAATTTGAGCTTAAATCAGCCCATTAAGCTTAATTAGAGAAAGTCCCAAATTAATTAAGCCCATTTGAGATTGAAATAAAATTAAGTGATAAAGACTAAGCCAAAGCCCATTAGGTATTGAAAGCCCGACTAATTAACCTGGGTATGCGATATAAATATATCTTTATGCCTCATCAGGGGGGCAATAAGAATTTTCAGAAAGCACACGAGTGAATCACGAGAGAGAGAGAGAGAGAGAGAGAGAGAGAGAGACCGGTGGAGCCTCTCGCGGCCGAGCCCCTCTCTACCGCTGTTGTCGTTGCCCAACACCGCTACCGTGTGCTGCGTCCTCCGCTGATCTATTAAGCCAGCCCATGATGATCACCATTGAGTTGACCCGTGACGCTCGCTGCTATGCTCCGACGTGAGCTGTTGCTCCCCCTGATTCGAGCTCCCGCTGCTATTGCCCATCGAAGCCATCTACTCCTCGATGACGACAAAGTAGTCACCATGGAAGTCACCGTGGAAGTCCCAGTGGATTTTCCTTGGAGACGTTATAGCAGCTCCTTGCGCCACTGCACCTCACCAATGTCCAGTGAGCTTTGCTCTATCACTCCGCTTGCCATGGCAGTCCAACGAAGCACCATCCGGTTAGCCTTTTCTCCACTGTGACGATGTGGCCGAGCCATGATTCCGGGACAACATCAAGTCATCCCTATTACACCAAGACGTCCAGCCGAGTCGTTCATCGTCCTATCACCATCGCCGCGTCTGCCGTCAACCGCCCACCGCCGACCGTCCTGCAATCCAAAGTCCCGATCCGAGCCGAATTCAAACTTGGAAGTTATCCGCGAAATTATGTAAGATTCCCATCTATATTCTTAGGATATTTAATTTCCTAATTTTTCGGGTGTTTGAATTTTTTGTGGATATTCTATGGACTGTTAGATATCTTAAGATAATGCATGTGATATCCACAATATTCTAAGATACCCCGAATTAGGTGTTTTTCCTAATTTAGCAACGTATCTAGATGACTATATGACCTTAATCCTGAGGTACGATACGCGACAATATAGAAAGATCGTTATCTTATCCGTAACCACTTGGATATGATAATAAATCTTATTCGCTTTCCAAGTTTGAACGGTTGGCTTTCCATCGATATCCACGACCTTGCGGATATGATCGATAGCCCGATTTGTTTCCTTAATTTGAAATATGATAAGGAAGATCTTATGGATTGTGTAGATTGTTTGAGTGCGGTTGTTATCTTTGTTTGATTGCTTTCCTTTTAAAATAAAAAAATCCAAAAATATTAGTTAGGATTTAAATTAGAAATTTTGCATGCATAGGGAATCCTAAATATATCTAGAAGATAAGATAGTTATTTAATTTTGGGTTAATACCACGAAAAACCCTAAACTGGTACATTTGCGATAATTTTACCCTGAACTATATTTTTTTGACCACAAAAAACCCCAAACTGTTACACTTGTGACAAATTTACCCCGAACTATTTTTTTTACCATAAAAAATCCCAAACTTGTACACTTATGACAATTTTGCCCCGAACTATTTCTTTGACCACCAAAAACCCCACACTGATACACTTGTGATAATTTTACTGCCGAACTAATTTTTTGACCACTAAAAATCCCAAACTGGTATATTTATGACAAATTTACCCTCTGTTAGTGTCCGTTAAATTATATTAATATCACAAAAAATCACAAATTGGTAAACTTGTGACAAACAGAGGGGTAAAACCCAAAATTGGTACACATGTCAATTACCACGTGCCATTAAACTTAACAATTTGATAGTAAAATTTAACGGAAACTAACAGAGGGTAAATTTGTTACAGGTGTACCAGTTTGGGGTTTTTTATGGACAAAAAATTAGTTTGGGGGTAAAATTGTCACAGGTATACCAGTATGGGGTTTTTGATGGTAAAAAAAATAGTTCGGGGTAAAATTATCACGGGTATACTAGTTTAGAATTTTTTGCGGTCAAAAAAATAGTTTGGGGTAAATTTGTCACAGGTGTACCAGTTTGGGGTTTTTCGTGATATTAACCCTTTAATTTAAATTGGGATTTAGGATAGTTTACTTCCTAGTTTAAATTAGGGGTTATTCTAATCCTAATAGATTATTTAGGGTGTTTTAGGATTTCGAATTTCCATAAAAATCCCAAAAAAATGAGTCACTTTAGGATAGATTAAATGATCTACTTTAGGATAGATTGCATGTTAATTTGAGTAGTTTTTAATTCCGAATTTTAATAAAAGAATACCAAAAAAGAAGTTGTCTTATAATAAATAAAATTCCCTTTTAGGGTAGATTGCATGTTAATTTAGGCATTTTTTTACTATTTCGAATTTCATTGAAAAATAGCAAAAATACATTATTTGCCCGTCATTAGAATTAGGTCATATCGTCACATGACATATAGTTTGCATGCTAGGTTTAATTAATTGCATGTCATATTTTGCACATCATAGCACTTAGGTTAGTTTCATTTAAATAAAGAGAAAATCCTAAAGAACACATTAAGTGGATTACTTTGTTAATTAGAAATCATAGTAGGGTTATCTATGTAATTTTCTAGCTAACAATGCAGATGCTTACATTGCTAAAAGGTACGTTATTCTCTTAAGATAGTAATTTATTTATTGCTTTCTGGGTGTTAAATTGGTGTTGCGTACCTGCATGGTCACCCCACATATTAGCAACTAGGTAATAAAATGGATTCAGACTGCCTGCTTAAACTTTTTTTTGAAAAAAAAGGTATCGAAAGAGCGTTAGACAAGCTCTAGCATTGCCAAGTCCTTGAATTCAAAATCCCTTATTTGTAGGAATAAAACATATCTCCCTATATTTTATTTAGGTTTCTAATCGACCCACTACAAATAGATTAGTGACAACTTCAATATGAAAATATTTACATGTTAAGAACTTAAATCCTAAGTCACGAATTGGTAGGGGTTGGAGGGCCCGAGTTAGGTTTAGGCTTAGACTTAATAATTCATTAGCCGAACCTCTAAGTGGTGCACTGCTGAGGTTAGGTTGCGACAACGTGTAGGTTCTTCAACTGGCCTTCCTGTCCCATAGACCGTCTTTTTAGCAGCTGTCATTTTCTTTGTAGGCCGTGTCATTTGTTGAGAGCTCTCAGTAAGATCATTGTTGGTGATAGGATCATTTGGTCGAGATACAACTGGTGCTGGATTCCTTGTTGGTGGCTATTTTAGAGCTGCACCCGATGACTTCTGCTTTGGAGCAATGGTCTTTGGTGCTGTCCCCCTTATCTTTCTTCTTGTCACTCGGGTTCTTGTTTTGAGTGCAGCCGTTAACTCTTGAGTTGGGCCACCTTGAGAGATAAGAATTTCCGAACTTCTTCCAGGCTATAACAACATAACCATATTGTCAATAAAAAGAAATACCATGAATAAATTAAATATAGAAGTCCTACAAAACCTATACTCAAAATAGTCATTCTAGTATATTCGTATGTAGAAAGGCCCTAACCATATTGTCTTAGCCTTTTCCTGAGAGCCCCTCTTGTTTGAAGTGGTGCCTCACTTTTAGCAACTTTTACAGTTAGTCTTCTTCTCACCTGATAAAAACATATCAAAGTTAAACTTTAGTTCAAAAACTAACACAAACACCGATTGTACAGCTTACGGGATATTTTCTCCTCGTCTGTTCAGCAGTTGACTTAGTAGTTGGCCCTTGCAATGACTTCAGCTAGCCCTTGAGCTGGCCCTGCATCAGCCCTTACACCTGACTCTACAACATGCCCTTCAATTAGCCCTTGGGCTGACCATGCATCAGCCTTTACATATGGCTGCTGTTGCTATTGATAATGTTGTTTCTTCAATGCATAACCATTTTTATTGTGTCCTTCCTTTTGACAATAGGAGCACCCCATTTTTGCACCAATATTGCTCATTCTCTGAGTTGAGATCTCTCCTTCTTGCATTCTTTGTCTCTTTTTTGGCCTTCCAATTTGCTTCTTTAGTGGCAAAGGTTTAGAGGCTTCATGATTTGTTGGCTCCTAGAATTTACTACTTCTAATAGGTTGCATCATGAATTGATACAAAACAAGATATGTGCTTTTCTTGTACCAATTATCTAGGTAATCCTCTAGATTTTGTTACTTCAATTGGATGGCATAAATGGCATGTGCATAAGTAATTTCAGTTATTTGCCAAGCTCGACATGAACATTTTCGCCTCTCTAGATGGATAACATACTTATCAGCATTGTTCATGATCTTATATCCATCATCTCAATTCCAAATTGGATAACAGAACCTACTAGCAGCTGTATTCTCATCCAATCTCTTTACAATCCTAGGACTACGTTGTCTAGTCCACTTTGTAGCCCCATCTCTTTGTCTATACAGCCTAGTCATGACCATAACTCGTATGTCTTCAAACATGCTAATGATGGGTTTGCACCTAGCCTCTAATACTTTACCATTGAAAGCTTTATTGAGGTTGTTGTCAATGATATTGCACTTGAATTCTTCACTGAAGAAGGCCCTACACCAATGCTTAGGTTTCATTTGGAACAGTGCTTCCAAACCTTCATTTGACAATTGAAACAACCCCTGTTTAGCTATTCTAAAATCAGTCATGTTTGTGCTCTTTGCTATATGCCAAAATTGCTTCTGGTGCTTATCTCCTTTATAATTCTTTGCCCAGTTTGCATATATATGCCTCATACACATTTTATATTCAGCATATGGTATCAACTTAGCTAATGCAAGAACAAGTCCCTACAATAATTCAAAAAAAAAAAACAATACTTGTAAGAAAAAATATGCGATTAATATTAAAAAGCCAATAGTTTTAAATGGCATTACCTTTTGTTGGTCACTCATGAATGCCCAACCTTCCCCATTGGTTATCTCAAGGTCAACCATTCTATCTTTTAGAAACCAGGACCAAGTGTCTTTGCTCTCTACCTTGACAACAGCCCAAGCTATTGGAAACATTTAGTTATTGGCATCTCTCCCAATGGCAACCAACAGCTCTCCTTTGCATAAAACCCTTCAAGAAACATCCATCCAATCCTACAACTTTTCTATAACCAACCAAAAATCCTCACTTGCATGCATTAGAGCAAACATAAAACCTATCGAACTTAGTCCACATTTAAGCAATGCCTCTCAATAACCTCTAAATATACTCTATTGGATGGGTTTTGAAGCATACATTCGCAAGCATAATCCCAAACCTAGCCATATTCTTCCTTGTACCGATCAATCGTGTACTCATCATCTTTTGATTGGCTCTTTTGCGCTAATTCCTCAATACATTAACCCCTACCTACTCTTTCACCAATTGCTTCATCTGAGGACTCTTAATTTCGGGCATTGCTTTAATAGTATTGAAGAAGTGCTTCGACAACCATACATTTGTTACCTTTTTATTGTCAAATATAATGGAACGAGTATGTTTCTCCTGCAATGACCCAATGTGGAATGACCCGCCTTTCCTATTCAGTGAACCATCAATCTTCCATGAACAATTTGATTATGAACACTTAGTTCTCACAAATTCTTTTGTATTTCTAATAAATTCAACACTCCTTTGTTCAGCAATGGAGTTCTTGACAATCATTTCTTTAAACAGTTTCGCATTGTCAAATTTCATTGCTACAGACAAAACAGAACATGCAATAATCGGATCATAGGAAGGACACTTACTTTTCCTTCTACAGACAGGTATTTCGTCATCTTCAAGCTCATTCTAAGAGCTACCACTCTCATCTTCATTGCCACTCTATTCATATTCAGTTTGATTACCATTAGCTGGAGTTTTTTTGTTCCTATTTACTGGTTGTGGTTCATGCAATTCTCTAATTGATGTAAATTTATTTCTCACAAAGTTTCTTTGCTTTTGCCTTGATTGTGCAAGTTCTTTATTGTCATCGTCATCACTTAGGAAGTTTACATTTGCCAAAACTTCATCATTCGATCACTAGATTGAGCAACTTCCCAATTTAATCTGATCAATTCTTCATTAGGTATGTCTTCACTAGAAATTTGGTGACATCTCCCCATTTGCTCAACTCTCTCTATTTGACTTGCCTCCGTCTCCGGTCTCAGCTGTTACTCTTCGTCCCCAACCTGATACGTTATCCTACTTCTCCTATTTTGGTGCTTTCATCATCTTCATCATCTTTACAGTCACTGTAATATTCAACATAGACTTTAGCTTCCTTGCAAGGAAGATAATGGTAAATAATGTCCTTAATACCATTATCATCACTGAAGAATCTCAAGCCGTCCTTCAAGCCCTTCCTAGGAACACAATAATGCAATTTTATGTGCTTTGCATCGTAAATAATGCATTATGTCCCTTATGAATTCAATATATAATGGCCTCCTTATATCGAAAAAGATGGTACCTTCATTTCCACCAGCATATTCCCATTCCTTGGTGCCAATGACAAATTCCCCACCATAGCAAACAATGATGGCGACAACATTATCCTTTATGCCCATGCTACACCAAAAGAAAACAAAATAATTATCTTTTGGGACCACAAAGCACAAAAGCCAACAAGTTCACATGGAGGATCCCACAACCGCAACTAAATGATTAAACAAATTGCCATTGTTGAAATAAAATAACTTCAATCGCTATTATTTAATAGAAACGAAGCAACACAGTTAGCACCGGTGTCCCTACAATGAGAACTTGAGGTCTCCACAATCATTATTTCCGCAATTCCTTTCTCCACAATCATTATTTCGCAATTCCTTTTCTATTACTGTCATGCCTAATTTATCTTTCCCCCTGAGTCGTGGTTTTGCCCTTGGAGCCATAATTGTGCCTCGGAGCCCTAATTGTGCTCTCGAAGCCCTAATTTTTTCATCCAATTGAGCCATGGAGAGAATATGACAAACTTCAATGATAGAGGGTAACATACGACATGCAAGTGGCGGCCAACGACGACGGCGACGGAGCAAGTGACAATGGTGACGGCGACTACCGATCGAGCGACTACAATGGTAACTTCCTTCGCCTAAACGACAACCAGACGAGCCATAATTTCATCCTTCATCGTGCGACGTCGTTTAATTAACCAGGGGGAAACAACGTCGCATTGGACGTCCAAGCTACGTAGGCGATGCGACGTCATTTTTGAAGTTCACGTGAACTTTATTTTTAAAAAAATTTGCCAAGTCATTTACAAGATTTAATTAAAAAAGCCTCGTATTTATTTTGACTGGAAAATCGCGCCGTTGGCACTTAAGTGATCGTTTTTCCTTCGATTTGGCACTTAAGTAAGCTAGCGGAAACTTTTGGTACTAAAGTGAGCGCCGTACACAACTTTTGGTACTTTTGCTGTCCTTCTTCCGTTGCAAATCCATCAATATCAAGCTATGCATGAAAGAATTCAAGACACCAGCTGTAGAGGGAGAATAAAAAGCCAACACAACGACGCAATTTAGAGATTGCGACATCTAATCAAGCATTTCTATACAAACTTGAAAACGATAGATTCCAAGACTGATATTGAAAGTGCGAGGGCCTCGATATCTACACAGACGAAAAAACATCCAAAACAAGAGAAACGTGAAAAGCGCAATTTGAGAGAAACTAAAGAGCAAGAGACCAGGGAACATACTCACCCCCTACTCAGTGCAGTCAAGATTTTATATAGGCATTTCGGGCCGCCTTAAGATGACGTGACATGCCTCGAGCCGAGACTCGCTCTTTCCAGGACCATATCTCTTCCGTCTGACGTCTAAGCTGCATGATTTTTGCGCCTTTCGAATGCTCGCATCTAATATCTCCAAACAAGCCTAATATTGCTAAGTGAAATTGCGAAATATTGGATGCAGGATTTCGATCCATGCTGGGGCCTAAAGATTAGTCTATGAGGCGAGTGTCGTTTTGGTGACTCATCAATTTCAATAATCATTATTCGCCATAACTTATAGGTGTGGAAAGTGATTCCGGGACCTCTAGGTACAATTTTGGGCTTTGGGATCTTCCCTTCTGATATTGGTGGTTTGACTGAAATTTGATCAGCAATTACTTCCTCATTCGACATATATCCGATTCGAGTTTTGTTGGACAGGATGCTTTGCGCTACTTGGTTTTAGGACGTGCAATCTAAATCTGAAAATCACAAACTTTCCGACATTTAAAAACGGCGACTAGCTCACGAAGGCTCAAAAGCTGATTACCGGATTGAGGTGGCAACACGTAGAACCCACTTTTTTTAATATTTAAAACGTATCCTCATATCTTGCCAGTCAACCCTAGGCTAAACTTAATTTATATCTAAAAATGAGGGTAAAATTTGAGATCACAACAAACCTTTTCCTATTGTCTCTACTGATGATACATCCGCTAGTATTAGAGGTGCACTTTAAAAGAACAGTTGCGCTGAGGGGTGAGCATGTCATGGCCATGGTGGAAAGAATAGGAAAATGCGAAGCTTTAGCCTTCCACCACTACAAAACGTTGAAGTTGTCTTCACCAACCTTTTCAGTATTCACCCTGTAACTTTTCCAAGGTACTTGCCCACCTCGCAGTGTTTTTTTCTTTTCCGAAGGAGGTTCCAAAAGGCTTGTGGATATTGCGATGAGGACAACGTCTCTGTCCATGAGGTGGAGTTCCTGGAACCATATCGAGCTGTGTATGTACCATATAGATTGTGCAGTCAGGTCCTCACCATCACCGAGTTTGTCGTACATCAATCGATTTGCCTAGGGATGAATATTCATAATGCTGCATAAGCAAAGATAGTCGTTCATCTTGAATCTTGGATCCAACGATTAAAAAAAATGAGTGGAATATCCTTATGGTACTTTTGGACTTGAGCAGGTCCTTAAAAGACTTAAGGGGAGATAGAAGGAAGGAACTCCCTGATAAAATGGAAGAAGCTCTTCAAAAGTTCTCTCCATATTCTCTCTCCTGAAAAGACAAAGATAGGGAGGGAACTGCGGGACGCTCTGAGTGGAGAAGGTAGATTCCACGTTAACTTCGGCTGGCTATCGCCGGATAGGCAAGTATAGTAACTTCCTGCGCATGAGGTGATAGAATGGGAAGTTTTGGCTTCCTGCAGGTTGGCCTATGCTTTGCAACGTTGAATAGACATTATACAAAGCACAAGCCAATATGCAAGAAGCCGAAACTTCCACTCTGTCACCCTAGGCGTGGGAGGAATATCCTTATAGTACTTTAGCCAATTTAAACTTCATGTCTTAACAATTGGACCAAAAAAATCAGCACGCTCCTTTGCCAACTATTTCCATTGAAAATAAAGAACTTGAATGACAAAGCTTGGATGCTCGATGGATAATCACTTGTGGACAGGGCCTCCGTTGCATCCTTGAACAACTTAAAAAGTTCCAAAGTCCCTCCAACCTTGTTGGGTTAATGGCCGTAACCCAGCAGTTGCGCCATAGCGGGTGGAAAACAATGAGAGCATCTCAATCTGGTCACATGCCTTCTTCAACCCCAGAAAACTTCAATTCCACCTTATTCTGTAGCTAGCACTATCACCTAGGAAGGGGGGGCGAATAAGTGATTATAACTGATCTTGACAAATTAAAGCGGAATTAAAATAGTCAAGATTAGTATCATGTGAATACAGGGCTGCGGGTGAGCTTGCTATGGCTTTGGGCGAGGGACTCCTACTCAGAGAGCACAGATCTGAGCATGGGAGAGCACAGAGCGAAGCGAACAAGCAATCGAGAGAGGGAGAGCGAAGCAAGAAGGAGCAGTTGAGCGATGAAGAGGGAAGCAAAAGAGACAGAACGCTTACGTAGGGTTTTATTAAAATAAAAAGGGCAAAATTGGACTTTTAATAAGTTTTTTAGGGCAAAATAGGAAACTAACAAAATTTCATTAATTCATGGTTTCAACATTCCGAAAATGCTAAAAGCTTAACTTTCATCCCAAAGCCTCTTGGGGAATGATTGCCAAACTTCCCAAATTTTCCTAAAGGGGCTTTCAGGCCTCAAAGAGTTTTCAAAATGATAAACCAAACACACCCATAGAAAATGACTAAGCTGAAGAGAATTTTCTAAGTACTTCAGGCATCTTCTAAGCACTTCAGGGAGAAAATGACTAATCGATCTTCGGTTTGATTTTTGCGTCAACGAACATATTCTCAACATAAATGATCCAATCTCAATCTGAAGAGAAGACATAGACCCGTAATTGGTGAGCATAGGTGAAGAAACCAGGCTGGGCGAGGTAAGTCGATGTGATGCTGCTAACTGTGGAAGCGCAGACAAGTTCATCATCACGATTTGAAGCTGAATGGCCTCAAGGGGCGAAGCACCTCCCATTATGAGACCAGTCATTGTCCCTGGAAGCATGATTAGACCCATCACTTTGGCAGTGTCCAACGCCGGCGAGAGTCCAATCACCAGCACTCTCTTCACCTGTTGCATTATGGCCTGATCAGGGGTGGCACCGAGAGCCAGTGCCGTCTCCACCTATCAAAAAATTCATGAATTATTAGTTGAAGAGTGCAGTGCTAGGGAAAGTAACCCGCATTTTTTCCTTATATTAACCCAAAAATCTATATGAAGATGGTTTGATAAGTTTATTTGGAAGAGTTGGGTCCTAGACTGAGTAGTTGGTCTTGTCCAATTCAACAATGAGTAACTTTCTTTATCATCTTCTGAACGATTTTTAGTGAACATTATCCAGGAGAAGAAAAAAATCCTAGGTAATATGATTTGTGGTGGCAAACCTGATTGATTTGTCACTTGATGTCGTCTCGAAGTTGCTTCATGGTGACTCCAGTTACTGTCATCGAATTTCCAATCGTCATCCCAGCAACTGGTATAATATAACGAGGAGTGAAAGGAAATATGCGCAACAGCACCAACGCCAACATTGTCACCGAAGTTCTGGCAAAAATTGAGGCTCCGGCGATGTACTTGCCATTGGGCACATGCTTAGCTTGTTGTCCAGCTGTATGACCGGCAATACAAACCTGCAATCAATGAAAAAGGGAAAGAAAAACATCAACAGAAGTCCTGTTTTCACTTCCCGGGCTTGGTTCACCTGACCAATTCCTAAAAATTACACGACAAGGAAAACACCATACACAAACTGCTTCCGGCTTGTACTTGCACGAGGAGATGATCAAAAACTCGATATAAATCATACCATTGCCATTAAAAAGCTGCCACTGAAATCTTTCGATTAAGTGCCTTTGAATGACTTCAGATGTAAAGTTTATAAGAAGCAAATTGCAGAATGAACATGTATGGCTCAATTAAAATTCTCCTTCAATTGTCACCTTTTCAGAAAAAGAAACCTGACCATTCTGTACTTGTGTAGCTTACATTACCTCTCTACGAACACATCATACCATATCCATTACAGTGTACTCCAATTGGTGGCCTTAATTTCCACATGATTTTTCATTGATTTGAAAAGCAAATCAGGAGGGTGATTACGTGATTTTGTTTACTATGACATTTTCCACCTATGTTCGATGCAACCCCAGCTCTCGAAATCTTCAGGTACATGAATGGAATGGAATTATCCGCGTTTGTGCTTGAGTTAAATGTGATTTCTTGTCTCAAATTTCTACCCGTTAGGAATGGGAAAATCTGCGACCCCGACTGTGTTCTAAGTACCATGCAGATTCTACTGATAGAAAGCAAATATCGTTGTATTTCCTGGGCGACGTCAGTTTGTCAAGACAGCATAGAATTCGGCTGGATCAACACTCAAAGATAGAATTTTCCGATTACTTTTGGCTAAGCGTAGGTCGACATGGAGGCATGAATCTCAGACATGGAGAGAAGAAGTTTCTATAACTGGGGGAAGAGAAAAGTCTTGCTCTGGAGTGTCGAACGTTTTAAAACCTCCCACATAACTAACCAACCGACCATGCGTTTGCGAAATCGAAAGAAAAAGGAGCTGATCAGAGGAGGAAGAGATTTGAAACCATGAAAATGTAAACCAAGAAGATCCACACAACGCTTTGGCGGCTGAAAATGAACTGCAGAAGGAAACCGATCACGGTGAGCTGAACAAACGCTCGGAAGAGGGAATAAGCCGTCTCCCTCTCCAAGCACAGCTTCTGCAAGTATGACAGCCCCACCGCCATCGCCACCATGGCGAGCGCAGCCAACTGCTTAATCATGCCCTTCGCGAAGTGATACTCAGCAGCCATCATCATTGCTCAATCAGAAAAGAAAGATAGGCCAATCTGGAAGTGTTCCCAGAGAAAAGAGCGAGTGATTGTGAAGTTAACGCACGACGGCTTGGTTTGTGAAGTTTGATGGGGCTTTGTGTCTTTTCTTGGGGAAATGGTCGAGGACGACGGTTGCAAAGAAGAAGCTCCCAAAGAGGAAAGACCATCTTTTATGGTATCAGCTAAACATAGACATAGGACATTATATCTCACTGTTCCTTTGTACAGAATTTGATGAAGTGGAACAAGTTTAGTCCATCATTTCCTTATTTGAGCCTTTTTTTAGGGTCCCGCTACTCAATATGTATACCGGGCGGTTCTCACCCATAAATCGAAAATCCTGGATTAGCAAGCTCCTTCACTGCAACATCATTAAGATGCCAAAAATCAGAAGGTCGGGAAGTTGGTACAGGCGGGAAGTTTCTCCGCGAGATGAAAATCAGGAAGTTGGCAGGAAGTTTCTTCGCACGAGATGTGATATAGCTAGGCAACACAGCACATGCAGTTAAAAGGCTCCTGTACGATGCGAATTGAATTCATAATGTCATAGAAGATAGTTCCCCTCTATCATTAGACCAAGCAATTCAATGGTTTCAATATGTGAGTATTCGGCTCAACTCAATGGGAAGAATAGAGCCCACTTGGAGGAGAGGAAAGGACAAATCTTGTTGATAGGAGATTCTGCCATATCTGGATTAGCCGATGACTATACTGAATGGTGCAGGTGTCCCAACGTTCACACCGATTAGTATAGAGTGAAGGAGGCTTTCTTTTTTTTCGTTATCTCATTCCTCATACATTTTTTAAAGGATTCAAATAGTGCACTCAGATCATTTATTATGACTCATCAAATAAACTTTGAAAAATGCAAAATTTCGGATTAGAGGTAGGTGATTTTCTTGTAACATGTCAATTTTTCAATCTCTAAAGTGTGCAATGTCTTTGTCTCTCTCTTTCTCTCTTAATAGTCCGAATTTAAGTCCGGATAGGATAACAAAATATTTTATCCGACATTTGGCGATATTTTGTGGATCGGATAAACCCACATATACATAGATAGAATGCCAGAAATTAAATCCGGACTTGGGGTAGGATAAAGCTGGATTTGATAAATTTTTCTTGAAAATAACTTAACAATTTTCTTCCAACGATGGAGTGACACATTTGGTCGAGTAAGGACCACCTCCATAACAGTCGATTATCATCACATCCTACCTCCTCATCATCGCCTCCAGCCACCACCTATTGCCATCGTCGTCCAATTGATCATGGTCTGGCGATTGAGGATGAAAATTAAAGGTTACAAGTTACATGGCCATCACCATCGAAAAACTTGAATCATTTCATGAGTGCGCCCGATCCTTTGAGGTCATAGTCCACAACAAAGGCGAATATGCCCTCGTTACTTGCTACTCTAGTGTCGTCCACTTCCTCTCTGCCTTTCACTACCCCCAGATTGTCAACTTCAAAGTCAAGTGGCACTTGATCTTTGTGCGTGGTGTTCACCTCCTTGTCACTGCCTTATATTGGCCATTGTGGCCTTGTCTATGAGATTGTCGTGGCCGCCACCTCCCCGGTTGCTCGGCGATGCCCTTGGCAACCTGAGGCTCATCTTTGCCAGTGTCCAAATCAATGGTGAAGCTAAGCAAGGACTGCGATCTAGAGGTGGTGATGGCAGTGGATCTGGTGAAACTAGCGGTGAAGGAGACAAGGTGCGGGAGCTCAAGCGCTAAAATCTGGATACCGCGGAAGATTATGCTGGGCAAGTGAGATTTTCAAAGATTTCTAAAATTTTCTACAATTCAGAACATATTTGG
This sequence comes from Syzygium grande, assembly GCA_024733475.1. Classification (NCBI taxonomy): domain Eukaryota; kingdom Viridiplantae; phylum Streptophyta; class Magnoliopsida; order Myrtales; family Myrtaceae; genus Syzygium; species Syzygium grande. The sequence continues at coordinate 19,223,782 of JAMXDD010000004.1, forward strand.
AAGATTTCTAATCTTACCTTATCCTGTCTCATCTCAATCCAAATTCGGACGACTAAACGTAACTTATATTTGTTACATGACTTCCTTTGCCCCTTTGGACCTCATTTTGAATTTTCAATTAGCATTCTTAATTGTCTTGCCCTATTATGAGGCTGGTCACTTGACCGGGTTAAACAAATAATTAATATCACGAAAAACTTTAAACTAGTACACATGTAATAAATTTACCCAAAACTAATTTTTTTATCACTAAAAACTTTAAACCGATACATTTATGACAAATGTACCCAAAATTAATTTTTTGACTACAAAAAACCCCAACTGGTACACTTGTGACAAATTTACCTTTTGTTAAATTAAATTAATACCATGAAAAATCGCAAAATGGTATACTTGTGATAAACGGAAGGGAAAATCAAATTAGTACATCCGTCAATTGTTACGTGTCATCTAACTCAGAAATTTAAAAGTAAAATTTAATGGAAACTAACGGAGGAGGATAAAATTACCACAGATGTATCAATTTGAGGTTTTTAATAATAAAAAAATTAGTTTAAGATAAATTTATCATAGATATATCAATTTGGAGTTTTACGTAATATTAACCCTCAAACAAAATGGAAAGGTCAAAGTGGCTGAGGAAAGGGTTTACCCACGTATTGATTCTCTATCATGCCGCTTGTCATTCCAGGAACACTTGTTTAATTAAACAATTTTCGCACATTTTCCCGACACCTTATAGCTTCCTGCCCCGATGTGGGCCAGTTGGATTAATTTTGAAAATTATCTCTTAATCATTTTTGTAGAGGCTTCAAATTGGCGAAAATTCCACGTAAGGACATAAAGTGCTCTCATTTTTTCAAATAAAGATATAAAGTGAATCTTATTTCAGATAAAGGTACGAAGTGTCCTCATTTTCTCCAATAAGGACTTAAAGTAAATCTTGTATTAAATAAAGGTATGAAGTGACCATATCAGTCTCAGAAAAAGAATTAGACCTCACCAGGGTCAAGGCCATTTTTTTCTTTTAATTTTTTTGATTTTTTTCCTTTTTATCTTTCTTTTCTATTCTTTTTTTCTTTCCATAATGTATGAATTGTTGCTCCTCATCTCAACGATAATTGCATGGAAAAATATTAACGATGTCATGGTTCTTTTTCTTCGTTTTTTTTCGATGAATCCGATTCTTTTTAATGAAGATGCTCTTGTGGAGCGGTGATTCTTAACAAGGTCTAAGGGTGCGTTTGTTTCGCGGAAGATGAACCGTTTCTGGAAAATACTTTCCAGGAAATTATTTTCTAGAAAAATGAGTCCATTTTTCGGTGTTTGGCTAAAATCCAAAAAAGACTTGGAAAGTACTTTCAGTTGTTTGGTGAGAAAAATTTGATGGTGAACATTATAAAAAAATTGTATTTTTTAAAATTATTTGTTATTTTTAAATTATTCTTATTAAGAAAAGAAAAAACATGAATGTTTTCCTTCTTAGAAAGAAAAGAAAGGAAAAGAAAAAATATTGACAAATTCAAGATGAGCAAATTCGAAAAGTGTTTTCACTTTTTTATACGAGGAAATTCACTTTTCTAATTCTATACATAAATGTTTCCCTTAACTGGATAGTGTTTTAGTTGACTTACCATTTTCGGCGAACAAAATGGATGAAAGTTAGGAAAACGGATTTCCAAAATATACTTTCTCTCAAACAAACGCACCCTTAACTCGGTAATTCGAATGTCACATGTAGTATTTGTATAAAAGAAATGGATAGCATTTCGTCGGTTTAGTTGTGATCACACCAATTTAGAAGGTTTCCGCTATCAAGAAAATGCCAAAGAAAAGTCTTTTTTTTTTTCAAATTTAATTATTTAAAAACATTTCTTGAGTTGCTTTTGAGAATCGATTTTCCTGATAAATGCAATTTTTGTAATTTGAATCTCGAATCTTTCGGATCTTTTCTGAATTTTGAGTGAATTGGACCGAATTCCTTTTCATGTTATCCATGCAGGGCATGTTTCTTGAATTTTCGTGGATCGAGCAGAAGATGTTGCCAGAACAGGAGTAAAATGATTTTTTTAAAAAATGGATAGGTGTATTAAAATTCTAAAATTTGTCACGAAAGTAGAATTGAATCCTAAAATTTTCAAATTTCAAGCCTTCCAACGAAGAAATCTACTGCAGTCAATGTTTATTTTAATTCAGTTAGATGTTTTTTAAAACGGGCTTGAAAGTAAATCTAACCCTCTAATTTTATTTTATTTAGTTTTATTAAGAATTTATTTGCCTCTACAAGACTTTTTGCGGCGCTCCTCCCTCTCCCTCCCCAGGCAATTTGATCTTTCTTTTCCTGTCCTCTCTGCGGCGAGCGTCCCCCTACACTCTACTCTGTTCATCGTGCGCAGCTTCCTCGCGCGATCTGTACGGCCATCGACGACGGCAGCGGCGACCGGCGATTAGGTCTGGGCGCGGCCGAGGCGGCGTAGGTGGAGAACGAGCCCTAGCTGCAGGTACCACATGCGCCCGCGAGAAGTGAATTGATGCTTTTTCAGCGTGACGAAGCCGCGCATGCGGTTCTTGTTTTTCTTACTGAGCAATTACTATGGTCTATTGGTGTGCTATGTGTTGAATTGATCATATTTGTTGAATTAGGGATAACCCTTTTCAGAGTCCCCCCTTTTCTGAATCAAATTTTGCGTTGCAGGTATTGGCGACTGGGTCTGTGTAGCGTTCCAGACTCCGGGCGACAGAATGGATGCCAAGTATTCGGGAGAGATGTTGAAGTAATTCTCTCGCGTCGGACTCTTTCGGCATTCCTTTCTTGTGATTGTGAAGGGAGGGATTTGATTCCAGTTGTGTGTACTTAGTTGTTTTTGGGATCTGGAGGAATTATCTACAAACTTCTGTTGTTGGGTGTGCTTCTCATTTGATAAGCATATATATATAAAAGAGAGAACTATCTAGTGTCTCAATAGCTGTTCCGACGTTGTTCTTTTGAGGATAAATGTTCTCATATTCAAGTTTTAAGGCATGGAGGCAAATATGTAGATAACCCGTGGCTACTATTTCGCATTAAAGAAAAGGTTATTTGATACTGAACTAGAACAACATAGCTTCAAACTTGATGTGGACTGTATCAATTTCAAACAGTCTCCAGTAGTTAGTTCCATTGGAAGCTTTTGGGCACCACTTCCCTTGGAAAATTTTAATCAATCTAACTCTATAGGGTTTGGCTTGTTTGGGTGGATGGGTATGGGGGCTGTTTGGTGTTGAGGGCTTTTGAACGTTCTCAATGAACTTGGTTAAATTTTTGTTGAGCAGGCATTTGGAGAAGCAAAACGAGTTGCTGATGGATGCCTACAGATCAATGTCACATGAACTACACAAGCTGCAGGTATTTTACTTAATTGAAGTCCCATTGATATATTTTTCAGTTATTGCTGCAAATTATGTTAGTTCACTGATTTAGGATATTTCTTCTTGAAAATGTAGTGAATGTTGGGCTATTGCCGTAAACATTGTTTTATTTCTGATGGATATATGCTTAAGGAAGATAGTTAAATCACTGGACTTGAAGTAACTCAATTACTCCCAGGATTTTTCCATGACAAGATGTTCAACTTTTTGATAGACCCCAAAGAGTAATGATATGTTGAATCCAAGTTACTTATTACAATTATGATCACTCCAGTTTCGATTTACATCCTCCTGGTGAAGTGTAGGTTAAAAACCTGGAAACTGGCCTGCAAATCAGCCCAGGTGCATAGTTTAATGCAATTTGTGGAGGAGGTCTTACGAATTATTAAAATAGTTAACTGTCAGGATGGAATATGTGAATTGGACATCACTCATACTACTAATTGAAACTATAGCAACCACTTTCATTATTGCTTGGATTGATCTATACTAGAGCTTTCAATCACTTGGATAGGAAATGGAACCACATGACTAATATTTACTATGCTTTGCCAACTCTCTAGTAAAAAGAAAGTTCTCTTTGCCCCATAAATTGATTGATGGTTCCCTTGTTCACTTTGTCACTTGACTGGTCATTGTAGGACAAAAATAGAACACTGATCTGTAGAAAGCTAGAAAGCTCTAGTTTGAGAATTAATAGCAGCACCCTCAATCCATTGCCACCAGCTATGGTATGGCTACCTTGGCACAGTCAGCCTCAATCAGTGCAGAAGACGTTCAACTATGAATTTCATATAAGATAATCATAAAACTGCCATGGAGCCCAAATTTACTGGTGCATATACGGTTGTACATTGGGAAGGAATATTTTAGGGTTTCCCATTGAGATTTTTGGTTAGAAAAGCTCAGAGATTGTTTGGAATGAGCTTGGGAATTACTGTAGCTGCTGTTATTATTTTATCATGAGAATGCTGACCATTGACCCCCCAGAGTAAAGTGTAGTCGTGAGATATCTATTATCCTTTTTATCTTGATTGATGGAGACATCTATCTCTAATTACAGATACTTTTAATGAGTAACTCCTTTGGAGATGATTGTGGCTATGATGAATCTCTGTACTGCAAAAGACATGTTATCTTCAGATGAAGGTCATTTAATATATCGCCTGAAGTCTAAATGAGAATCATCTTGATAATGCGTGCTTTTGCTGAAATTAGGTAGACATCTTTCATCACCACTTCTCATGTTATCTTGTATCTGTAGCTCACTTGAATGTTATTATGATGATCTAGTGAGTTCGTGTGGCATAGGCTGTTGGTCTTTAGTATTATTAGTTGGCAGATTTAGGGCATTGTTATTGAACGAATAAAGTTTTTTGGTGTGGAGTTTATATATCGGTCCTGCTGAACTAATAAACAATCGACTCCTTTTTGTCTGAAGGGGTTATGCACGACGTTGACCTTGTGCTGGGATGTTTGTCAATTTTGAATTCCATGGATTCTCAAGTAGGTATTAAAATTTCTTGATCTGTCTTGTAGGTTGAGGAAGAAATGCTCATGCGCAAGTTTTATGAACTCATGTCAGCGCAGGGCTTCACTAAAAAGGTTTGCTTATTTGCAAAGTATTTACTCTTAGAGATGTCCAGGCCATTATTTTGCCTATTCTTGATGGGGTTTGCTTGGGATGCTTTTTACAGCTTTATTTCATTTGCATCCTAATTCTAGGTTTACATTGGTATAAACATTTTTGCCTTTTGGCCTTACCAAAAAAAAAAAACATTTTTGCCTTTTGGTTGTCGGCCGTGCGGGGGGTTCCTAGGTTACCAAAAAAAAACATTTTTGCCTTTCAGTTTTAGGCATGTAATTTTCTGGGTCCTGCTTCCGATGAGGATTGCAATGCTGAAAATTTACTAAGAACATTATGTAACGAGACAATTTTTATAAGAAAATGTTTCCTGATGGTGGCACCATAATTGAGTTTCATTATTCTTTTAATAAGCTATCTAGAATGTCTTTATTCTTGATGTTACCTTTGGAGATATCTAGCATACATCATAAACAAACTTTGGCCTAGTGTTATGAGTTTAGGATATGACGAGAGATTGCTGTTTGCTTTAGCAGTTTAAGATCACCAAGCTGTGTACAAATCTTGCTTCAGTCAAGCAAATGTGCTTATGGCTTCCTTGGATTCGTTTCTTCACTCCATAAAGTATCAGCCCTTCTCATCTTTGTTTCATTCCGATGTATTTTCATGGATGTTCCCATCTAGGTTGTGTATTCGTTTTCTTGCAGTCTCAAATATTAAGCTTGCTTGCAGGATGGAGTTGGAAAAGATGCTTCAGGTGATCACAGAACTGGAGACTCAATGGCACTAGTCATTAAAGATGGAGATGAGCAGCAGTCAGGATGACTTGTCCAAGTTTTGATATCAGACACCGTGAATGAAATACTTCATTAAGTAGAGATTATGTGACCAGTTATCTTGTTCGCTCTAAGATTTCAACCAAATTTTGCCCTTGTCATTCTTTATGGAAGGTTAGTACGTGACGCATCAAGAAGGTGAAGGTAAACTCTGCGGCGGGTGTTATGTAAAAAATATTGTCGTATAGGGGAATTGTTGACTGGACCTCGCGTCTTGTTCAGGCACACTTTTCTCCGCCTCGGTGCATAAATGTTCTCTCACTTGAAAAAGCTTGAATCCAAGACCAAGATCCTCCTTTTACTTTTACTCTTTGACAGACCAAACTAGCTAGGCATTATCTCAGCATCTTCGAGATCAAGTTGAATTGTTGCTTACTTTGTCTTATACATTGGTTACTCAGCACAAAGTAAAGGCAAAACTAATATATATGTTCTCTGAGGTTTGTTCTAAAGAAGAGAACATTTGGTACCTTGGACTTTTTGCTGGTGCTATGTATCTGTTCCATAAAAACCTTGATCCCAATGGAGAAAGAACAGAATCCGATCCTACAAGATGCTTCCATCTCAGATCAGATGAAGATGAACTGTTTGGAGGGCTTTGACGTATCCCTAGATCTATCGCTCTGTTTTCATAGATTTTACAAGGAAATGGAACCTCTGTGCCCATTTGAACAATTTTAGTTTGGCTTTCAATATAATTAGTTACTTGGCCCGTCCTTCGCAAGGTTATTTCTGCCTGCATATTTTTGAACATTTTTCTTTGGCTTAAATCATATTTTTTATTCATTAGCATACTGTCACGGAAGCAATATGTGAAATAAGTCTATTCCAAAATTACAAAATAAAATAAAATGTGAATGCTCTACGTTTTAAAAAAGTCGCAATTTTTTTTTATTGACTGGAAGATTTTATCGATAATTTAGATAAATATTTATATTTTCATAGTATTGCAGGAACAAGAATTATTGATTCCGTTTAATTAAGAAGGGAATGTAATAAATTGTGTCAAAGAATAGTTATAATTTATTAAAGCTTTCTTATTTCTCTAACTAAGAAATATATTTGTTTAATGTGTTATTTTTAATGCACTCGAATCCCGGCTTCTCCTCCTCCTCTCCTCACCCCCCCCCCCCCAACATTTTTGTCTTTTTTCTTTCTTTACGATATTATCTTGACAACATCGGCAATTTGGGTTATATAGTTGAGTTGGATTGCTCCGTCGGATGCCAAATGAATCAAATTGACTTCAAGGACTAAATATGTTCTAGGAAAAATTTCAAATAAGGATTTATAGTGCCATTTTTTGCGCAAATGAAAATTTGAAATGGATATTATTTCAAATAAGAGCCTGAAGTGAACTTTCTTTCAAAAAATGGCCTGAAGTGGTCATGTCAGACTGAAAGAAGGGCTTAAGGGCATTCTTATCCTTTACTTTTTATTTTTTTTTCTTTTTCTGTTTTTTACTTTCCTTTTAGCCGGTGGCTAGTCATAGGCAACCGCTAGCCATTGATGATACATAAAGACAGCTAGGCAAGGCTGCCCTTGAAAGCCATAGGTGAAGGCCATCCTCATCTAGAGGGTCGCCTCACCCAGCGGCCAGAGAGGACTTGGGCGAGGTGACCCTCGCCTAGGACTCTAATTTTGTGTAAAAATCAAGTCCTTCCACTAATTCCGTTTAATTTGACTAATGAAAAATGCTAACGTGATTTTTTTAAATATTTTATCTCATTCACGTGGTGTCCTACATGGCATTGAGGTTAACTAGAGTACTAAAATAACATTGTTTTGATCCGAATCCTAATTTTTACACAAAATATTAATTAAATTAGGTTAAAATATCCAAAACAAAAAAAAGGGCTAAAACTTAAAAAAAAAAAAAAACATAGACACACACACAAACACACAAAACAAAAGAAAAAACCTCACTTGTGGCAGCCGCATTGCCAGCATTGCCAGTTGGGTGTTGGCAATGGCCGACAGGGTTGTCGACGGCTTGGCGAGGGCCTGTTGGCCTTTGCCAGATGGCGACAGTCTCCCGTTCTAGCAAAGGCTAACAGGCCCTCGTCGAGGCGTCAATGACCTCGCCGGCCATTGCTGACGCCCCATTGGCAATGGAGCGGGGCCCTAGCGCCTACCACTTGTAATTTATTCTTTTTAAAAAACTTTTAGCTTTCTTCATTTTTAATCTAATTTAACTAAAATTTATGTTCAAATTATCTTTGAATGAAAATATTCTTGACCAACTGTAATATTTAGCTGGCTAATGAGGTTAAGTCTTTATTTGAAACTGTTATAATCACTTCATACTCTTCTTTGGAATTTTTTCAAAAAAAAATTTTCACCCAATTGTACAAACAAACATCGGATCAAAAAAAAAAACAAACACCAAAGTGGCAAGATATGTGCTTAAGTCTAAGGAAAAAAATGAATTAATAAAAACATAATTTCTTATATGAAAAGCCGATACACTCTTTACATGACCAAATTTCGCTTTCTATTGTTCTAAATTGCCAAAGGAGGCAAAATAATCAACCAAGATGAATATTACATAATGAATAAGGTATTGTAAAACATATTACAGAATATGAGAATTCAATGAAAGAATTGTCCCATGTTCAAAGCCTAGCATTCACTCTCTTTCGCTCACCCTCCTCTATTTTAAGAGAGGTTACATTCTGGAGGGAAGCCTTGAGGGAACCTCTTGGAGTCAGAGCAGTAGTTGTAGATCATGTAATTCTGCTGCACCCATTTCAGCTTCTGTTGGCTGGTCGTGTCCAGCACTTGCGTGAGCCAAGAATTGCCATCGCTTGAGGCGGTGTTGGACCCGCAAGATGACGACCCAGAGGACCAAACGCAGGCATCGGCATTGAAGTTCATGTATGAAGCCGTGAATGGAGCTTGTGACCAGTCTGTCTTCACCAGCCCGCCTCTCGTTGCCCAGTCGTCCGCATTCCAGAGACTCGAATAAATCCTCATGGGTTGGCTCTTGGGGAATGGAACGCCACTCGATTCCGCGTTCTTGAATTCTCTGATCGGAGTGCCATCCACTGAGAATCTGTAAAGCACGCACACAAAAGGTGTGTGAATAAATACCGCAGAGAATGTGTACATGCCAGTGAGATTGCCTTTCGGGATTGTCCCCATTCTTACATGATGCGTTGCGGGTTCCAGAGGATGGAGTAGGTGTGGAAATCAGCGGTCGGGTCGAACCAGAGATAGAATTGCTGTTCCCTGTTTCCCTTGCCTTGGCTGAACACATTAGTGTGAAGAATGTATGGATCGCCACTCAGGTTTCCCAAGAACTCAAAGTCTATCTCGTCCCACGTTGACCCTTTTGAAGATAGCTGCAATGCATATACACATATATCAGCAAAAGATTACAAACGGCTATTTATATATAGAGGCAAAGCTTGAGCTTTTGTTTTTTGTGGGGTGGTACTGGATACTTACATAATATGCAGTAACAGTGCCAGCAGAGTTTCCAGGGACTAGCTTAAGTTGCGTGTCGATTTTACCGAAAAGATATTCATTCTTGGATTGGAAGCCGGAGCCCGAAGCCTTGTCAAGAGAGAGAGTGAGGAGATCTCCATTGTTGAGTATCTGAGCTCTGCCATCCCCCCAGGTTATGTCAAACTCTTGGTGGAAGTTGCTGGCAAATGCAACCATCAAACTTTCAAGCAGAATGGAAGTGAGGAGAATTGCAAAGATAGAAGAAGCCATGACAACTAGCTAGTGCGCAAGAACCACTGAACTGAGGTCGAAGGAGATGAATGAAAAAGAGAGGATGAATCCAATTGAATGGGATGATGGGTGTTTGTGATGAGAAGCATTTCGAAGCAATGGCTCTTTATACTGGGGAGGGTCAAGCAAATGAAGGTTCATTGATTACTTGTTCGAAGCCAAAGGAAGGTCATCAGAAGGTCGAGGTTAGCTCAGCTGTACACAGTTGTTGCATGCAAAAGGTGCGTTTTTTATTATCACGTACCCTTAGCTGTCAAGGTGCACCTTTTAACTAAGACACAGTGCTTGTAATAATCTCTCTGGTATATTGCACAACGCGTTATTGCTTTAATAATTTCAAGAAAATAGTAATGATATTCTCAGTGTCATAGTCAAAACAGGGCCCGGCGGGCAGGTAATTATCAACAGCTGGCAGCCATAAACAGCAACAAGACAGACGAAACACATTAGGGAGAGGTCTCACCAAACGTGAATATAAAAATATTTTTGGTTTATAGGATAATCACACAAATAGTATCCAAATTATAATGTGCAATTTAGTCCCGAAACTTTTAATTTGTTAATGTTCAATGGGATTCTTAAATTCCTTGGACTTTTGATACATATTCAATTTAGTATCTGAAACTATATGAAAATATTCAATGTAGTCAAAGTTCAAGGACCAAATTAAATAAATTAAAAGTTCAGGGACCACATTGAATATTAGACTAAAGTTCAGAGATTATATTGAATAAATTAAAAATTTATGGATCAAATTGTACTTTGGGCCAAAATTTAGAAACTGTTTGTATAATTTTTACTTGATTTATCGCTCGATCAAATCGATTTGAAGAGCATGGGTCTATAGCATTTATTAATTTATTTCTATGATACATCTGAGTAATGGAGGGACAGTGATTGTGACAGTGCCTGTGAAAATTATTGAAATGCTTTGTTGTTTCTCTTAAGGGTGATCGGTTCCCGATCCGATTCGGTTCTAAGGAGAAATTGAGAACTAGACTTGGAGAATCGGTTCCCAAAATTAGGAACCAGGGACCGGTCATTTAGGATTAAGTTTTTTTTTTTATCAAACACTTAGGGTTTAGTTCGCATTTTACTAATTTTTGTCATTGAATTTATGTGAATGAAGTTTACTTAGGATTTAATTCACATTTTACTAAGTTTTGTCAATGAATTTATGTCAATGAAGTTCACTTAGGATTTAGTTTATGTTTTACTATTTTTTAAAAGAAAAATTAAAGTATATATAGTCGGTCTGGTCTGGTTATCCCTTGAAATTGGGAATCGGATCGCTCGGACACCGGTTCCACTTTTAGAAATCGGGAATTGGACTAACACGCTTGGGAACTGGACCAAATCGGCTGATCCGATCCGAGTGGCTCCTTGTTCGGGCGATCTGTTTTACACCCTCCTAGTTTTTTTAGCTTTACCTCAGTTCAATTAAGGAGGGTGGCAGCTTCTTCTTTTTTCCTTTTTTTTTAAGGAAAAAACATTCAAGGAGGTGATGTTCACTCGCATATTATTAGATAAAATAACCATTACACAGTCATTAGCCTGTTAAGGATTATTCTTATAAACTTTCTCGTAACTTTTAAAATCTAAAAGGATCCATCAAGATGCTATCAGGATTTTAAATGTTGAAAAGAAATTTGATAGAAGTTAAATTTTATCAAATTCGAATGTTCAAAAAGAAATTTGACAAAAACCAAAAAAAGAAATAAAAAAAAATAAAAATCTTAAACTCTAACAGGAAATTTAATAAGAGTCAAGAGTTTAAAAAGAAAAGTCATTCCCAACGTATTGGTACAATTGTTAGTGGCTTAATGAAGAAATCTCAAAAGAGAAAATTTCTAATGATTTATGAATAAAAATTCAATAAAAAGGACAATGTATATGTCACGACGAATGAGTTACAATTATACCTCATCATTTCAGCGTAACAATTCCACATTCACCATTAGTTTTGTGATTTTCAATATTTGTCATCCGTGCATATTTCTTTGAGATGTGACTTTAGTACAAGAAGGACTATCATATAAATCAATTATATAATGTGACGAGAAAATTAATCACAATTTAGAGAAAAAAATTATGAAAACTCGGACTTGGTGAACGTTATTGGTGATCTTGGGGAAAAGTGTAAATAATATCCTAAATTTAATATGGTACCAATTTAGTCATAAACTCTTTTTTTGGTATCAATTTAGTCCTAAATCATTTGTCTTTGTGCCAATTTAGTCATTCGACTAATTTTGACCAAATATTGATGCGTGGACGTCGGTAGGGCCTACATGGCGCCACCGATGCTGACGTAAATAATTTTTAATAATATTTTAATATATTTTATGAATATTTTATATTTTTTTCTTTCTTCCTCTCTTTGCCGGGGTGATTAGCCACTACCCAAGGCCGAGTAGGCTGGCCTCACACTGGGCAAGGGTTGCCTTTGATTAGGTAGGCAAGGCCTGGCTAAGCAAGGGGGAGCCCTTGCCAGGCAAGGGCGAGCCCCAACAAGGGCTCCCCTCGCAATATCTAGCAAGGTCAACCCTCGCCCAGGCCAAGGCAAGTGAGGGTCGTTGCCTTGCCCGATTCTGGCGAGGGAAAGGTCAACGAGGGCTGATGACCCCATCACCCATCGTCGACACCCCACCAGCAATGGGGTGGCAGCCATAGGCAAGAGGGCTTGTATTTTTATCCTATTTTAAAAACTTTTAGCTTTCTTAATTTTTAATCTAATTTAACTAAAATTTATGTTAAAATTATTTTTGGATGAAAATTCTCTTGACCGACTGGCGAAGCTAGGCTCTTATTTAAAACTGCTATGGCCACATTAAGCCCCCCTTTTTTTAAATAAGATCCACTTCAGACATTTATTTAAGAAAATGAGGACATTTTAGGCCTTTATTTAGAATTTTTCCTATATTCTATTAGAAGAGCACAGCGATTAAATTATTCAAATTGAAATTCAAGGACCAAATTTAGTATCAAATAGGAGCACAACGTCCATTTTTTTGACATTATCCCTGCAGATTTCTTCGTGCTATTTTGTATTGGTTAGGATCAAATTTTCTATTATTCAGATATTTCTAAGTGTAAAAAACTAAAAGTAGTGAAGCATGAGTTGAAGGGTGGAGTGGAATTTTATCATGGTGGGAGAAGTTATAGAAGACTAGAGCGATTGGTAGGTGACAAAGCACGGATGCTTTGGTCAACCATGCAAAAGATGTTAAAACGGTGGTTTTTTCCTTGGAGTTTCAGAGTAATTACCTTCTTCATGATCCGAAGTGAGTCCGAGGCTAAAACCAAGCACATAAAATAATTAACACGAAGTGAAAAAGAAGAGAATTTGAGGAATTTCTTTGTATCCACTCCACTGAATTGATATGCATTCTTTCATGTATTTATATTGGAATGTATCGACAATAAAAGGTGTTGTAAATCTCTCATAAAAAGAATTCCGAATTCTAAACACGAGAACCGAATTCCACATGCAATACATGCTTAAGAAACGACGTTCTATCATCGAATACATGCCCAAGAAAGATGTTCTATCACTGATAAAAAACCGGTACATTACAATTACGAATATACTTTGATGTCCACAGATTAAGTGCCCTCCTTGCAGCAGTCTTTAGAGAGAGATCTTCCTTGGGAGTTACGGTTTCTCATTGCTTGAGAGAAGAGTAGTAGAAGGAATGAACGTAATCTTCCTTTTTATTGTTTTAGTGGTAACCGCTATCCCCTCTCCTTTTTAATTAGATAATCTTTTATCTTTTATTTTAAATTCTTAAGAAATCACCATTTAGGTCATGAGCTGGGTTAACCCAACATGGGTGGCCCACATCTATTAAATCCATAATCCATCATCTCCCACTTGCTCATAATAGGCTAAGTGTATCTCTCTCTTCTGCAAAGTTCATATTAACAAATAATCTGTGCGACTAGTATACATCAAGAGCTCATTGCCATACAACTGTTAGAAGGATATAGCAACTCATATTGGACATTATCAGTCAGAGTAGATGTAGTATGTAGTACGCTAGATCAATCAATCACATTTTTATCTCTCTTGATCTTTTTAAGTGTGTTATCTATATTGTATTCACAATTACGATTAAACATAAATAATTATAATTGGTCGACCTATGAATACAAAAACTAGAATGTGACATTAATAACAAATTGATCTTCCTCTTTTCTTAAATCTCTCAATCTCTATTCAATTTGCTTTTCCAGTAATGTCATGTTAGATCGAATCACTCATGATCATTGGTGACATTCTAAGATAGCAAACACTGAACAAATTTTTTTTGAAAATAAGTAAGAGTTATGAGGGCACCTAATTGAGGAACACTTATCCTCAAGAGTCTCACACTGCTTAAAAGTTAAGATCAAAACTTTTGCCATCTCTTATTGATCGATTCATGCATACATAATATGAAATACATATCCAGTATATTCTCCTTTCCCATGGAGCGTATATCTTTATACTTAATACCGTATAGATGATAATTCAGACATTTCCAATGTCTAACTTGAGTTCACAAATCTACTATCTTTAATCCATCAGAACTCACATCTAGCATAAAAAAACGGATAAAGTAAAATATGTGGGTTATTTTACGTTCAGACATAATAAATATTATGACCTCATCTTAACATTCTGTTGAGGCGACATCTATATTGAGTGGGCTAATCTTTCATCTGTTCGACATACTTTCTTAATATAATGCACTAAGCATATGCATAAATGTCAAATAAAAATCATAGGCATTAATAATGATAGAAAAATATCATTGAATGTGAACTTCTAGGGAAATATAAATGTCTAATATATCAACCTTTACGTAGTCTCAGAGATTTTACATGACCAAGGAAAACATCTCTAGGGATTGGTATCATCATAGGATTTGTTATCACTCTTTGCGTATGTATGTACTGAACGTTCATATCTCTTCGTGCAATCATATTCTTGACAAAATTATACTTTGTATCTATATGTTTGGTCTTGCAATGAAATTTGGGATCCTTGGTGTAAGCTATCGCTGCTAGGCTATAACAATTGACCAAAAATGAGTTTGTAGAATTTTCAACAACACCTAAGTGATCCAAAAATTTCTTAAGCCAAACACCCTCTTGCATAGTTGCTAATAGTGCCACAAATTCAGCTTCCATCGTGGATATGGTTAGACATGTTTGTTTCTTGCTACTCCAAGATATATTGCCATTATTCAATAAGAACACAAATCCAGAAGTGGATTTCCTTTCATCTAAATCTCCTCCTCTATCAGTATATGAATAGCCTTCAAGCTACAGATCCCTTCTTTGATAACTCAGCGAATAATCGACAGTACCATTTAGATACCTCAAGATTCTTTTGACGACTGTCCAATGTGCTTGATCTGTATTGGATTGACTTCCACTTACCATTCCAACTGCAAAAAATATGTTAGGTCTTGTACACATTATAGCGTATATTAAGCTTCCAACAGCACTAGCATAAGGAACACATTTAATTTGTTCATGTTCTTATGGAGTCTTAGGATATAACCTATGGCTCAATCTTTCATCTCATGCAATAGGAGTATCTATAAGTTTGCAGTCTTGCATACAAAATCATTTATGGATTTTATTTATATACGTCTCTTGAGAAAGAGACAACGTTCTTTTTGAACGATCTCTTGAAATTTTAATTTCAAGAATATATACGGCTTCATCCATATCTTTCATTTCAAAATTGGAAAATAACCAATTTTTAATGGTATTAACAAACTCTATATTGCTATCGGCAATTAGTATATCATAAGATAACCGATTTTTAATGGTATTAACAAACTCTATATTGCTACCGGCAATTAGTATATCATCCATGTATAATAATATGATTACAAATTGATCTTTGGATCTTTTGATATATACACAATGATCTTCATCGATCATATCAAAATCATATGCCATTATGGCATTATGAAAACGTACATACCACCATCTCAAAGCCTGCTTAAGGCCATATATCAATCTTAAAAGTCGACATACCTTTTGTTCTTGGCCTTTTGTTATGAAACCAATAAGTTGTTCCATATAAATTTCTTCTTCTAATTCTCCATTGAGAAAAGTAGTCTTTACATCCATTTGATGTAATTCTAGATCCATACTTGCCACTATTGCTAGAATAAGGCGAATTAAGTTAAATCTCACAATAGGAGAAAATGTTTCTTCATAATTCCTTCCTTTTGATTATACACTTTTGCCACAAGGCAAGTCTTATATCTTTCAATTAAGCTATCGGTTTTATGCTTTATTTTGAGAACCCACTTATTCTAAATGGCTTTGTGCCCTCTTGGAAGATCAACCAATTCCCAAACTTAGTTTGTTTTCATTGACTCAATTTCTTCTTCCATTGCTTGCATCCATTTTCCTTATCAGGGCACATGAAGGCCTCATTTGCATTCCTCAGCTCATCCTCTTCTTGTGGGGCAATCATGAATTGAGCCGTCAGCTTTACGCTTTATTTTGAGAACCCACTTGCTCCCCTTCAATGTCAAAACATCGATGGGGAATGCTTTTGCGACTTGTTCGGCGTATGGGAGATTATACACTTGGTACATGATGCTCCATTACACTCTTACTTAGATTAAATAATGATGATATTGTCTCATCAGGTGGTTATAATGGAGACTGGTTTGAATTTAATTTACCACCTCTCACTTTGCTCCCACTTGAACGAACTTCATTAATTTCATTATCACGATCCAAGGTTTCAAATAGAGTAGTCCTCACCTATTTCACCCTTCTTAGAAAATTTATTCTTTAAAAATGTGACATCTCGTGATTCAATATCAATTACACTTCCACTTTCTTACTCACCTATGAACACATGCCCTTTTGAGTGCTCCGAGTATCTTATGAAAATACTTTTTTTTTTTTGTCTCTTGGACCCAATTTTCCATATTTGTAAGAGGGTTCGTTAGGTAGCACACCAAGATTTAAGAAAACTTAAATCGGGTTATCTATGTGTTCATAACTCATATGGAGTAGAAGTAACCGATTTAGAAAGCACACTATTAAGAATATAGGCAGCAGTTAACAAAGTATCACCTCAAAAGGTGATTGGTAAATTAGCTTGTGACATCATAAACTTAACCATTTTCAGTAGAGTTTTGTTTCTCCTCTCTACAATACCGTTTTATTGAGGAGTATAAGGAATAAACAAATGTCTTTCTATTCCTTTTTTGTCACATAAATTTCTAAACTCATCAAATAAATATTTTCGACTTCGATAAGATCTTAACACTTTTTTTTTCTAGTCCAGTTGATTTTCTACTAAGCTCATATATTTCTTAAAGCAGCTTAATGCCTTAGATTTATGAGAAATCAAATAGACATTCAATCGAGTGTAATAATCATCTATAAATGTGATGAAGTATATAGCCGCATGCCTTACTCTTACATTCATTGAATCACATATGTCCGAATAGATTAATTGCAAAGGAAACTCAACTCTTGTTCTTTTTCCAAATAGTTTTCGTATTATTTTTCCCGCTAGGCAATGCTCGTAAATAGACAAATCAACTTTTTCAATGTTGCCAATAAGCCCTCTTTGGTTAATCTATTCATTCGTTGTTGGCCTATATGACCAAGTTTAGCATGCCATACATTCACATCACTACATAAGAGTTAAGGGATGTGAATAAGGAATAACAAATATTAACATTACTGTAGTTAACATCCAACATAATAAAACCATCCAAAAAATATCCAGAACCATATAAACTTGTTCCTAAATACAAGTCAACACCATTGTTATGAAAGTTTAAATTAAAACCAAGCTTGATTAAAACGAACACATAAACTCAATTCCTACCAATTTCTGGAGCATATAATACATCACGTAAGAATAAAGTGCATTGACCACGCATATTCAACTGGTAGGTGCCAATCTCTTTGACTTCCACTCTGGAATTGCTCCCCATATATATCCATATTGCTCATTATGGAATTTGTTGGAACTCCATAAAGGTATCTCTGTCTTTCGCTACATGGTTTGTGGCCCCTAAGTTTACAATCCACAAAGGATAAGATTCAATTAGAAAAACAGAACTTGATTCATAAGTAACACTCTTAAGTGTACTAAGGGTTTTTACCTTCTTTGGCTCGCCACAGTCGTGAGCAAAATGACTATTTTTGCCACAGTTGAAACACTTTACCCTTGAAATGTTCTTATTGAAATGATGCTTTCCTTTCTCATGTTGGTTAAGCTTTAGTTTCTTGCCTAAATAATTCACTCCCTTGCCCTTTCGCCTTTTGAAACCATTCAAGCGCTTGCGCTTAGAGCCTGAAGCCCTATGTAAGCTAGAACTAGCAAAATAAATATCGGATTCTGGTTTAGCCGCCAGAAGGCGGTCCTCTTATAGCTTAAGATGGTGCATATCATCTTCAAAAGTCTTAATATTTTCATTGTGAGTCAGATGGACTTTCATATGCTCCCAGCTATGAGACAAAGAACGAATCACTACTTGTACTTTCTACTTATCAATCAATATGTGGCCAGCATCCTTCAGCTGACTTATCATGTTTGATATGCTCCTTAAGTGTTGTTTCATGGTCTGTTCATAAGGCTTCTTGTATGAATCAAACCTTATTATGAGTTGTCTCAATTTGGTCACAGATGTTTAACCAAATCTTTGGTATTTTCAAAATGCTTAAACTCTTGCATGATATCATTTTCCCTATTACTCAGCAACGTAATGCGAGCAATAGAGTTCTTTTTCTTCCATGCAGTAAATGCATCTTTATCCCTTTTGTGTTAAGCAATATTTTCATTTTCAGGTTCTTCCATAACATGGTTTAAAGCTTCCGAGTGCTTCTTGCTCTTCTAGCAGATATTGGATTTTCATATTTGAGATCTCATAATTATCACCAGTCAATTTCTCTCCCTTGTTCAGTTCAGCCACTATATTCTTAAATGCTAAAGCCATTTTATCTTAACATTGTAGACATCTATGCACGAGCTAATATTTATGCATCTATTTTACACAAACCTATTACATTAATGAATAATTTCTCATAAGGTTTTTTTATTCGAAAGGTCACTACATTCCCAATCATCATCTAAGAATCCTAATTTGAAATTATCATTAATATAATTATTTATGTAAGATTAAGATCTTTTAAGCTACTAAAACTTTCCAGAACTTTCCAAAACTTTCCACTAACATATAACATACATAAGGCAATATATTACAAAGCCAATGAAAATTCAAAACTAAATATTCCATAAATGACATAAAAGTCTTATAGGAAAAAGGTATATCAACTAGTCCTAAATAAATGATAAATATCAACATGAAGAAAATATCCATAAGCGATAACTAATTCTGAAGACATAACTTCAACGCCTCACAATCTTCATAAAAACCAAGAAAGACTCAGAAAATTCCTTAGAAAATTCTATGGTCTTATTTGGTAGCCAAGGAAAGACCATCGGCAATCCCTTAGATTTCCGCCAAGGCGCATTCATTCTACAGCAGGATGCATTCAATCCACGAGTCGACGTCTTCGTTGCCTCAATCTTTATATACTTTTCATAAAAGCTTCCACAAGAATCTTATACTCTTGATGCGGGTCAGGATTCCAAAGTTCATTAACAATGGCCTGCCACACTTTAGGAAGGGTTTTTCTCAAGGCAATGATCCTTTTGCAGTCTCTCATAAGAAAACCCTCCCAAATTATATTTTGAATCATTCCATTGACCCATATAACATGCTCTAACATGTCAACGTTGCCATCCCATCGATAGTTGTCCAATTCTTCTCTTAGTCTTAGAATATTCATTCGTTGTTCCCATGTACTTGGTGTTCTGGGACCACGAATGGTAGTTACCATTGTTTCTGCAACAAATACAGAATAAAAAAATTACTCATAATCCATTGTACTATAAAAATAGGGAATGCTTATTCATATACACGTGAGCAAACAATTGTATTTTCCATAACCATAAGGAAATACAAGAGAAAAAATACCACAAATACCCAACAAATAGACATATTATAGGTTCATTGTGCATTTATACATCCATACAAGCATCAAACATGTATTATGAATATACCATAATGTAGAGCATTTCATTATGAACACACCAATACCAAGAATGCTCTAATTAGAACTCCCACGTTTTTTTTTTGTTCGATCAACGATCAACAGTCAACCGGATCGGGTTAGTCAACTAGCCAGAGGGGTAGAATTGTAATTTCGCAATGAGGGCAGAAATGTAATTTCATGATGAGGGCAAAAATGTAATTTCCCGAAGAGGGCAGTAGGCGGGTGCCTAGCACGCGCCTGCGGTTGCCGTGCATGTGCCGCGTGCACGCCGGAGCGTGAGGCCGCTCCTTGCGACAGCGCATGGGGACACGTGCGGCCTCCCCTGGGGATGTGTGACCACTCATTTTTCTCGTCTTAACGAGATCTAGCATCCCATGTAATCTAAATCAACTTTTGATGGACGGAATTCCGAGAAGCGGTCCCGAATAGTACAATTGGGTGTCATTTTCGTACCCAGGCAGGCGTCGGAGCCGGTTCTCATTTTCCGGCAAATCCGTGTTTGTAAAACAATTCAATTAACAATAGATAAACCACGGCTCTAATACCAATGTTGTAAATCTCTCAGAAAATGAATTCCAAATTCTAAACACGAGAAACATATTCCACGTGCAGTATGTGCCCAAGAAACGACATTCCATCATTGAACACATGCCCAAGAAAGATGTTCTATCACTGATAAAAAACTGGTACATTACAAAAACAAAAGTACATTGATGTCCAAAGATTAAGTGCCCTCTTTGCAACAATCTTTAGAGAGAGATCTTCCTTGGGAGTCACGGTTTCTCGTTGCTTGAGAGAAGAGTAGTAGAGGGAATGAACATAATCTTCCTTTTTGTTGTATTCTTAGTAACTGCTATCTGTTTCCTTTTTAATTAGATAATCTTTTATCTTTTATTTTGAATTCTTAAGAAACCGCCATTTAGGTCATGGGCAGGGTTAACTCAATATGGGCGGCCCACATCTATTTAACCCATAATCCATCAAAAGGAAATAATACAGAGATATATAATCAATTTGAATCACTAATTGATTCAGTTAATCAATCCAAATCCTAAATTGAAATATATCTTCAATGCACAAATCATATTTCCAACACTCCCCCTCAAGCCGGTGGCTTATATATGTTCAAGATGCCCAACTTGCTTAGCATATATGTGTGCTGTCTTTAGACTTGTAAAACGTGTGGGTCTGGTCGGGTTTAGGTCGAGTCATAAATGGTCCAACCAAATTAACCCATTAACCTATTTATAACCCATTTATTTGTAATGTCAATAACTCAACCCATACTTGTCCCGACTCATACTCAACCCATACTCGACCCGACCCGACCCGACCATATTGCTAAAACACTTCAATATTTAACTTAATATAGGAAAACTTGTTTCTTATGACTTTTTTTTAAATTATACTACTAAAACATTTTCATACAATATAATTTTTAATTATTTTTTATTTTATTAATTTTAATTTTTTTTAAATCCAATTTTCAATTTTTAAAATTTTTAATTTTTAATTTTTCCTTTATTTTTAGCCGGTGGCCGGCCACAACGACGGCCAGCGTCCGACCACCAGCCACAGGCGAGGATGAGCTCATTGGAGGCCAACAAAGCTCGAGGTCGCCAAAGCCTGCCGAAGCTCGAGGTTGCCAATTTGATTAGGCCAAGGCCTCGCCAGCCTTAGGCGAGCCTCGAGCTTGCCTGATTCCTATGAGCCAAGCCTCGCTCCCCTTAGGCGAGCTCGAGCTGTGGCGAGGTCGTTCCTCTCCTGTGGTTGGTGGCTGGTCGCCGGCCGTCACAGTGGCCGACCACCAGCCAAAAAGAGAAAGAGAAAAAAACAAAAGAAAATAAAAGAAAAAAGAAAAAAAATTCGATGTTTTAAAAAAATATTTTTATAAAAAAGGAGTGGGCTTAATGAGTGGGTTGAAAATGGATTCCACACTCAACCCATTAATACCCATTTATGATAGGCTTAAAACTTGAAGACCCATTTAAGATGGGCTTTTCAAAGTTATATTGACCAATTTATTTTTTAAATGGGTCATATATGAGTTTTAAACATGGACCCCGGTCGTCTACGTGGCATCGACGGTGCCGACGTTCACAATTAATAAAAAAATTTTAAAAAATCCATGTCGTAATGGAAAATTAATAAAAAAAATCTATGTATGGCGATTTTTCGGAAATGACACTCAAATGATCGATTTTACTCCGATGTGACACTTAAGTGAGTGAGAAAAAAGCTGTGGCACTCAAGTGAGCGTTATATGAAAGTTATGGCACCCCCTGCATTCCTTATTCTATTTTAAGATAAGAAAGGATTTACTCTTTGATTGAATAAGGAAAACCTATGTGGTCTGAGAATAATCATCCACAATAGTACGAAAGAAATGAGATCCATCACGATGTGGAGTGTGATAAGGACCCCAAACATGAACGTGAATAAGTGAAAAAATGTTGATGGCACATGATTTGCTAGTAGGAACTTGCGTATGTAATTGTGTTGCTAAAGGACAAATTTTGCTGTGAGGAGGTGAAAAGGAAGCACTATGACCCAATAGTTGATGAGAAAAGAAAACTTAATCATTGGTAGCAGTATTGCACAAAGATTGTTTATTCAAGGAAATACACAATAAATTAAAATTTTGTCGAAAGCTGGTCCAAAAATATAGCCCTTGTGAAATACTACCCAAACCCATCAGTTTGCCAGTTGAATGGGCTTGAAAGAAGCAATTATCATAATTGAAGAAGACATGACAGGAATTGTCTTTGCAAACTTCGGAAACAAAAATGAGATTAAATTGGAATTGAGGAACATAGATGACATATCGAAGGGTAATGGAGGAGGTAAGGTTGACCATGCCAATTTCTGTGACATAAGTAATATGCCCATTGGGAAGACGAACTGATATAGGTGAATTCATATTTGCATGAACATGAGTAATGAATCTTTTGTAGTAGATAATGTGGTCACTAACACCTGAATCAATTATCTATGCATCATTTGAAATGAAATTCATTAAGCAGTAGGAACTACTCGAAAAACTTGCCATTTATAAAAAATTTCCAATTGTTTCAAGGCCTTCACGAGTTGTTGATATTGATCATGAGTAATTGGTTGACTTCCTTTGTCAATGCTTTGCCCCATGACCTGATCAGCTAAGAATTCCCTTTCTTTCTTCCCTTTTTCTCTAGGCTTTCCATGCAATTTCCAACAAGTATTTATTGTGTGACGTGGACATTTGCAATAATCACAAATTTTTTTAAAAATTTTCCTTATAAATCTTGTCCATTTCCCTTCCAAGACGAGGCAGGAGATGGACCACCGGATTTGAATATCGGTGCTAAGGTGGTCTCATAGGAGATGTCCAATCCAGACACTAGATGCTTCGCACGTGAGCCATCCAATCTTTAATTTAAATCTAGACCGTCCATTCTGCATGGAAAGCTTTTTTTCTTCTTTAGCAAACCCTAGTAGCAAACCCTAGTGTTGATGCCACAACATGTCTCCACCCTTCCGCCCTCGATTTTCTGGTGACTCCTCTATGTTGAGTTCTCGCTTGAGCCAAAAAGAGTGCAAATTCCCCGACTTTTGCGTATATTGATGAAGCCAGTCGTTGGCTTTCCTCTTGGACAGCGAGTTGGTAAATCTGGCCAAGGACGACATTGGTTCCATTGCCAGAATCCAAGAGTGAAAAGGTAAGTAAGTCTCGTTCAAAATTAAAAGAAAACGAGTCACTTTCTCCCTTTCCCTTATAGATTTGTACTGTTGCAATGTCAAGTCTGGTCCCTCGAGTTTTTCTTCGGCTGCTTTTAGTTGGTTCCCAAGTGCTAAAAGCTTGTTGAAGCAAGCTATGACCGTCATGTTCCCTTGCTTTAATTCGCTGAGTGCTTGTGTAAAAGAAAAAAAATTGGCCTGATCTAGCTTACCATACATCTCTTAGATATTCTCCCACATGCACCTTGAGTCCTCCGTTAGAAGAAGTCCGGCCACCACTTTTGGGGAAATGCAATTTCTGATCCATTTTCGGACGAGGCTGCATTTCCTCCTGTGTCGTGCCAGATGCTCATAGGAGGGAATTGGGACGACTCCGTCAAGAAAACCATCTTTATCCTTTGTTACTAGAGCTCGCCGAAATTCCTGGGACCACCTAGAATAGTTCTTGAGATCGGACAATTGTTCGTTGATGAGTTGCAACTCCGGTCAGTCGGTGGTGGAAGTGTATAGCGGGTCATCGGGCTCCAGGCAACCATTGGCAGCAGGAATTGAGAACAACATCAATCTAGGTTGAATAACCAGGTAGGGATTCGTTCCCTGACCTGATATACTAGATTCGGATACTTGACGCGAATAATACATTCTAGGCCCGGGGGTTGGGCTTACCCCAATATTGGCCGACAGGCTCCCTCTGGTCTGGTTGTGCTCTTCGTGGCCTTGATTCGCTAGGCCTTGGGGATTTTGGGCCTGATTCGTTGGCTCTTGAAAGCTGTACCTTGGATTCGAATGGCTCGGCTCATACCAGGATGGCTTAAATGGGCCTTGGACAGGCAGACATCTGATGGGCTACCCCAAATTGGGTTGTCCCTGGTTTTACTGGGCCTGAATAGGATCTTGCTGGATGGGCTAGATTTGTACGATGGACTCCTAACTTGGTGCGACTCCGGTGGGATATGTCAGTGTTGGTTTCGTAGGTGGATCCAAATGAAGTATACCCTCCAGGTTTTCTTCTGGAATTTGGTCTTCAGATCTTGAAAAAAGAAACTGATTCCTATGCCGGAGTGCTAACTTTGTTTTGCAAATTAGTGTTTTTCACAACAAGAAGGATAGAAAAGAAAAATGGAAGGCAATTAAGGAAGAAAATTTGTGAAAGCTAAACTAGGAACATGAGCTCATATACCATGACATGAAGTGAGAAAGAAGAGAATTTGAGAAATTTATTTGTATTCACTCTATTGATTTGATATGCATTCTTTACATGTATTTTATATTGCAATGTACAAACAATAAAAGGAAATAATACAAAGATATAGAATCAATTTGAATCACTAATTGATTCAGTTAATCAATCCAAATCCTAGATTGATTCAATATATCTTAAATGGACAATTATATCTCCAACAATAATTACTTTATGTTTTTTCAATAACAATCGAAGATTAATTGACGCTTCCAAAATTTCAATTTCCAAGCTTGCTTTTAAGCCTCTAGGAGATCCGTTAAACGGGTAGGTCAAGTCAGGCTTGGGTCGAATTGAAAATGGTCTGATCCAAATTGATTCGTTTAACTCATTTTTATCCATTTTTATGCAATACAAATCTAATAACCCATACCTAGCCCAACTCATACCTAACACATCTCCGATTCAATACATATTGCCAAAATACTTCATTATTTAACATAATATAGGATAACTTATACCCAAACTGAGGTAAAATCGTGGAGTGAGCGAGCAAGATATAGAGTAAGGGCAAGAAAGAATCATAGAGGTGTATTGAGTATGAGTAGATTGTGAACCAATTTAACATCCATATTATTTTAAGCTTTACCATTCTAAACCCATTTATGCTCCCATTTTATTGAATATAACTTACATATTTATTGAATATAAGTCGGCCTAAGAAATTGACTTATGACCTATTTTGACAGATCTGGCGGTTAGTCAGCATATTCAATCACTGCAATTTTCAAATTTCCATTCAAAATGCTAGAAAATTCTGATCGTTGAAAAATGAAACTTCGTCTGAGAATAATCTTCACGATGATGGAGAGAAAAACCCTAAAGATCGGTCTTGTCAAATTGATTTGAGATGAAAGCATAGTAAATATCTAATAAGTTTCTACCTATTATTCGATTTGAACCATCGACTCCCGCCGTATCAAAAGCAATGAGATTGCCAATGTTGCAACTTGCAAGTGCATATGAAATATCATTGGCCACAAAGTTGATGTCGATGTCACGCATCGTGATAAAGGACTTTCCGGTTCACAAGAGAATTTTCCAATGGTTTGGCCGTGTTGACGGGCTACACTAAAATCGCATCGAAGTTGATTCGCAAGTTAACCTTCGGGGAAATAATTTGCTTTCACGAACGCATGGTCCGATTCAATCTTGACCACATTTTACACGTTGTTCGTGTGTGTAGCGAAGGCAATAGGCGTGTTGATTGGTTAACAAATTTTGCTTCGGAGACGAAACGCAATGCACGATGATGAGCAGTTGAACAACTGACCGTTGGGAAATCGAACGAGGGAAGAAAACCCAGTGAATGAAGATCACGAAGACACTGAACAGCATCGCGTCAAACGCCGTCGACGGCCACGTTCGACAAGCCCTCCGAAACCTCCAGCCGGTCGGAGCACGGGGGCTCGACGGCGGCGCTTTCGGCCTCCTGCTTCAGTACTGCACCGACCAACGACTGCCCCGCCAAGCCAAGCAGCTCCACGCTCGCATCGTCTCGTCTTCCGTCGCGCCCGACAACTTCCTGGCCTCGAAGCTCGTCACCTTCTACGCCAAGTCGAACCGACTCCATGAAGCCCGCAAGGTGTTCGACGAAATTCCCCACAAGAACATCTTCTCTTGGAACGCATTGCTCATCGGGTACACGCTCCAGAGCAGATTCGCTGACGCCCTGAGGCTGTTTTCGTCACTGTTGTTCTCTTGCTCGGGGGATATCAGGCCCGATTGCTACACCATATCGTGCATTTTGAAGGTGTTGTCGTCGTCGTTTTGTGATCCCAAGTTGGCCAGGGAAGTGCACTGCTTTGTTCTGAGAAATGGGTTTGACTCGGATATCTTCGTGGCGAATGCATTGGTTACATTTTACACGAGGTGTGATGAGGTGGGCTTGGCGAGAATTATGTTTGATAGGATGCCTGAGAGAGATATCGTGTCATGGAACTCCATGATTGCCGGGTATTCTCAGTGTGGGTACTATAAAGAGTGTAAAAAACTGTACGGGGAGATGCTGGAATTGGGATTAAGACCCAATGGAGTAACAGTTGTTAGTGTATTGCAGGCCTGTGGCCAGTCTCGGGATCTGATTACTGGCATGGACGTGCATAAGCTTGTGATAGACTGCCAAGTTGAGGTTGATATTTCTCTTTACAATGCACTAATCGGGTGCTATGCAAAATGTGGAAGCCTAGATTATGCAAGGGAGTTGTTTGAGGAGATGGATGAGAAGGATGAAGTTACGTACGGGGCGATTGTTTCGGGATACATGATTCATGGGTTTGTTGACAAAGCAGTGGGAATTTTCCAAGGGATGAAATGCCCTGGTTTGAGCACATGGAATGCCGTTATTTCAGGTTTAGTTCAGAACAACCATCACGAGGAGGTTTTGGATTTGTTTCGAGAAATGCTGGACTCCAGTACTAGACCCAATACTGTGACACTTTCAAGCATCCTTCCTACTTGTTCGTTTTTTTCATACTTGAAAGGAGCAAAAGAAGTACATGCTTATTCGGTTAAGAGAAGTTATGATCAGAACACTTATGTTAGTACTGCCATAATTGACACCTATGCAAAGTTGGGGTTCCTTGCTGGGTCACAACGGGTGTTTGATCATCTAAAAGGTAGGAGCTTGATTGTGTGGACAGCTATAATATCGGCCTATGCAGCTCATGGAGATGCTACAATGGCTCTCAGCTTGTTCGATAACATGCAGACTCATGGGATCCAACCAGATCCAGTAACAATTACGGCAGTTTTATCGGCTTGCTCCCACAATGGACTTGTAGATGTAGCATGGAAAATTTTCAACGAAATGTTTCCAAACTATGGCATTGAGCCCTTGCTTGAGCACTATGCTTGCATGGTTGGTGTTCTAAGCCGAGCAAAAAGGCTATCTGAAGCAGCAGAATTTATTCGCACGATGCCAATTCAACCAAGTGCCAAGGTTTGGGGTGCATTGCTTAATGGAGCTTCCGTATCCGGTGATGTTGAGCTTGGCAAGTTTGCTTGTGATCACTTATTTGAAATTGAGCCCGAGAACACTGGGAATTATGTTATCATGGCAAATTTATATTCACAAAGCCGGGAGATGGGAAGAAGCAGATAGAGTTAGGGGGAAGATGAAGAACATAGGGTTGAAGAAGATTGCAGGCAATAGCTGGATAGAAATGGACAGAGGGTTAAAGAGTTTCATTGCAAGAGATGCATCAAGTGATAAACATGAAGAGATTTACAAAGTTTTGGAGGGACTGCTTGGGTCATTGAGAGAAGAAGGGTATATTTACAAGGAAGAGATGGATGAGGAGTCCCTTTACGCATGAAGCTTTGGGAGAAAATTAAAGCTACTTGCAAATTCAACAGCGAATGGGGACACAATTAATGGTGAGAAATGCATTGTGACTTCATTTGCTTCCATTGATGTTATGCTATTGATTAAAAGTTACTGGGTTCCAAGCATGTGAAGTTTTGTATTTGGGATCAATCAGCATAAGACATGGATAGAATTCACTCTGAGCAGTTCCATGTGAAGGAAACTATGGAGGCTCAAAGCTCCATAATGATTGACTGGCTTTTGGAATTAAGATCCATAATGAAATTTCTTAAGCCTGGGTGATGCTTGGATTTGTATGCTGCTCTCCTTCGTGCTGCTAACAATGCGGCAACCACTGTCTTCTTTAACACCTACAATATAAGGATCTCTGATTGCTGAAGAACAGGATGCTTAAGTTGGTTGACTGACATGGATAATGTTCTGGAAAAAGACGAAACCTTGGATTAAGAATTTTTGCGTACAAAGTTAGAATGATTAATTTAGTAGAAAATGGCAACTTAGCTGATTCACTCCCTTTTTATAAATGAAGCTGGCCCTCATCATCAATAGCGAGCATGATGAATGTATCCTCTATTGCTGTGGTTTACTTCAGTTCAGAAGCTATCGGTTTTGGTTTTGCTTTTTTCCATCTGCTTTAGTCTGAAAAGGTGGAACTTGCACATGAAGCATCCAAATAC
Source organism: Syzygium grande (assembly GCA_024733475.1). Taxonomy (NCBI): domain Eukaryota; kingdom Viridiplantae; phylum Streptophyta; class Magnoliopsida; order Myrtales; family Myrtaceae; genus Syzygium; species Syzygium grande. The sequence goes on from JAMXDD010000004.1 coordinate 19,252,412, forward strand.
TCTAATTGATGAGCTAAAGCATGATGTGGCCTTTTTGCTGTTTGTTCTTACCTTTGAACTGTGGTCGGCACTAAAGCTGATCATTTCCTGTGAGGTTGATCATTCCTTGAATCTACACTTATGCTCTGTCTATGTCCTCTTCTTGGTAGGCAAATAGCGAAATCAGAATGGACGTGTAGAGATTATTTAAAGTGTACACTTTTTTATTTTCAATCTCCCGGAAACTGTTATTCGTGAGCTCTGGCGGCAATTTGGCCTTCTCAAGAAACACGTGATATCCCAAGGCCGTCGGCATCAAATTTAGTAGGGATAGTTTTAGTCAAGCCCTAAAATTTGTCAATTTCGTGCACTTAAATCCTAGAATTTTCACTTCGTGCGTTTAAGTTGTAAAACTTGTAACTCTTGGTCCGATTGAGTACTCTCATCAATGGATGAAATGACCTAAAGTGCATGTGAAGTTGCAAATTTTTTTTATAGTTAAATTAATGAAGCAAAAGTTTTAAGATATAAGTGCACAAATTGTCAAGTGTTGCTACTTGTCTTGTAATTATCCCAATTTAGTAAAAAAAAATATTCTATCAAGGATAGATTCAATGCACAAGTGACCATTTGGTGAAATAAATTCCTTAGAACTTGAAGCCACAAAGTTAGAAACTAGCAACTAGGAAGTTTGATACACTGCACAAGAGACACATTCGTGATAATGGTCGTCATTCAAGATGTCAATTCTGTGGCAATCTTGTAAAGTTGTTCATACTTCCGGGAACGATTTCTAAGATGCAATTTCCGAATACGGATTCAACAAAAAGAAGATGAGGATTTGAGCTTTGATATGGGAGCAAAAGCGCTATCTTTGAATGTCCTATGGTAAGGAAAGATAAGAATGTTGGGTTCTAGAAAGTGGTGATTTTGTGGATCCAATGCAGATTGAAAGACTAAAAAAAGCTAGAAACAAGAGACAGTAGGGAGCACGTGACCGCGAAGAAGGTGATGATAACAAGGCCATGACATGTGAAAGAGTAGTGGAATCGCTAAGTCCAACCAAGCCTTGCATTATTGCGGTTGTTATGTTAGGGGACAAAGAGGAAGAAGCCACGGATGAGAATAGGGACTCTTGTCTGGTCTCCTCTTCTTTTTCTTCTTGTTCCAGTTCATCTTTCTCATCATGGAAATACCTTTATGCATAGTAATGAAAAAAAGTACACAAGTCAATTTTTCGAGGTTGGCAAAGTTGGTTGATGCTTCGGGGGATTTCAGTTTCGGAGCTGAAGGTAGATCTGGACTTACTAATTAATAAAGTTTGTATGATTTTTCATGAGTTTTCAAGCAGTCAGGTCCTTGACGGTATATTTAGGTGACGGTGAAAAAGCAAAAAGCAAAAGTGCCGGAGTCACTAAGGGAAAGAAGAAATTTGCTTGAATTGGACACATGCTTTGGGACAAAATAAGATCTATGACATCAAGTACCATATCCTACCCCATAATCCCACCTCCTCTTCTCCAAAGCTTTTACATGTGGCCAGAGAGGCCGTGGGATTTTCTGCATGGAAGATACTGCACTTTTTCTTCTTCCATTAATAATTGTACCGATGTGCACAAATATACCAAAAAGATAAGTGTATTGGAAGTTTAAAAATTTATCAAAAAAATATAATTGAATCCTAAAATTTTCGAAAAATATAATCATATCCTAAAACTTATCATGAAAGTACAGTTGAATCTTAAAACTCTAAAAAAGTTCTATAAGTCTAAAAGTAGTTAAATTTATCTAATCAAATCCTTCCGTTGATTGTAACAAGCGATTGCTTTTAACAAAAGTTTGACAAGTGAACTTGATCTAATTTGCAAAATTCGACTCGAAATATCACCTATTCGTAACACAACCCTCCCTTCCCCACAAAAAATCTGTGCATATGCAAGTGCAAGAGGTAGCTTATGTGTGGCGCTCTCTTTTTCAAAGATATTGGGTAAACTTAATTATCGGTAGGACCAATCATAGAAGAGACTTTTGCATGAAGTAGGGAGTGTACACCGGTATATAGCATGGCCTAACTTTTACCATAGGAGTTATTGACTCATCAAATGTAACGGTTTAGATAGATTCAAGAGTCAGGGTTTGTATCCATATTGGTTTTGTGCAATGTTTTCCTTCTTCTCATGGTCTGAGATTAGTTAAGAGTACCTCTTGAGCAGGAAGCTTAATGATTTAAGGTAGGCTTCTGCATATTAAGAAAAAAATATTGGGCCTGTTATGGATGAGGACCACAACGAAAGCCATGAAAAGGAAATGAATGAAGTGATGAAGTGGAGAGGTGATAGAATATTGAATGCCACAAAAGGAGACTCCATCTTGATATTTTGAGCTTAAGAAAAAATCGAAAGTTAAGGGGAAAACTACCTTACTGGTCTGTACCTATTGTACAGATATCAATTTAGTTCTAAGTATTCTAATTTTGCTAATTGAGTCATAAATATTTGTGTGAAATTTTAATTTAGCCATTTCGATCAATTTTTGTCAAAAATCACGTTTGTTAAGTCATAGCCTGCCGTCTTACGTGGCGCACCGTTACGTTAGCATTTTTCAACGAAAATTGACCGAAATGACTACTTTGGAATTGTATACAAAGATTAATTAGGACTTAATTTGCAAAATTAAAAAGTTTTGAAATAAATTGGCATTCGTACAATAGGTTTATGACTGATTGGATAATTTTTCCCATAGTTATGCCTACTCCACTAGGCCCCATACAACTTGCGAATAAGCCCTATAGCACCATGCCAACCACAGTGATGGTCTGATCTTATATTAGCTTAATCTGATTAGTAGGTAGTCATTATGCCTAGTAAATATAATCATCATATCTTGATTGACCGAGTTCATCCGTAAGTTCGACTTGTGTGTCAGCTGTAGGGATTACTTCGGGTTTACTCAAACTCACTTGCATCTGGTGGTACGACTGTAGCGGACTTGCTCAAGATGAGCAATAGGTAAGCATAAGTCAGACATTTTAACCGTGTCTTTGGAACTTTTATGATGACGGTCAAGAAGTTGTTAATGCTGCTTGCCCTATCCACTAATAAAAGTTGGAAGAGCTTATACTCCAGCCAGTGGTAGCATTAACGCTGCTGTCCGAGCGCTTGTCAACCTTTTATGAGTTCTTCTTGTTACCCATGTGTAAATCTAGCACAAAAATGAACAACTAAAACAAATAAACTCTCAACCAAATAGGGGGCCAAAACCACAAAATACCCCCACGTAGTCTATTTCTCCTCGCCGCCCGAAGAGTAGCGGTAATGCTGTCGTCCAGCTACAACATAACGTCTCGTACAAATGTTTTCTTATCCTTATATATGGTATCTTGAAAGAAAATTTAGCTTTAGATGATATAAGTGATCTTGACTTTTCGACTTATATTTTTTATAATTGAAACGGTGGGGAGGGGTGACCAGCTCTCTAACGATCCCCTCCGGACATTATCAATGGTTCTACTACAACAAACTGTTAGGTTTGTATTATTTATATTTCGCACTACCTAAGATCTAAAGAATCGAACTTGTCAAACTTGTTATCACAGCCCGCCGAAGAGCAATAAGCTAAAAACCTCCACCTCCTTGAGCTTTTCAACTTAATTGAACTTGTAAAAGAGATTGAGGTTTCGAGTTCAAAACAATGGTCATGCTCGATTTCATCTGCTTTTTAATCCCAAAAGAGTTATTTAGCTTCACACCAAGCATCTATAGATAACGTGCCATGAATTTTTTTTTAATTTACTTTTTCTTTACAGTTGCTTAAATAATATTAATATTTTGTCCATAACTTTCAAAATCTACAAGATCAAATACCATATCTTATCTAGTAGGAAAAACTTATATCCTCCTGAAGTATAGGATCATAGATCTTTGTTTTACTCTTGCAAATATCTCCCACGAAAATACTCCGAGAGGCCTCAAAATGACCCGATTTTTTTTTCTTTTTGGTATGATTCTATCCTATTTCTATTTTACAAGCCATTGTATGTGGTGCTATACACAGGTATCGAAACCTTGCTCTCTCATTCACGCATCCCCACACCTCAAGCTCCCCGAAAACGGAGGAAATCGAACTCTGTTGTTAGATCAACTCCCTGTGGTTAAAAAATCTGGTTTAACTCGTTCCTTTTTTTAAGGAAATCTGATTACTCATATGTCTTTATCTTCGTATAAAAGTATAATTTTTCTATTATTATCTAATCATCTACCAATCCCACAAGACAATGTGTCAATATTTCTCTGAAATAATATAATTTTTTAATGCAAAGGACTATGTTTGGGACAAAATAGTCATACAAAGAAATCGCATACAACCAAACATATATAAAAGGGGATATACATTCGCTCTCTCTTAGTCTTTCCCACAGTCTCAATCCTTCTTCGCGGTCCAGGCTTACCACCACAGCAAAAGCGCACGATCCAATACGCTCGACGATGGAAGCAGCAGCCGACGAAGATCGTCAAGCCACGCCCTCCTCCGCCGTCATGGCCGCCCTCGCCACCCTCTCTCCGCCCCAGCTCTCCGCCCTCACCGACTCCGTCCTCGCCGACCTCCACCACCACCACCGCCGCGTCTCCGCCCTCCTCTCCTCCCCCTCCCTCTTCTCCCTCGCCCTCCGCCACCTCCTCTCCCTCCCGCTCCCCCTCAAGTCCCTCCTCATCGCCCGCCACCTCCTCTCCTCCCTCCGCCTCCTCGCCCGCCACCTCCCCCTCCTCCCCGCTCTCCCCTCCCACGCGCCGCCCGAGGGCCGCCGCGACCGCGACGCGGCGACCCTGCTCCTCCTCCTCTGCGAGCTCCGCCACCGCGACCCCCGCGCCCTCGAGGACGCCGCCCCCTCCGAATGGCGGTCCGTCCTCCGGCAGCACTGCTCCAAGGACCTCCTCTCGATCGCCGGGATCGGCGCCTTCAGCGGCGGGATCCTAGCCCCCTACGTGGAGATGGTGGTCCGGTGCAGGAACTTCGTGGAAGCGGTCGAGCGCTGCCTGGACGCCGGGGAGGGGAGGAGGCGGGTGGCGGCGTCGCCGGCGGCGGTGGTGGCGCTGCCGTCGGTGGAGGCGGCGGGGGGAGGGGAGTGCGCGGTGTGCAGGGAGGAGATGGAGGCGGGGCGGGACGTGTGCGAGCTGCCGTGCCGGCACTCGTTCCACTGGATGTGCATACTGCCGTGGGTGAGGAAGACGAACACGTGCCCCTGCTGCCGGTTCGAGCTCCCGACGGACGACGTGTTCGCGGAGATCCGACGGCTCTGGGGCGTCCTGACGAAGGTCGGGAGTGGGTCCCACGAGGCGAGGTCCACGTGGTCGCGCGACGAGTGTCGCGATGCGTGTGGGTGAGGTGAGGTTGGGTTTTCTCGTCAGATCAATTTGTGGTGGACAGGAGATGTTAGCCTGTGGCTAAGGTTTGTACATGGTACAACGAAAATTTGAGGACCATAAGTACTGGAATAAGGTCTAACTAAGTCAATAATTGGAGGAATAGATATTTCATGAGGGAGAGAGGTCTACAATTCTCTTTTTTTTGGCCAAGGAGGAACTAAATAACCCTGGCCCACCGCGGCACCGACCGACATTGGACGGCGGGGGCCGTAGCGACTTGGGGTTGGTATGTTTCGACGGATTGTTAAAAAGGACGACTTGAATAGGTGTTATTGATGCAGGCCATGAGTCCGAAGGTAACATGGCATAGCCGGAGCATGAAATGCTACTTTTTTTTTTTTTTATGCAATGGAGATGATGTAAGTGGTATTATGTTGGAATGGTGTTTGTAGCAGATCATGCTTGATTTCTCTCGACTTAGCATTGCTTTGGTGAAATTAGCTTGTGTGTCTGATGCGCACAATAAAATGTATCTTGACCATTGAATATGGTGGGTTTCACAGGATTTTACGGTTCGAACATATTTTAGTACAAGTCCATGCTCACCTAAAATCTCTCCTCCTTTTGACTATCTCGATCCCTGTACTATGTGATGATATAATTTGCTTATAGTTCTAATGACCCTTGCTTTCCTGTAACAAAATTTATATTTCCCTTATGATAGGAACACGCGTTGCTCACGTGTACTCAATATCGAGAGAAATGAGTGGTACTTGCATACTCCTTCTGTATATTAAATCATTCCAATACTACGTGAGGTTCACATGATCAAATGTTGAGCATAACTACTTGGTTACAGATGAAAACTGCCCAAAGAATGTCGCCTTTGCTCAGGGGAGGGAAATTCTATGCTATCGTTCACGTAATCATTAAGTGGTTGTTCTGTCATTAGATCAGATTTGATCCAATGATTGATCGAAATAACTGAATGCTCAAAACCATAGAAAATCCCTTTTACGCAATTTGGCAATCTAATGAATTCTCCCACTACCTAACCTAAAGAAACAAAGACAATGTCTCCCACGAAATCACCGATGGAACCGATTGACTTTGGACATGGACGGGCAACAATTTTCTCCACGAGGGACCGCATTCCATGATCCAACAAACAAAAGACAGTCGTTAAAGAGCCCAGTGCATGTGGTGTGAACTATATAACTGTTCCTATTGTCCTGGTGTGGCTGTTTAGAGTGGCTTTGAGCCCAACCAAATGGACCACTTAATCTCTTTGGTCTTTCCTATTTCGCGGCTCAAGGGGCCAACTCAGCCCATAAGTTTGTCAGGAGGAACAGTACGCATGTTCATCATCCAGGCCAGTCTCAACAAGGCTTTAAGCTTTAGCCCGCCGTCCTACATATACACCTGCTCTCTCTCTCTCTCTCTCTCTCTCTCTCTCTCTCTCTCTCTCTCTCACACACACACACACACACACAACACACACTGTTTTGTTTTTCTTTGTAGGTCTCTGATGTTGTTTTTATGACAAGGATTGTTTGCCTTCCAATGGATATCTGCAAAAAACGCATGATCAACTTAATCACAGCTTACCTATCCACAATGGAAATGAACGGACAACTATTAGGAGACTTAACAGTGATACACAGAGCAGAAAGGAGGGTCCGCCGGAACCTGCAACTCAGAGGCTAAGAGGAAGACTAATTACAAAACAGTTATATCTGGTAAGTGAGTTACAAGTTTGAAGTTATGGACATCATGTGTATAAGAACTTAGCTGAATGTCATTATTGTCACATCATGTAATTATGCTGTCATGTTCAACTTTGAATCTGTTATATCATGTTTCATGTGATTGTTATGTCATGTCATTTTGATCTTGAATTTGCCATGTTATTGCTAGGCCATGTACTTGTCTTGTCACCTGCCTATGTCATGTTGGGTATGAATATTGTCATGTCATTTCATTTTCTTGTCTTTCAAATGTCATATAAATTGACATTTCATTTACACTTTCACGCATATAGAGTCACGGCACTACATGAGAAAATGTGTAGTTAATTGATAATTACATTAAATAAATGTTATAGCGACATTCTTAGGAAATTACATGATAGGTGATTTAGGACTTAAACAAAAATGGGGTTGTGGTAGTGAATAGATGATGTACTGATCTGTCTTATGCATAATCGAATCCTCAAACCTAAGATCTCTAGTTTTGCTTGACTACTTCCTTCACACGTGTACTTAGGTAGCTTGACTCCCTGAACCTAACTTGGGATTTTAGGTGTCTAACCAACCTAAGTTTTTCCGTACAAAGTGGTGATAACTCTAGTCTGATTTTTAAGTTTTTGATCATTTTGCATCACGTAGATAACTCGAACCTAGAATTTGGGAGATCCTAGGAGCTGAGGCACTAATAACCGGTGACTTGCAAAATTCTAGGTGTTATAGGATACGTTCGAAGTGCTTTGATGTAAATTATAAATCTAAATCAATTTCCTTGTAAGCTGTTTAAGTTTCTTTTAAGTATATGAAAAACACTAATTAGCTACTCCTGATCAAGCATTGCTATTTCTCTCTTTTCTTTCAACCATCCGATTCGAGTTGATATCAGAATCTACTTCATTTCATCACTCAGACATGATAAGGAGATCTTATGGTATGAAATATGAAAATGATAAGGAGGGTTATTAATTTGGTATCGACCCATGGTCCAATTGATTTTATGGTGTTTCGATGACAACTAAAGACATCTCTATTCATACCATGTTTAGAGATCATCAGTAAATGAAAAACCAAAATGATAAGGACACAGACTAGATTGGTATCAATTCATGATATCTTACTAACAGGTTCTTGGGCAATCAAATTAACAGTTAATACCTTTTATCTATTGGTTTGGCGTGTGCTTAATGCTCTTAAAATCATTTTACGGTTTGTAGCTTTCATAACAATAGAATATGAACGTGAGACGAACGCTGGTAGTTTCCAAGCTAGTGTGTGGCACCTGACATGGAAGATTCCGTTTCTCTATCTCCTTCGTGTTTTTTAACAAGGAATTGATGATGAATACAAAGTTTTATGAGTGGACCCTACAACCGTGCCGAAAGCTGGGCAATTTTGGTCTTTTGTTAACTTTTGTTCCGTCGGCCATTTATTGGGCCACATCTTTAGTTTGCTTTCTCATCGATCAATTCTCTTTTTTTATGGTCTTCGTCGTATAAAATGACTAAGTTCTATTTCAAGCACTTTCTATAGACCTATAGCATTCGATTGGTTTTCCCATAACGACTCCATTATTTTCTCATGAAGTGTTGACACTGCCTCTTTCTCTGTTAAGTAGTACATCGGGTCAGGAGAGAGAGAGATCCGCTAAGCTAAAACCTACTGCTATGGCAAGTTCAGATGCAGGAATGTCATCGGGGAAGTGAGTACCAAGTGTTTTTGAATTTTAGAGGACTTGACACACGTGCTGGAGTTACCGATATCCTCTTCCATAACTTGACCGATTCTAGAATATGTGTCTTCCAAGATGACGAAGAGCTCCATGTTGGTCATAGGATCGATGGGTCCCTTCTACGAGCGATCGACAACTCCAGGATCTACATACCCATTTTCTCTTGGACTTACGCTTCGAACCAATGGTGCCTTCAAGAGCTTGCGCAAATCATTGCAAACACCTTGAAATCGGAAGGTAATAAAGAGATCCTACCTATTTTTTTTATGTGGAACCTAACGACATTAAGCTCAAAACTCCACTGTATCGTGCCGCCTTACTAAATTTGGAGCGTGAGAATAAGTTGAGCAATGAGCAAGTAGGTGCGTGGAGAGAGGCTCTCATGAAGGTTGATGTGACAAAGGGATGGGAAGTGAAGAAGCACAAAGGGTAAGCTAGCTGCTTTCAACACGCTTGTTTCCACAATTTTCCTTGGCACTGAAAAAAAGATATAAAATTCCAGCATGATTGCGGTGGGGCTTTTATTATACTAATACTAAATGATGAACCTATGCTTCGCTTGCAAAAAAAAAAATGTGATACTGCTTAACAAAGTCATCTTTTATAATGGACGACTAATGACATTAATAGCTAGGTAGCTAAACTAACACTTGATTGTGCACAGTGGGAGGAAAAAGAATGGGATAATCAAATGCCATGCACATTCCTATCTAATCATTTAATTTTTTAATACGTTAAACATTTCTCCTCTTGAATGCTGGATTTTCAATTTCTATAGTCGTTGCTCAAACATGAATCATTTAATATCAATTTCAAATGCATAAATATTTACATCTATTTTGCGCTAAGGTTGGTAACTTAATCCCAATATTGCTAATCTCATGTTGAATCAAGTCCATTTTCGGGTCAGGACACGACGCACATGTTGCCAAGTGCATAAAATGTATGTTTTGGATTGATGTTAATGTCCAATATGGAGTCTTAGAAGATCATTTCTAGATTGTTAAGGTCTTATTATTTCTCAAGTTATTTTGTAGTTTATCCGGTGCTTGAACAACATCTCTTCTAGCTGGCTAATCATGATTTCACATTTTTCCCCAATAAAATCATTGTGGCAGCTACGGTGAATTGATCAAAATGGTAGTTGAGGTTGTTGTGGAAAAGCTGAAGACAAAATGTAGGTTGGTGATTGAACATTAGTTGGAATTGATGATCGAGTTATAGCAGTAAGCGAATTGTTAGACATTGACTCTAGCGATGTGCGGCTCATTCAAATTCATGGCATGAGGGGTATCGGTAAAACGACTCTCGCCAAGGTCGTCTTCAACAAACTCTCTTCTCATTTTGGAAAGTGTTGTTGTTTCCTTGAAGATGTTCGAGTGAAATCATCAAGAACGGATGGCTTACTCGAGTTGCAGAAAAAGTTACTATTCGAAAGCGGCGTTCATGCAGGAACAAGGTGCATTGACGAACTTGATTATGGACTGAAGAGGATTGGAGGAGCACTTTGTAATAAGAAAGTTCTCATTGTACTTGACGATGTTGATAATAGTAAACAAGTAGAGAAATTAGTAGGAAAGAGTACTTTATATGTAGGATCAAGAATATTGATTACAACAAGAAATAAAGATGCTTTGCGAATCAATAGACTAAAGTATCAAATTTTAGATTACGAAATGGAAATGGAGGTGATGAGTATTGATCATGCGCCGGAGCTTTTCATTAGGCATGCGTTTACCAGATACTCTCCTTTAGATGATTATAATGATCTTTCAAGGGAAATTGTACATGTTACTGGAGATTTCCATCAGCTCTTGAAGTAATTGGTTCGTTCCTCTACCACAAAAGGCAAGAACTATGGAAAGAGACATTGGCTGAGTTAAGAAAAGCACCTGATGAGGATGTCTTTGGAAAGTTGAAGATCAACTATGATGCCTTAACTTTAGAGCAGCAACCAATTTTCCTCGATATTGCATACTTTTTCGGGTGAATTTCCTAAAAAAAACCCCAAACTTTAGGTCAAGTCCCAAATTTGTCCCAAACCTTTTTTTTATCTTAGAAAAAACTCCAAACTTTAGATTCAATCCCAAATCTGTCCCAAACTTTTTTTTTCTAAAAAAAAATCCTAAACTTTAAATCCAGTCCCAATCTGCCCAAAATTTTGTTTCGTGCAAAAAACCAGCAAATTTCAATTTATTTTCAAAAATATACCCCCATAATCCAGTCTCAACTTAAAATGAGACTTCCACATTGATAACAAATCCACATCAACAAAGTAATGGGGTGATAGATATTGACCAATGTCGCATTTCCACTTCAATAACAAATTAAACCCAATAAAAATTGTAGAAATTCTCCAAAATAAAACCGTTCTAGGATATAAAAGTTAGTGACGATAACAAATCCGCCCCAAAATTTTCTTTTAATTAAAAAAAAACCCAATTTTTAGGTTCAATCCAAAATTTCCCCAAACTTTTCTTTGTCTAAAAAAAGAGCCACATTACTTTGTTAATGTGAATTTGTTATTGATGTGGAAATATCACATCAAGTTGGGACTGAATCATGGGGGTATATTTTTTTAAAATAAATTGAATTTTGGTGATATTTTTTAGGCAAAATAAAATTTGGGGCAAATTTAGTACTAGACTTAAAGTTTAAGGTTTTATTTTAGACAAATAAAAGGTTAGGGCATATTTAGGATTAGACTTAAAGTTTGGAGTTTTTTCTAAGATAAAAAAAGGTCGAGGTACATTTGAGACTTGGCCTAAAGTTTGGGGTTTTTTAAGGAATTAGGCCATGCTTTTTTATTGGCGAGGATAAAACAAATGCAATTTATATTTGGAAAGATTGTGGACTTTTCCTAGATAACAGGGTTGGTATCCTCAATAGCATGTCTTTGATAAAAATCATAAAGGACGATAAGTTTTGGATACACAATCAATTTAGAGATCTTGAAAGAGAAATTGTTCGTCGATAAAATCCTATAAATCCTGGAAAGCGTAGTAGGTTATGGATTCACGTGAAGATCCTTGATATTATAACCACAAAGGTGGTAAAGTGCCTCAAGAGGAAACTAATTGTTTCTCTACTAGCAAATCACTAGGATGCTCTTTTTTCTTTCTTCTTTTTCCCATTTTAATGTTTATCCTGTAAAATAGAATACTGAATTTCATTTGTTTAATGCTTTTTATCTTGCAAATGAAGACGAATGTTCAAGCATTGGACCTATATCTACGCAAAAGTTGTCCTAACGTCATTAGAAGTGAGGAGATTGGAAGGTTTGAACGTCTAAGATACCTCAAATTAAAATGGAGAACCTTTGTTGGTAACTTAGCAAACCATCTTACTGAATTAAGATGGATTTTTTGGAGTCATCCTCCTCTAATGTCTAAGCCAACCAATATGCACTTAAAGAATGAGGTCATTCTTGAACTTTTAAGCAATGACTTCATAGATGATTCGTAAATACAGAGCCTCGTCAAGGTGTGTGATATGCTTATTTCTATTTTATTTTATTTGAAGTAATATTTAACCATTCATCCAGTGAATATTGCATTCATTTTGACAGATGGCAAGAAAATTGAAAGTTCTTTATCTTAAAGACTGTCACTACATCACCAAAGCACCAGATTTCTTTGGTTGCCCAAATTTAGAGAGGCTTACTTTTGAAAATTGTTTCAATTTGAGGAAAATCGATGGCCCTATTGGGAAGTTGAAGTGTTTGGTTTACCTGAATATTTTTCAATGCAAATTTGAAAATTTGCCTGAAGAAATTGGGGACTTAGTGAATTTGAAGCACTTCTTAGTAGAGTGGTGTGAAGTAAAGAAACTACCAGATTCCATATGGCAGTTGAAATCACTATGTGAGTTGAGGCTTTGCCATCTATTTATTGGATTTGATTTAGCAAATCCATGGGAGTTACCTTAGTGTTGTTGGAATGCTTCAGAATTTGGAAGTGCTTCAAGTCATTAGTGGTAAGGGTCAACTTCCTTCTGAAATTGGGAGTTTGCCATTTCTAAGAATCCTGGAGTTAGATGATACTCATGTTAGTGAAGTTCCAAAGACCGTTAGCATGCTCCCTCGCTTGCAAAAGATTGAAGTTGTACCAATGTGACGAGATTCAAGAGTTGCCGGCGCTCCCAACAAGTTTAACTCATCTACAAGTGTTATCTGCATCGTTGCGGGTAATCCCGGATCTCTCGAACTTAACTAATTTGGTTGAGTTAGAACTAGATGATGGAGGAGAAGGAGATAAACTTTGTACCGGAAGGAGATAAACGGAAGGAGATAAACTTTGTACCGGCAAGTTATGATAGATTGGGAGGTTATCCAAACTGACTAAATTGCGCTTGGGACTTCGCAATATCCCTGCTCCTGCTGAGCTAGCTTCTCTTCCTTTGCTAAACCATCTTAATTTGTTTGGATTGGACTTGCAAACCTTTCCACAACTTTCCTTGTCTCTGCAAAAGCTAGGTATTGATAATTTCAATTTAGCAGTGTCACTCTCTCTAAACTTGACAAATCTGTCATGTTTAGAGTTCTCTTGTTCTCCAATGCAAAAATTTCGACTTGATGCGATTCAACTTCCACATCTGACGGAGTTGATTGTACGAAGCTGTGTATCACTCCAGAGATTTAGGTCGTGAAGCATGAGGAAACTGAAAGATGTCCAAGTGAGTTAGTGTGCAAATCTAGCCGAGATCCAATTTTCTTCGTCGTTCAAATCACTGGAGAATTTGTCTATTGAACAGTGCAATTCTTTCAAAAGGCTAGTTTATATGGGGGAAGCGGGGGATGATAACCATGAATCTGCTAATGAGTTGATTAATTGTAAAGGGTGCAATTCTTTCGAAAAGGTGGTTTTATGCGGGGGATGATAATAATGAGTATGCTAATGAGTTAATTAATTATGAAGGGAGACTACTCCTTCCATCGAGAGCCTCAGAAAAGTTGCAACATGTCAGGCTGATGGGTAGCAATAAGATATTTGAGATTCAAGTTGTCGGTACGTCGGAATCATGGGAATGGTTCCCAGTTGGATTTTGTCCTTATCTGCAAAGTCTTGATAGTTTATCCAACTTAAAGAACCTCAAGTTGTTATACCTCTCTCACATTGATGGGCTACAGGTTGTCAAGGGTCTCGACGAGCTAGGGTGTTTGGATAATTTAAGTGTTTGGAAATGTATATCGTTGGAAAGGTTGATTGATGTATCAAGCACCAAATTTGCCAAATGATTGCCTAATAGATTTCTCCCGTTGCGAGAAAGACTTTCACAGCTCCCTCGAGTCTTACAAGATAAGTCTAAACACCCCAACCCCCCTTCCCCCTCTCTCTCTCGCTCGTAGTTAACATTTCATTAATTGAAAAGAGAGATTTGGTCTTCCAATTGACTTATTGTTATGGGATCAATAAAGATGTCATCTACAAATAAAGATACAATTAAATCGATCTCAACTAGTTCTGACGTCAATATGAATTTTGGCACTCCTGCAAGTTTTATTTTCCCAATTATGTTTTTTTTTATTTTCCTTTTCTCATTTTCTACTAGGAATGTGCAAAAGAATCAGGACCCACTTGGACCGCCCGGGATCACCCGGAACTGGTGGTTGCCAAGGGAACTAGTCTAGTTCCCGGTTCCAATTTTTTTGGAACCGGTGGATACCGGTCTGGTTCTTGATTCCTGATGTGAAACCGCCCACCCAAACCAAACTGGTAATATAATAATCTGACCAAAAAAAAATTTAAAAAAAAATAAAGAAAATAGGATAGTTGTTGTTTTGTTTACTTGTTGACTATTGTGAACTTGTGGCAAGCTCCCACATGTGATATATTATATGGGCTACGGATGTATTTACTGTGAAACTTGTGAAGTTACGAACTTCATGACGAATCTTGTTGTGAACACAATCCACCAACAGGCAAGAATTAAACCGATTGATCTTTTTGATTTGTCAAGGAAAACTTAGTGGGACTGATTCCATAGACCCACCCAGGAACTGGATCGGACCGGCGGTTCATTTCTCGAGTGGGTCTATGGAACCGATGAACGGTTCTCGGTTTCAATTTTTTGAAACCGATCCTTAGCGGGCGATTCACGGTTCCGAGGTGAGAACCGCCTATCCGGACCATGCTCACCCCTTATTTCTACTCCTTTTTTTGCCCTTTTTCTTTCCTTTCCGTCCCCGAAAAATTGGAATAACTTTTTTAATCCAAAAGAAATGTCATCGTTTTAGTTTCTTTTTTTATAAAATGGTGCTTTTTTTTATACGTCTTTTCAAAGGAGTGAACTGTTTATATAAGTTTTGTTTTTACTTAAAACAATATTGATTTCTTACTCGTATTATTTATTATGGATCCTTTGCAATTTTTGTAGTTAAGATAGAAAGCTAAAGAATCATATACTCGTTTCATGTGTCGTAGACAAATTGCTCATTGTATGTAGAGGACGCACACTTAGAACATAACTCACGTGGTCTACCAATTTAACTTCGGTGGACCAGAGTCCTTGCTTCTACTCATTCAACTTTTAGATACGTAGGATGGCTCTTTGTTTTTTAATCCAACATGATTTGACTCCATCATGCATGATGATGTACACGATAACTTACTAATTGAATCGATAAGTACCTTGTGATATGTAGAAATTGACCAGATAAACGAATTTATGCAGGTACAATTTCCGATAGAGGAGGAACAGCAGGTCGATAAACAGCAAAGAAAGAGGAAAAGAGGAGGGAAGGCTTGGTCGATTTGATTTGAGTAAGAGAACTTTTAGTTGGATGAATTGTAGTTAATACGATGAGTGTTTACATTATAAACGAACACTTTCAACAATGAGGCTTTGTGAAACTGGAGTAAATGGAAAGAAAATTGGGCAACAAAGTCACAGTAGAAAAAACCTAAAATGTCTGTTCATGAGTAATTCATTAAAAAAATGGTTAATACCACTAAAAATCCTAAATTGACACACCAAAATTAAAAATTTATCCAAATTAATTTTTTGACTATCAAAAATCCCAAACTATTACAAATTTGTCCAAACAAATTTACTATCAAAAAAAACTGATAAATTTTTGACCACTGAAAATCACAAATTGTTACATTTGTGATAAATTTACCATCCATTAAATTGGATTAATATCACGAAAAATCACAAACTGTTACTTTTTGTAACAAATGGAGGGCAAAACAAGCCGATATATCTGTCAACTGTCACATGTTATCCAATTCAGAACTTTAATGGTAAAATTTAATGGAAACTAATTGAGGATAAATTTGTCACAAATATACCAAATTGGGGTTTTTCATGGTAAAAAAATTAATTTTGGGTAATTTGTTATAAATGCATCAATTTGAGATTTTTTGTGGTATGAACCCATAAAAAAAATACCTTCTGCAGAGCACGGTGTTGCCCTTTGATTGCTTTATTTTTCCTGCTATATCCAGCCTAGTGTTTGATTGGTGGTGTTGTTATTTAGTTTAGCATTGTCTAGGCCCGGTAATTTCCTGATAAAATGACGTTGTTTCTCTTTTTTCTCTTACGTTTTTTTCTTGTGGGGGTGAAGCTTATATCTCAAGTGGATCTCAATCCAAGAAATATCGTGTTAACCTTACGAACCAAGTAAAATTTGAGCCAAAATTCGGTTGATTGGCTTTTTAGCGCAAAGATGAATGGTTTGCACTGGGTAGTGTGCTAAACTAAACTCATGTCGTGCATATAACCCGCACACATTTGTCCATTCCTTAATCATTATTTAAGATTTTTCATTAAAAATAATTAAAATCTAATTGGTGGATGATGTATTTCTACATCCTCCCCTTTTTTTTTTTTACAATTTGATTAAAAGCCACTTCAAAAAAATCTAATTGGTGGATGAAATTTCATTAACCTACTTCCACAACTACGCTACACAAAGGGAAAAAAAGGATGAGGGAAGGCTTTGCCTACTTAATTTATAACGATACATGGTTATTTTCTGGTAGTAACATATTGTTTATCTCTATTAGAAGCTTATACCTAAGCAGATAAGGCGTCAGGCCGACAAATTATCTTTTTGATCTCATGGCCAAGGTAGGGTATGAGTCGAAGATAGAGTGGATGTGGCTTCAATGTGAAATTGTTTGCATTTGGTGATGTGGGAAATCGAACTCATGTGAGGTGTATAATCCCGCGCACACAAATCCATTTCTTAATCACTACTTGAATCCCGCATGATTTACCATATTTTGTATGATATTGGTTCCTCTCATATGTAGATCCTTTCTCATATTTCAATCTCAACAAATGCAGTTAAAACTTGTAAATTTGACTTTCATTAGTATATTTGGAGGAATCTAAACAGCTTCCATCTATTTTCTGTTATATGACAAAGGGATTAAACGTAGTAAACATTAATTGATATGTATTACTCGTTGATTTGACTGTGTAATTCTAATCATGTTATTCCTTTTTTGAAAAATTTCTCACGAGATTGATTGTGATTTTACTTTTCAGGAATCATGCTGTGATTGGATTTGTACATGTTTTGGAGGCTTGTGAAGTTTAGAAGAGATCTCGCATTATGCTTGTTAGTATGCAAGGACCGAACTAGCTTATTATTTCAGTGATTTCAATGTACTAAAGAATCTGAAATAAGGTTTTTCATCAAAAGAAAAACAGCTATATAGATGCGACCAAGCTATAACTTTATTTGAAGCAATTTGTTGATGCACAATTTGATTCGAAATTGATGGTTTGATATTAAATTGTGAATATGACAAAAAAAATTCAGTTTCTCATTCCATACTCGACCTCAACTCAATACAGTCCGTATGCTCAAGATTACACTCGATTCAACTCAATTATTGAACCATAATCACAATGTAAAACTTTGAACTCCATCTCAAGTTCTCATAAACAATGGAGAAAACTAGGTTTTTTCTTTCAATTTCCTTACATCCTTTAAATTATTAGCATGGCTTGCAAGCTGCATCAGTGTGTGGAAAATAGAAAAAGAACTGAAGAGAGAGAAATAAAGGGAATCGGTGATGCCAAACCTCTGTCATGCCGTTTCTTGGTCCCGCCAATAATCACATTTGATCATGGCAAAATCATTGGAACAGGTTCGGCCCCCGATCCTATCAATGTTAGTTTGATATTCCCCCCTTTCGATGTAAGATTTTGCCCTGTTCTCTCAAAGGATTTGACACTTCGTATAATCCTCAGTTATTTAATCATAGATAGTTTTATTGTAAATTAATTGCATCATTCTAATAGAGCGAGTCATCTTTAGATTGCTGAGTAATGACACTCATATTGGAGATTATCGAGTTAATACCATAAAGAACTCCAAACTAGTACACTTATAATAATTTATCCCAAAGTAAAATTCCAAATTGATAAACTTGTGATAAATTTACCCTCCATTAGTTTTCATTAAATTTTTTAGTCAAATTGCCGAGTTGAATGACACGTGGCAGTTAACTGGTATATCAGTTTAGGGTTTTACCTCCTTGTTTGTCACAAATTTACCAATTTATGGTTTTCCGTGTTATTAATCCAATTTAACGAAGGGTAAATTTGTTATAAGTATATTAATTTGGGATTTTTTGTGGTCAGAAAATTAATTTGGGATAAATTTATCACCGGTGTACCGGTTTGGTATTTTTTATGATAAAAAAATTCATTTTGGCTAAATTAACCACATGTGTATCAATTTAGGGTTTTTCATAGTATTGACTCGAGATTATACAATACCCCACGTCTATTATCTGCTAATAAAGATTTAACGAATACTTTGTATTTTTTTTTATACACTTTAATGTTGGAGATCCAATTTCTAAGGGGCACTTCAAGCCAACTTAAAAATAAGATAGATCTGCTAGCTAACTAGACTTCGACTGATTTCAGCGATTTGTTTTGGGCATTACGTCGTTCTTCTTTTTTTTTTCTTACCTGTCAATATTTTTGCCTAAACATGTCGTTCTTTCTTAATCTAGGCTTCATTCATTCTCGATTTTGCCTCTAGTACTTATACTATTAAAGAAAAGAAAATGGATTTCTAATTTTAATGAGAGAAAAAAAAAACCTTCTTAAGTCCATTCTTATCTTTGTTAATTACATGTATTAATTCAATCTAGATATTCTATATAGGGATAACAACTAAAAATGAGGACCAACCAAAAGTCGCAACATGTAATTCATATATAGAGTCCAAATCCATCTCTAACGCACCCAATACCTTTCGAAACCATTTCACAGCTAAGGCCGTGTTTATTTTGCGGAAAATGAATAATGTGAAAAATAATTTACTAAAAATGATCATTTCTATTGCTTGAAATAGTTAATCAATTAAAAATATTTTCATTATCGATAACAATTTATGTTTAGCATTTTCTCTGATAATGTAAATACTTTTTATTTGTTCAGTTTTGTAAGACATCCTACTCTGATATTATGCGAGACTCTGTGGGACTATTGCCAACTGTTTTAAAAGCTTAAGCCATTAAAGGAAGACATGATTTACTATTAAAATATTTTAATATTCGCCAAACAAACACACCCTAATGTGTACCGTGATTTTCCACAAAGTACGAGAACAGGAAGAAATTCAAAATGATGGAATAGAGTTCACCATCGATTTCTTCTTCTACTGATTTTCCAACATGTACTTAATCCCAAGAATTCGACTTCAAAAACTATCATCCTTGTGTCACAGGTTGATTGATATCGATCTAGCGTTCCCTTAACCATGTAGCCTTAGAAATTTCTTCCCAAGTAAGTCTTCTCACACTCACTCACAAGAATCTCAGAGAAAGAAATTCTGGATTGTATTTCACTTGAGAATGAAATGCATTAATGAGGGAGGAGACCCCCTTATATACAAGTTTAGGACTGACCATATCTATAGATCTCTCCTCGATATAACAGTGGAGATTGCACCTCTCTGTCCCCCAATCAAAGGCCACCCCACTATCAGCCAATAGAACTACAAGAATAAGGTACAATTACAATAATGCTCGCTCCTAGGAGTATTCTAGAACACATCAAAAAACTCTAAGACTTAGGCTGCGCATGGCAACCATTCTGTGCCTAGAAACAGATTCTGCTCAGAAATTATTCTTTTTCATTCTGTGCCCGGAAACAATTTCTAAGCATTTGAAGGTGTTTGGTAACTGCCCAAAATTTCTATTCTTAGAATAGAAAAAGAATAGAAATGGGTTTGGTAACTATACAAAATTTCTTTTTATTAATAATATTTTGAATTTTTAAATATTTCTTTCTTTTTTTTACTTTTTTTTCCTTGGCCATTGCCGGCGAGGGTGTTGTGGCCCTCGCTGCTGGCCTTGCCGTCGCCACCCCCGGCGACGGCGAGGTCGAGCCTTGCCCAGCCAAGGCGAGGTCGACCTTGTCGTCGCCCCCCCCTCGGCGGCGAGGTCGGCCTCACCCACCCGAGGCCAACTTTAACTTGTCGCCAAGGCGAGGTCTTGGCCGATCTAGCTAGGCCCTGGCTAGTCATCGGTGGATGAGGGGTCACCCTAGCCAAAGCAGCTAGTCACCGGCGGGTCGTGGGGGCGGGAAAGAAGATGATGAACAAATAAAAAAAAAACAAAACCAAAAAGAATCAGAAATGGAAAAATTGTTCCAAAATCAAGAAACTACTTTTTTTTGCTTCTTGATTCTGTTCCAAAACTGATTTTTGAAATAATTTTTTGCAAATTTGTGCGCGGGCACAAAAATTTTAACAAACAGATTTCTGCTCCCAAATTGATTCTGGGAACAAAAGAACAGAAATTTTTACTATTTGACAAGTTACCAAACGCCCTCTTAGTATTCTCGAGGTCGGCCTTCTTGTTCATGAATCGGCCACAGTCCATCCTTTAGAAAACCTTGAGAGCTATCCATATCTCTAGACCATGACCCTTGCTTCTAACGCTTCTAACAACTATGTTCCATTTGGATTTGATCATCTTTAACAATATAAAATACATGGACACGCTGTTTTTAGTTTCAGACATGCATCATATAGGAGCCTTTCCAAGTGTACACACGCACGCACACGCCCCCACGGAAGGGATGCTCTGTCAATTTCGTGGCAAATTGTTATGGACCACTGCACTCTTATCATCGACGAACCAACATTATCATTTGATATATTCTACAATTAAATTTGTCTCCTCAAGTCTTTTTAAATAAGTACAGTCGTATTCTTGCTTATTGCACACGTTGTTTCTTTTGATTCGGGCCATATGCACCCGAAGAGCTAACGACGACTATCTGTCTTTTAGTCCCATTCACAATCCATATTAGCACGACGGACGACCCGCTGTGTCTGAATTTGACCGATTAATTGTTTCTTATTGTACATCATCTAAATTACTCATTGCTGCTGGCTTTTGACGTGTGCGCGTTACCCTAGTCATCAATCTTGTCAAAGCTTATCGCGTTACAATGCTCCAAATTTGGAGATGAATGATCATCTTCTGGGATTTAATTTAATGTTAATCACTTTCCAAGAAGGAAATGCCCCAAAGACGAGATTACTTTATTGGGCTAATATATTATACATGTGTGACTTTTGGCAACGACCAGGGTTGTCATTTTCTAGTAAAACCAGCTAATCAAAATATTTGTGGGCTGCCCTTTAGCATAAGATCATCTTTATGGCATATAATTTAGGGTTAACTCCACCAAAAATATTAAACAGGTATATTTGTGATAAATTTACCTCAAACTAATTTTTTTGATCGCAAAAAACCCAAAACTGGTACACTTGTGACAAATTTATCTCAAACTAATTTTTTAACCATAAAAAACCCCAAACTGATATACATGTGACAAATTTACCCTCCTTTAAATTAGATTAATACCACGAAAAATCATAAATTTGTAAACCCGTGACAAACGGAGGGGTATTTTTAAATTAGATTAATACCACGAAAAATCACAAATTGGTATATTTTTTTTGGTAAGAAAAAAAAAATCACAAATTGGTATATTTATAACAAACGGAAAGGTAAAACCCTAAACTGGTACACCCATGAACTACCACGTGTCATTCAACTTAGCAATTTGACGGTAAAAGTTAACAGAAACTAACGGAGAGTAAATTTATCACAGGTGCACCGGTTTGAGGTTTTTCCTGATATTAACCCTATAATTTATCTTAAGAGTGAAATTATAACAACAATATAGAAAGCAGCTAGAGAGAAAGATCAAAGATTAGTGGTCATATTCTTTGGTATAAAACCGTTTCGAGAAGGGCGATAGATCAAGAATGGGAGTGCATGGACCTAACCCTAATTCTTTAATTTGATTATTTCTGTCGTTAAACAAGGAAAAAACGACACAGCTTCATTGGACCTTTCACCCGAGGAAAATACGTGACTAAATATTTGTTTATTTTTTATAATTCTCCTGGTCTATAACATTCGTGGCAAAGTCAAAAATTCTAAGCGAAGTATGGCGTGTTGGTGCGGTTTGGTCTACCCTGTGATTTCCAGGTGGCTTCGGCGTGGAAAGATCTGCCAATTTTGAACCGACAATCAAACTTTAGTCCCTTATTTTTAATTAATCACCGGATCCTGTTGACTAAACCTAACCTACTCCGTTTCTCGGGACCAATAAGGGTTAGTACAGGAATATTCACCTGCTATCCATCGGCTAACGAATTTCTCTGTTGTAAATTTCTTTGAAAATATTAAGGCAAAAACGTTGGTGAACATCCAACTGATCTCGCATTTTTTATATGGACGCGAAACTTCCATGTCTTCCACATGCATATGTGCGTAAATCCCATCTGTTCCACTGTTGGTGTTTCAATTCGCATTGTGTATTGGCATATTATGGAGTAGGGAAAATATCACATAAAATTTCAAATTTACCCTGATCTTTTTTTTTTGTAACACAAAAAATCCCAAACTATGTTATTTGTGACAAATTTACTCTGGACTTTTTTTGTGATACGAAAAACCCCAAACTATATCACTTATGACATATTTACATTACAATACTTTGGCCTATGGGTATTTTCATTTTTTTTTCCTTTTTTTTTCTTTTCCTTTGCTTCTCTGGCGAGGGTCGCTCTCCCCAGATCCAGCGTCAGGCAAGGGCTGCCCTCACCGGATCTGGCGAGGGCGATCCTCGCCGGTGTCGGGCGAGGGCAGCCTCACCCAAAGCCGGCAAGCGTCGCCCTCACCCAACGCCGACGAAGTCACCCTTGGCAAATCCGGCGTCGGGTGAGGGCTGCCCTCGCCGGATCTAGCATCAGGCGACCCTTGCCAATGGCGGGCGAGGGCTGCCCTCGCCGGAAAAGAAAAGAAAAAAAAAAGGAACAAAAACATAAAAAGGGAAAAGATGAAAATGCTTATAGGTCAAAGTATTGTGGGGTAAATGTATCACAGGTGGCATAGTTTGGGGTTTTTCGTGTTATAAAAAAAAATTAGGGTAAATTTGTCACAAATGGCATAGTTTAAAATTTTTCATGTCACAAAAAAAAATTCAGGGTAAATTTATCGCAAATGGTATAGTTTGGGGTTTTTTGTGGTATTTTCCTTATGGAATAAATAAGAAAGACATTTTTATCTAATAGCTATCCATCATTCAAAGCCTAAAATGTTCCTTAACTGATTGTGACATTTTTTGAGAAAATTTCCAATGTTATTATTCCATTAATTCAAGTTAATGGAATTTGTTGATTTAACTTATAATCCGGGTACGTTTGAATGGTAAACAAAAAAAAATACATGTGGATTATACACGCAAGATATTCAACTCAAATTAGCATATAATAATCCTTTTAATTTGTTTAATTTATTCGATTTGAAAATATGATAATCCATGTTAGTTGATGATGTGGATTATTATATTCGGATTTGAGTTGAATAACTTACCTGGATAATTCACGTATAATGTCATTTTTTTGTCTACCATTCAAACTTACATGGGAAGCCAAATCGGCAAATTCCGTTAACTTGAATTATTTTAAGGATAACATCTCATAATTTCATATAGTTGATAAACTAGATTGAACATGTACCAAAATTTCATGGATCATATTACATAAATTAAAAATTCAAGAACGTCATTGCACATCGAGTTAATAACATTGTTTATGCAAAATAATCTCTCTTTTACTTAAAATCGTTGAAATTCTCACGAACAATTTCTATCATGGTGTAAAGAAGAATCATATGAGTTTCAATCATCCAAGGCCTGTAAACGGTTTATTTAGAACTAGTTTCCGTAGACCAATTAAAGGTAACAGAAAAACCCATATAAATTCAGCCCGTCAGTCTTTTCTTTTCCCGCTCCGTCTTCGTTCTCATCCTCTCTATCGTCCTTCACCGTGCATTTCCGTTTTCTTTCCTTGCAAATTGGAGAGAGACAAAGCTAGATAGAGAGAGTCATCAGATATGGCAACTGTTTCACCATCTTGCGTTCCCATACCTTCCTCATTTCGCACACGCTTGTAAACAAAAATCCCAGAATCATCAAACCAAGAGAAGTCAAAAAGCGTAGACCATTTTGCTTTCGTTATTTCTCAGGTGGGTGTTCCAGTTCTCGTTCTTAAATCTTGATACGGCCCTTGATCGATCCCTTTTCTCTTGCGTCCAAAGAAGCTATGGTATCGAAGTCTTGCGTGGACCTTTTGAATTTGCTTTCGGTAGATGATTTTCGGGTCATGAGCTGTATTCCTAGAGTCATGACGACCTCGGGAGTGATTTCCGATTTCAAGAGCCATCAATCACCAATATCAGAGTCGGAAGACGCCATTCGGTTGGCCCCCCTGGAGCGACGAATCATAGTTGCAAACCACCTTCCATTGCAAGCTCTTCAGGACAAGCAGACCGGGAAATGGAGCTTCCAGTGGGACAGAGACTGCCTGGCGTTTCAGCTGAAGGATGGGCTGAGACCCGATGTCGAGGTCGTGTACGTAGGGTCTCTGAAGCCTGACATTGACCTTGCCGATCAAGAAGAGGTCTCACACTTGCTGTTCGAGAAATTCCGGTGCATACCGACATTCTTGCCTCCAGATATGCAGAACAAGTTCTACCATGGCTTTTGCAAGCACTATCTCTGGCCTCTGTTTCACTACATGCTGCCCATGTCGAGCCAAGGGGCTCAGTTCAGCCGCCCGCAATGGCAGGCTTATGTGTCTGCAAACAAGGTTTTTGCCGACAAGATCATGGAAGTGATCAATCCAGAAGAGGATTATGTCTGGATACATGACTATCACCTCATGGTATTGCCTACTTTTCTGAGGAAGAAATTCCATAGAATTAAGATTGGGTTTTCCTTGCATAGCCCCTTTCCATCTTCGGAGATTTATAGGACGATCCCGGTGCGTGACAAGATCTTGAAGGCCTTGTTGAACTGCGATTTGATCGGGTTCTACACATTTGATTACGCACGGCATTTCTTGTCCTGCTGTAGTAGGATGTTGGGGCTCGATTATGAGTCGAAAAGAGGGTACATTAAGTTGGACTACCATGGTAGAACCGTGAGTGTCAAGATTTTGCCAGGAGGGATTCACATGAGTCAGTTTCAATCTGATTTGTCCATGGAATCAACAGCTAAGAGGGTTAAAGAATTGAAGGAGCAGTATGAGGGTAAAATTATAATATTGGGCGTGGACGATTTGGACATTTTCAAAGGTATTAGCTTGAAATTCTCAGCGATGGGGAAACTCCTGGAGGTACAACCTGAATTGAGGGGCAAGGTGGCTTTGGTTCAGATCACTAATCCAGCTAGGAGTAGCGGAGAAGATGTGCAAGAGGTTCAGAATGAGACTGATCTTGTTGCCAACGAGATCAACAGAAAGTACGGCAAGCCTGGGTATGAGCCAATTGTTTACATCAAAGGGCCGGTCACGATGCAAGAAAAGGCTGCGTATTATTCGACTGCTGAATGCATTGTGGTGAATGCTTTTAGAGACGGGATGAATGATGTGCCTTATAAGTACACTGTATGCAGACAGGGTAGCCCTGCTTTGGACAAGGCATTGGGGATTGACGAGAGCTCCACTCCGAGAAAGAGCATGATAATCGTGTCGGAGTTTGTAGGATGCTCATGGTCATTGAGTGGGGCCATCCGTGTCAATCCGTGGAACATAGATTCTGTCGCGGATGCCATGAACTCGGCAATCACAATGAGCGACTTGGAAAAGCATCTGCGCCACGACAAGCATTACAAGTACATAAGCTCACATGACATCGAATACTGCGCTCGGAGTTTTGACCGGGACCTTGAGAGGGCTTGTAGGGAGCTTTATCAGAAAACGTGTTGGGGTATGGGGTTTGGTTTGGGCTTTAGGGTCGTCGCTTTAGGCCCCAACTTCAGGAAGCTCTCGGTGGATCACATCGCCTCTGCTTATCGTAACACAAACAACCGGTTAATTTTACTGGACTATGATGGGACACTGTTGCCAAAAGCTTCCGTAGACAAAAGGCCTAGCAGTGAGGTGATTTCGATGTTGAATTCCCTATGCAGAGATCCGGAAAACGTTGTTTTCATTGTGAGTGGAAGAGGTAAGGATTCTCTAGGAGAGTGGTTTTCGCCCTGTGAAAGGCTGGGTATTGCAGCAGAGCATGGTTTTTTTAAAAGGTAATGCTTTTAATATATGCTTAACTATTGGTCAAGATTGGAGGTGATTGATTTTGTTGGCGAGTGTTTATATTGTTGCGGTTCCTTTGTAGGTGGACTGGAGATTCCAGTTGGGAAACATGCGGATTGACAATGCATTTCGAATGGAAAAAGATAGCTGAACCGGTAATGGAGCACTACGTGGAGGCAACAGATGGCTCTTTCATAGAGGCTAAGGAGAGCGCATTGGTTTGGCACCATCAAAACGCCGATCCCCACTTCGGGTCATTCCAGGCGAAGGAGCTTCTTGATCACCTGGAGAGTGTGCTCACAAACAAGCCGGTGGTCGTCAAAAGAGGTCAGCACATTGTTGAAGTGAAACCACAGGTATGATCTGGGCTAGCTTCTGTTGTTCAAAGAGAATTGGAACTTTCCTGCGTCTTTTTTTGGCAGGAAGGAGGTTGACATCCTACCAAAAGAAAACTGGTTCATTATCTGGAATAGCAACATCTACTGTGAATAGTAAAACTTCTTGGTGTAGCAATTAAAATCTAGGGGTGAGCATTGTTCAAGAGTAAAATTCGGAAATAGAAAACCGGACAGGTGAGAACCTATCTGATTCCAGGTTTCAAGGTATGCAAGATAGGTTCTAGGTTCCAAAAATTAGGAAACCTATATCGATGAGTAGGTTCCAGGTTCTAGGTAGGTGTAAACCTGAAATAATTTTTGCGTTTTTTTTTTTGTCTATGTCTTCGCGTAATACTGAAATATTTCATGGCATCCAATGATAAGTGTATAATCTAAAATCACTAATCTGAACTTCCAATTTATGACCGAGTCTTTTACTTTATTAATGTTTCATATTATTCATGTGTCTAAATATAAGTTGTAATCAATGAATTGTAGCAGCAAAAGATGGTCATTAAAGATGATGATTCACTGCAATCATTCAATTAATAATACAGTTAAAACTTGAGTAGACCTTGGAACTAACCTTAGAGCTTGTGATAGGGTAGGTTACAAGTTTCAGGGTATGCAGAATAGGTTCTAGATTCTAAAAAAATGAGGAACATGTTCTAATGAGCAGGTTCCAAATTCCAAGTGGAACATGTATGGAACCTAGAACCACTCACTCTTAGCAACATCAGTCCAACTATGCATGGTTCATCTGTAGTTCAGATGATGGCTTCTAGTAGAAAGACTTGCTTAATTACTTGGTCAATTGCAGGGCGTAAACAAAGGCACAGTGGTTGAAAATCTGATATCAACCATGCGGAGCAGAGGGAAGTCGCCTGACTTCTTGCTGTGCATCGGAGATGACCTCTCAGACGAGGATATGTTTGAGACTATAGCGCGCTTAGTTTCAAAGCCCTCCTTATCATCTACAGCGGAAGTTTTCACATGTACCATCGGGCAGAAGCCAAGCATGGCCAAGTACTATCTCGATGGCACTTCCAAAGTAATCAAGTTGCTTCAGGGCCTCACAGCCGCCCCCCCATCACAACCAAAACATGGATGTTTTCAATTTTCATCAGAAGATACTTCTTCAACTTGAGGATGAAATGAAAGATTGAGCAGGAAATAATGGTACAGGGTAAAGTGTAGTTGCTGTGATTAAATTCTTTTAGGGGAGGGTGAGCATTTGTTTAGAAATAGTAGGAAAAGAAAAGTTCCCCTTGTACAAGAAAGGTACACAGTCTCACAGTTTCATCTGTTATAACCACACACAAGTTTTACAAATATTTATAAGTGATTCGTATTCTATCATCAGTTCTCTCTCACCAGAATTTGTAGAATTCATTGTGGAAATGGAGAAAGCCACATGATTTCCAAGTTAAATGCAAACATGAAATCAAACGGAAAGTAAGAGAAGTTTATAGGCACACCTCGGTCCATCGTTCAAGCAAGTTGTATCCGGTTTATGCCGCGACTCGAAAAACTGTGACGTCGGGTTGTGGAGTGGAAACTGGTACAGATTCTGGTTTAATTAAGGTACTGAGGGAAGTTGGACTACTTTGAAACAGATGTTTAGCTTCAACAGACGAGAGAAATGGCTTCAGTGATATTTCAGAAAGAATGATCCTTCAATTCTCGTACAAGATGTGCTCAGCCACTTGAGACGTTCAGATGAAGGTTCAAAAGTGAAACGTATTAAAAAGATTCCTGGTTTTACAATTCCACGGCCAAGTTGAGAGAAGAGTCAACGTAAGGATGGCCAATTCTTGGGCCGTTCCATGGCCATCCAGTCAACAATCCTGGGACCTGCTTTAGGTCCGGTCCATCTTGTTTTTGTTCATCCTAATTACAGCCCACGGCCCATTAAATGTTGTTT
This sequence comes from Syzygium grande, assembly GCA_024733475.1. NCBI lineage: Eukaryota > Viridiplantae > Streptophyta > Magnoliopsida > Myrtales > Myrtaceae > Syzygium > Syzygium grande. Next base: position 19,281,125 of record JAMXDD010000004.1, read on the forward strand.
AACCTAACAAGGAAGAGTGCCCTCAAATGCACAAGCCCGTGTCTACCATTTAACCATCTACGCTACATTGGCTTTGGGCCACACCACCTAAGTTAAGGTATTGTACTATGCTTTGTTTATTTAGAATTTATCATGCTTTCGTTTTGACCGCACTGTCCTTTGTTTCATGGGGTGATTTTGATGGCTAGGGTTCTATCGATCGAAGTCGTTGATCGTTCTCTAATGCAATCTAGAGTTAATTCATTATAGCTTAAGAGTGAGAGCTCTGTTTCAATGGCTAATGGAAATGTGAAGTCAAAAGAATCAAGAATATGGCAGAAAAATGAATTAGCAAGGGATGTCTCTTGAACCTTGACTATAGAACTACTGAAGTTTCATGCACATATATGGAAAAAGTTGTCTCAGATTCAATTTGCACTGAGAAAAAAAGGCTTACTCAATGACAATTTTTAAAGTGATGCCCATACCTCCACCATTTATGTGTACTTTTTTTTAAGGAAAGTATGCATTCGAGTGCTAAAGAAGGAAATTGAAACAGGTGGTGCGAGAGCGTTCAAGAGGAGAAACCAATATTCCTATGAGTATCTTAAATTATTAAAGTGATTGTCTCTTTATATGCATTTGTTTGTTTCAGTCTTGCTCACAAATTAGGAGCTAATTCGATCTCTCTTTGATTAGGAGTTAATCAAACTCTCTTTGATTAAGTCTTGCTCTCAACTTCCATTAAAATTAATATTTCAGGTTTCTTGTGAAATAAATTCATTGTAGTGAACAAAACAATTGATTCTTTTATCAATAAAAGAGGTTCTTGAAATCATGTTGAATCACTTAATCGAGAATGTTCAACTCACGATGCGAACCATTCTCATTCAGAAACTTCAACTCCTCTTGGAGTGTCTTCTTTGATTGAATCTCGTCCTACCAAAACTCCTAGAGAAGAAAAGGTAGACAACGATGCATCATTTATAGTTCGTGATCCCCGGACTGTGTCAACTTATATGGAATTATTGGTGAATCAACGAGCTAATATTGGCCAAGCATGTCTAAAAGCCGGACCGGACCTACCCACTTCGTTAAACTGTCCGAAATATGTACACGAGAATGTCTATTGGATTTCTTTCTTCAAGGTACAAGATGTTTCCGAAATGGTTAGCGTACTCCATAGATGTCTGTACGGTGCACATCTATGAATAGTTTAATGCACACAACCCCTCACTACGTAATATCATGTCCTACTTTGAAGCTCTCTTTTAATAGCGTGTACTCTTGTTCATCAGCATGATGTTTCTAAGAAAATAAACAATTTTGAGTTTTCATCTGAATATCTACTTGTTATGGTTAATGTAACGTATCTATGAAAGAACTATTTCTACATCTATTGCTGTTTCGTAATAGTCTCTCAACATGAGATTCTCCAAACAAACCCGTGCAACGCAAGGATCATTTAAGCTAGTTCCGATTGAAACCCGAGGCTCGAATCGCATAATGTTTGATTCTACGATTATTACATGATTAATATGAGTGTTTAGTCGCTTCGTAGAGGCTGATTTAGTGGTCCCTCTCTTGTTAATTACGAAAAAAAAGAGATGAGGTGGTCCATTGAAATAGTCATTGGCTTACTGTTGAAGCTCCTGAGCATTCTTAGATATCTTGCTTCTCCATTAATGCCCCTGGTATGGCCTTGTGATAAGCTTTTTGTAGGTGGATGTATTGATGATGGCTCAAACTTTAAGGGCACAATAAAATAACGAAACTTCCACAAAAAAAAAATAAATAGGAGAAAAAAGACGAAGAAAGTAGTGAAATCGTCAAGTGCAAGTCAAGACAACTCTCGATCATTTGCTAATACTACTTAATATTCTCAATCATTTACACGTTGGTATGATGCAATCTAAATCCACTTGCAAAACGATAAAAACTCTTTCTTAAGGAGCCGTCTAAAAAAGTTGATAACTAATATTTTATTAGTGCATATAATTATCATTCTATTTTTTTATTTTTCTATAGGTTTTGAATAGAAATTTGTTTAATAACACAATTTCATTTTTCTATTTCCGAAATAAATTTTTAGTTCAGAAATAGATTTGAAATAGACTTGTGAAGAGAAAAATCTTGTACTTTTTTTTGTTTCCATAACAAAAAGAGAAATAAAAATTCTTTTCATCGCTCGCCCGCTGCACACAACCACCGACCCCCGTCGGTCGGCCGTGGGCCACCCCCCCTTCCTTCTGGGCGCCAACAATCAATGAATGGAAAAGAGCATAAGAGGAGGGAAATTTTGTATCATTATCAAACGGGTATTTCTGTTCAGAAACTCGTTCTGGAAATAAAAATAAAAACTTTGCCAGACATTTATTCCAGAAACAAAATGGTTATCATTTGCAAAATAAATAACTGGCGATGCCTTTTTTGGCTGCATTTTTCACCGAGTGGACTACCACTTATTAGAAAGGGGAAGGTGAAATTCTCCACCTTTTTAGAAAGGCTACAGGTGGGGACGTTTATGTGAGTCTCAACTCTCACGCTTTGTAAATAGATAAGGTAAAAGTCAGAAAGTAAGTTGAGAGTTAGAATAAGAAGGACCAGAAAATTGTAATTGAGTCCCTATGCTATAGATTATTATAAAATATAAACTAAATATAAACTAAGAATTCTGCATTTATATTGTCCAAAAGAGGCAATAATCAATACGAAGTATGGTTGCTTTCAGTCGAAATAATTTTCAATTGCCAAAATGAAATAATGATGGTAGATTTTGAGCATTATTTTGGGCCGACGCTGCAGTGTTTGGTATTTGGTCCCCGCCCCACCTATCTAGTCAGATAATTTAAGTCCTTTTCAAAATAGGCACGAGCAAGGAGAGCTGCATCCCGTGACAGCAGCAGCCAAAATTCAATCTTGTTATTTAAAATATTTTAAAAAAAAATTAAAAAATGGAAAATCTGTCCCTGTATTTTCAAAATTTGAATCCATGCATTAACCGGGACTGTCTCTTTGCAGAATGATAGAGCAACACTTGTTAAATGACAATAACTTAAGAAAAACATAAATTAATTCCAAATCAACGAAGATGAACGGTTTTATTTATTTTGCGAAAAATAAATGATATAAAAAATATATATATTTTTAAAAAATGATTGTTTGCGTCGCTTTAAAAAATAATAGACTAAAGATATATTTATCATTTACGAAATGTTCGGACATAACTTGTTGTTGGAAACAAAAATATTTTTTTATCGATTAATTATTGCAAGATGATACCAGAAGTTATTTTTAAGAAAATATTTGTTTAAAATTTTGATTTTTTTTTTCGAAACAAACGGAACTTATCGAGGGTAGTAAACTTTTCTCCCAAGTTATTTAATTCACCCAAGTCAATCTCATTTTTATAATGCGAATCTCATCATTTTCCTTTTACTACGACGGATCTCTTTATCAACTATATAAAGTCAAACACGGAATAAATCTTCGAAAAATGATAAATTTAGCAACAACCGATTCACAAATTTAATCTATTAAATGGCGTGGCAAGCTGTAAATGGATATTCAAACGAGCGAGCTAAAATTCAGTATCCAATAACGGTCCACCTCCTCATTTAGAAAATTGTTATTTTATACCAGTCTGGATTATTTAGCATTTCCGGAATTCTTTGTGGGATTGCTCGTCCTGCAAACCAGAACAAAGTACATGGGACTCCCCCCGGAACACGTTATATAGCACAGAACAGCTCTTCCTAATCAATGACGAACCAATGATCGCATTCGCCAGCATGCTGGTTAACATCACGAGATGATCTCTTACGTGATGGCTAACGTGAGATCAGAGGTCGAAGACAAGGCCCAAGTGGTTTCCACAAGGACATGCGTCTGCAGACGCCCAGGTGGTCGTCCACTGAAGTGACTCTGTTTTGGCATCAGTGCTCTTGAAGAGAAGAGAAGAGAAGGTGCTGCTCCTGCTTCTCCTCCTGAGTTTCTCTGACCCGGCTTTTTCAGATTTCTTGGAGAAGATGATGATACCCTTCAACAAAGAAGAAAGCTCATTGAGGTTGGTTCCCATCTCTGTGTCTCTTTCACCCTCTCCCATACACACAGACACATTCAATTTGGGTGATGAATTACTGCTCTACAGTGTCAAAGAAATTAGAGAAAAGGAGGAGGGTTTGAGAACAATGGAGTGCCTGAGGGGAAGACTCCTTGCAGAGAGACAGGCTTCCAGATTTGCTGGAGAACAAGCTCAGCTCATGGCCAACAGGGTCTCTTCCACATTCTTTCTTTATATTTTGTTTTACCCTTTCTTGTTCCTTTTTTTACCGAGTTTTAAAAGTATACTGCTCAAGATTTGTTGGGTTTGTTCTCTGTCCCTTTAATTTTCAAGTTTTCCTTCGACTGTTGCAGTTGGTGGAACTAGAGAACCAGCTGAGAGAAGAGACCAAGTTGAGGACGAAAACGGAGAAGAAGCTCAAGTTCCTAAAGAAGAAGCTCGAGACCCTGCTAATCTCGCCCGCATTGCACGAACCGGAGCAATCCAGCGTCTGCGAAACCAGCATCGTCTCCTCCGATTCGTCTTCCACAGTCACAATCGCCTCCGAAGCCAAAATTACCGAAGAAGCAGAAGTAGAATCCGAGTCTCGTTTTGAGAACAAAGACGCATCACCCCACCATCTGGAGCTTAATGCTCCTGAAAAAAACTCTTACCGGAGATAAGCGTGATTCCAACGCCGGAGATTTATCCTCTGAGAAATCCGGCCCCGCATACAACGAATTCAAGACTGATGGCCATAGGTAAAACCATTCGATTCGATTCAAGCGGCCAACTCTTTTGCTTTTTTCTTTTCAGTTTAGTGCATTGATTTATTTTTTTTCAATCTGGGTCTTGCTTATCTCGATCAAATTTGACTCCTTTTTCACCCACATCTTTCTTCTTCAGTTGTGCAGGCGCGAGGAATTCGGTGACAGAGAACGAGAACAGTTTTGATTATGATGAGGATGATCAGGTGAATGATTCAATAGCACTAGTTCCAGTCACTTTGCCCGAAGCAGAACCAGAGAGCAAAGCCCTGAACGCGAAGATGATGGTAATGAGTGCGAGCGTCAGCGAAGTGCTCGATGCGCTGAGGCATGCCAGAGAAAGCATCCAGAGATCAATGGAGAAGCGAAACTGCATGATTGGGGAGTCGGTCCAACGCCTCAAGCTGCCCAGCTCTGCTAAGGATTTCATGATTGTTTGGATGGTGAAAGACCCTCACTGACAGTGACAGCGACAGCCTCTGTTTTTCCTTTCCTTTTGGTGTTTTCTTGAGGTGGGAGGAAATGTCAGTGAAGTGATTTTCACTGCTTTTTAGACGATGCATGTGGGAGAATGGGGACATGTAGGCAGGAGTGGTGATGATCCATGCTGTGGTTTTTCCAGATGTCCTCAGTGACAGTCTCTGTTTTCTTTGGGGCTTCTCTAACCACAAATCGATTCTGCGGATTGAGTAAAGGAGGATCAAAAACACATACTGCTTCAATCGATCACCAACCACACGAATCTTCGACCGTTGATATTTCCTTGTGCACTGTGAACCGTTTATCTTGAAATAATTCACCAAAAAAAGAGTTATGAGGTTTCTTTTTTGGTCAAAAGTTATGAAGAGTTTGAACTTACGATTATGTTGGAGGGGGAAACAGGGCAGCTGAGCAAGGGTGTGTAACCGGATCGGATTTATTCGGAAATCAGATCAGCTCATTCGAAAAATAGGTTCTAAAATTGGTTCTAGTAAGAACCGGCCCGGAAACAGGTTCTATTTTTTGAAAACTGGTTATAACCGGTCTGGTTTCTTGTTCCAAATAAAAATCGACCTGGATCGGTTTTAGAACCGGTTTTGAGATAATGTAAAGAAAAGTAAAAGCCCTAGATCACGATATCCTACCCGATTACCCAGCTTGTCTCTCAGGGTTTCTCTTTTCTCTCTTCACGACCTCCTTTGTCTCTCATGGTTTCTCTCTTTGCAAGCGCCTCCTTAGTCGCCGTAAAAACGCAACCCACCTTATCGCCTACCTACGGGTTGTAGAGGGCAAGGGTTCGATCATCTTCGCGCTCGTACCGCACGTGTGTTTGTTTCGCCTTTTTGACTCGTCAATTCAGTATATCTTTTATTTTGAATCGTTCCATTACTGCTTATATTATTTTGTTGGAAAAAAATGAAACTAGAAAAAGGAAAAAAAATAGGTTCTTAGGCCCTGAAATCAGACCGGAAAAACAAAGTCGGTTCCAAAATTGGGTCCAAGGAAAACAGGGTAGATTTCAAGTTTTAAAATTTAAGAATCGGTTATAACATGATTGGTTTCTGGTTCCAAATTTGGACTTAACCCACTCTGAAACCGATTACCCCTACAGCTGAGGATGGTGCCACCCCTCTCTGCTAAGGGTTTGCTTGGCAAGCATGGGTTGCCACCACCGAGTTGTTGAGAGGGCGCAATAAAAATTTGATACCTTAATTTGAGGAGATCGCTAAGCGGAAGCCAAATCCAAAATTATCAATATATATAGTTGGACTTATCTACATTCGAAAATTTAAATTAATAAGTTATGATGTAATTATAATATATTAATTACTTTTCATAATATTAATTTTTCGACGCGAAGCTTTTTAAGACAATTGACATGTATAAGTTAAAACAAACGACTGCTAATGTCTATTCGTCCTTGCTCGGTGGTGGCAACCCTAGCGCCAATACCACATAGGCAAGGGAAAGTAGACCCTCACTTGCTCGTGGGGAGGACTGGTGGCCAAGCGAGGGACGGTCGCCCATGATGTGATCTCTGCAAGGGTTGTCTTGTCCACCATTCCCCGGCGGGTGGCAGCACTTTCATTGTGGCCTCTCCCACCGATCCTTTCTCCTCCTCCTTTTTTCCCTCAATTCTTTTCAAAAATTGCATTTTCAATTTTCTGATTATTACTTTCATAAACTTTTCTGATAGGACGCCACATAACGACGTGATTTCATGTTCAAGCATTAAAAAGAATGCTTATAAGAGTTATGGAGGATTAGTTAACGAAAAGTTTCAAGCGCATCAAATCAAAATGAGTTTTTTGGTAGTAGGGCGGTATAACTCTTCACCATGCAATCGTAATTTAAGTCACATTTGATAAAGGCATAAGACGTGACATCGTTCCCTCACAAAATGGGACTTCTATTTATTATGATTCTAGGATGGCTTGCTCGTATTCTAGGCCAAAATCGTGTATGACACTATTTAGTATTATGCGACATTTTGCCAGAAAGCACGATGTTCTGTCACATTTAAGGTCCATCATTGTATGGTTTTTCTTTTTTAGCATTATATGGCGTTTTGCCAAGGCATGTTAGGGATAATAAATAAACACCAAAGGACAAAAAAATCACATACTACATTGACATGGTTTGGTTGGTTGAAACTACGTCCACGGAGGAAACAGTAAGAGATTTCATTATATATTAAGCAAGATAACCAATACTAAAATCACACTCAGATTCTCACGAAAACTCAGACGTTTCCCAGTCTCAATTAAACTTTGATGTCCCTCGGTGCATTCCTCACAGTCTCTCACTAAGAACACAACTCAAGAAAACCTAAATATTGGCTTTGATGGCCAGGAAGTGTAACTTCTGATGAAATTGCAGAAAAATAGGCTAAATAGCAATTGAAATCAGTTCACGCAGTTTCCTGCGCCTAATTATCTGGGCGCTCGGCACATGGCCAATAGCCTGGCCATTCCAGGCCAGTGGTCGGTCGCCGGGGCGCCCGCCGGCTGGGGCGCCCGCCGGCCAGGGCAACACTGCACGAGGTTCGAACCGAACCCTCAATTGCCCGGACCTTTCACGAACCCATTTTCTGTTTTTCACGATAATCCCGGCAAGAATTCATGACAATAGTCATGCCAAACAGACAGAGGGGGAGACGAAAACAGGATGCATTTAGTAGGGCTTTCCAAGTTCAACTTACCAAATCTAGAGCCTCAATTCATGGTAAGTTTTAATCTGGCTCGAAATGGTAACCCACAACCAATGTCAGTTGACTGTGGAGCAAATGATGGCAGAGAGCATGTGAAGTGGGGTTGGGAGTTTCTTTTTGGTACTACGACCAGGGCCCAGGGGCTTGGACACATGCACTTTTGCTCTCAGCCTAGCACCTACGATTGTCCCTGATTTTGATGGAACACTGCATCGTGAGTTTTCTGTTTAGCTGAATAATTAAAGCACAGCAATCGGATTAAGAGTGCTTATTTTGTTCGAGTGATTTCCATGAACTGGCTTCTTGTTCTCTCAATCTCACCATTTGAAGCTCTGTTGCATGGATCAAACATGCTGTTGCTTAATCTCGTGTTTTAAATTTTTTCTTTCTTTGTACATAGTCTCAAAAGTATATTAGTATTGAAAGTGCAAGAGAGTTTCTCCTCATCCTTTTTGTTTCTGGCAAGTTTAAGTCGAATAGAATAACCAATTACATATTGGTTTAGATGACGAAGAAGATTGCTCCTCTCCTTATGGTCTTGGTTCAAATCTGAGTAAAATCCAAAATGCACTTGACCAATGTCGAAGAAGTGCACTGGTCGAGGTGCGAAAGTTGGTCTAGGCACCACCTGAATATTAAACCAAAAAAAAAAATTTGAGTAGAATATAATACTTTATCAAATGATGATGGATGTGCGTGAATCTTGTGCTCAATTGTCTTAATTTCACTTTAGGTACTCAATTTTCATGTTCACCTAAACTTAAAAAAATCTAGGTATGGATCTTTCTAGCATTGCGATGAACCACTTGAAAGCAATTTGTTGAATATCCTATAAGGAAACTAAAATGATATGTTAAGGTAAAATTTACCTTCGTGGAAGGAATCACCTTGATCGCATGTAGTTTGATTTTTTTTTTTTTGGTAAAGCATGTAGTTTGATTTATTGTACATGCAACTCTCAAAAAATTGTACAAACATAATCATCATTTCAATTTTCATCCATGACCAAGATAGGTCTAGCTTTCCATTCCGAAGTAATCTCTTCTCAGTATGTCTATAAGAACAGTTGTCACATTTTAAGTTTGGCTGGTAAGCTGCTTCTGCATAAAAGTTCTCACAGCAGACCTTATCCACCTGCAGCAGCTAAGTCTTGATGCAGACCTCCTCTTACAGACACGACTTCACTAGTCTCTTCATCAGTGACAAATAATGTGATGAATCAATGGCATATTCCCAAAGACTCTGTGTTGTTGTATCTGTCTGTCTAGAAGGAGTTAAATGCAGCTCATCCCATGTTTCCTTGCAAGATAGGATAAACACAGCACTACTTTCAGAGCATCAAAAACCAATAAATCAGTTCATGATTGCTTTTTTATTATCTGATGAATTAATTGACAAGTCTGAGCTTAATAGTTCTAGAAGGATCTGATGTTAAGAGTCCACATTGAGAAACCTTTTGATAAGTAAACCTTCATAAATTACACACTTTGCACCCTTTAGCGGCAAAATCCGCCTTGTTAGATGGACCTGCACTTTTGTTTCGACAGTCCGAGAACTAAATGACAGGATCACAGTCAGACGAGTTTATGATAAATAAGTTCACTAGCGGTTAGGCAAATTTATTCAAATAGTCTAATCAAACTTGTGTTTATAGAAGCTTAAGTTGTTAAAATTTGATTAGCAAAATAGAACGTCTAGATAATGGGAGAATCGTATTCAGCCGTTCAGGAATGGGAAATGTGCTGAGTCTGAGCAGTTTATGGCTGAAGTGTTTCTGAAAACGGAATATTCTTGTTGATTTAGAACTTCTTGTTTCGGTTATCTCTTGTTGTGGCTGATGTGAATGAATCTCCGGTTCATTGCCAGAGAGAGCCAACGTGAAGCAAGAGTTTCTCTAAATCGAAACAAGAAGTTTGTCTGTACACAGGGGAAATCTGGCCTATATAGAATGTTTATAGACATATTTTGAATTCAAAAGGAGCATTTCATCTATTCTTCACAGATTTGTATAAATGTTGCTGATAGAATTAGGCAAAAAATTTATTACATGTTCATCCTATTCAACCTATTTTTATTAATTACTGAACACATTATGAGAGCATTATTCAATTTCTTAGGAACCCTCTCCAACATCTAATATAACTTCCTATCACCTACCTTCATCTAAAGAACACTCTCAGACTCAGAGTGAGCATTGAAGAAACCGCAAACTGAAAGTAGAGAAAATAAAGTAGTGATTGGCGGGCAAATTATAGGGCCATTGATCTCAGATGAAGTGTGAGGGAGATGCTACCACGTCGTCTCGACCACCACTTATGAGACTCAATAAATAAGAAAGCTATTAATTTCTAAAACAGGTCTATTCTCTGAAATGGAGATAAACAAAAGAGAGTCATTTGGCAATGAGGAAGTTCAATTGGAAATTAACTGTTTAGGAAAAAAAAGGGCAAGAAGAAGAAGTTTGTGTACAAGTCTTGTGTGTGCCAAAAAGATAGTCTCCCATTTCCTTTGGATTAACATCTTTGTCTTAGGAAGAGAGAGAGAGAGAGAGAGAGAGTGCACTAAAACAGTCATACTTCAAATAACCAAGAATTGCCCATGATGTTTGGGTTTTATTTGCTTTTCAAAGACTTGAAACTAAAAATCTCAGTCCCTCCTGTTAAAGGTATTCCAAGCGCCTTGGGCACCACCATTTACATTAAAAGGACACACTAAAATGCATAAAACAAGAGAGAACAACAATGTCAGACTTTGTAATATAATCCTTAAGATATAATTTTTCTATATCAGATTATAGAACTTTATCAGATCTCTCGCCTGACAGTGATCTGAAAGATTTTCTGCCAAGGAGCACCAGACCAAGAAATAGAAAAACCCCTTATCCAAGTGCTCCATTTTGTTTTGATCTCTGACACTGGACCAGCAAATTCTGCCAACTTCTTGATCTTATGTGCTTGGACAGCTAAGTGTCTTCTTGAAAGATGGCAAAATACAGAGGCTGAAACAAACCCAAACCAGATTCAAGGTACAGAGCACCAGCAACATACTTCTGCTCTGAACCAAAATAAAAACTATTGCCTTCTTGTCTGAGGGAGACAATTCTTCAGTTTGTTTAGCCCATACCCTTTTGGTCTTACTCGAAATCCTGCTCGTATAAGCAGGTATCAGGTTGATGGGCTATATAAGTTTGGGAGTCACCCGGTGTTTCATGGCTTGAAGCATCAGAACAGAATTGAAACTTGCTTCTGAATAACGACTCACATACGCTATTATTAACTTGTATTGAACAGTTTTATCCAAGGAAATGGTCGGCTCGTGTTGGAGACCGTCTTTCGAAGGACAAGAAAGCCACAAGCACTACGAAGTTGGAGGGAGATCCGATGGGTTGATGTGGAGCAAAAGCTTAGGGAATCATGCTTACGGAGAATTCTCCATGGCGGTAATTCAGGCCAACAATTTGTTGGAGGACCAAAGCCAGCTCGAATCGGGACAGCTGAGTTTCACTGATTCTGGGCCCTTCGGGGTGTTTGTTGGCATCTATGATGGCCATGGTGGGTCTGAGGCTTCACAGTTTGTCCGCAACAATCTGTTCTGCAACATCAAGAGTATGTCTCACCTTGCTTGATAACTTTCTGACCCTTGTAGATTCACTAAGGAATTTCCTGGTCTAAAATCATGCACAATCTCGACTGGACAATTAGACTTTGGTCCTACTTCATAAGACGAGACACATATCACCACAAATAGAATAGTTGTTTAGAACTTATGCACACTGGTTTGGACTAGAAATGTTCACTTCTTTTGTGATCGCTTGAAATCAGAGCTAAAATTGTTGCTTGCTTGTAGGTGGTGTTCATCATTGCATTTTAATCGTGTGCTTGAATCAAGTTCTTGTCACGCATATCTAATTTTTTGGTCCTTATCACGGCTACTACTGATAGAAAAAGCTAATTTCTGATGCAGAATTGGTGTCCGAGCATAAAGAGGTCAGTGCAAATGTCATTAAGAAGGCTTTCTCAGCAACCGAAGAGGATTTTCTCTCTATGGTAAAGAAACATTGGCATAACAAACCACAGATTGCATCTGCCGGATCGTGTTGTCTGGTTGGCGTCATAAGCAATGGGACTCTAATTGTCGGAAATGCTGGGGATTCCCGGGCAGTACTAGGGAGAGCGGTGAAGAACTCCAAAAGAATAACACCCATCCAATTATCAGAAGAGCACAACGTGAATTTCGAATCTGTGAGAGAGGAAGTCCGATCCCTACATCCCCACGATCAACAGATCGTGATGCTCAAACATAAAGTTTGGCGTGTTAAGGGACTCATACAGGCAATACTCTTTGATTGACTTCATTCTTTACCGGTTCTTTCAAATGAACAAGTGCGCTTAACTTGACCAAAGATGCATACTACGTGTATCCCTAGTTGGTATTTGGTAGTACATCTGATGTTTTTTAACCCTGCCCAACGAATTCTAGTTCTAGGGAAGAATTTTTCCACATAAAATGGGATGGTTATGATCTGGTTTTGCTCTTCAGGTCTCGAGATCTATTGGAGATGCATACCTGAAAAGGACAGAGTTCAATAGGGAGCCTTTGCCTCACAAGTTCAGACTGCCTGAGCCATTTCTCAAGCCAATCTTGAGTTCAGAGCCATCAGTATCGATACACCAACTCCAGCGTGAAGACCACTTCCTCATTTTCGCATCTGATGGTCTTTGGGAGCATTTGAGCAATCAAGATGCTGTTGACATTGTCAAGAACTACCCTCGCAAGGTGCGATCCATGCGCTCCTATCCTATTCTTAGAACTTCGTTGAATTCAGAAGTATGTTTTCGCAAGGGCATCTATTCGAAGCACAAATGTGTTAGTAATTTTGCTTGCTCATTGTAGGACTATTCTTTATTCCACAGCACGTTGGGACTCAGTTTACATGTTTTATTGGTTGAATCAGGAAATTGCAAGGAGGCTGATCGAAGCGGCACTGAAAGAAGCAGCGAAGAAGAGGGAAATGAGGTACTCGGACATGAAAAGGATCGAGCGCGGAGTGAGGAGGCACTTCCATGACGACATAAGCGTCATCGTTCTGTTTCTTGATCCGCGGTTAGCCAGTACTAAGAGCTCATTACAACGGTCTGTGTCGATAAAAGGAGCAGGAATGGCCTCTGCTCCTGCTGCTGACTCCTAGGTATCGGCAAACGGCCAGGGTCTATCCCTCACCAACCAGTCTCACCATTCAAGTCCATCCCTCACCAACCAGTCTCACCATTCAACTTACTTAATGACGGGTTCTTGTAGAAGCTGCATCGGAATTCCTTGAGGATCATTAAGAGGAGCCCTCAGGACCAATTCCCAGAGCCAAGACCTTGTTATGCAAATCAGTATAATTGGAAAGAAATTCCCCGGGCGATTTGTTGACAAACGACTCTAGATCCATTAACTGAAAGTTCGTAGGGATCTATTCGCAAATGTGAATAAAGGCCGTCTCCGCTTTCCTCAGTAAGTTCTGATTACTTGATAAATTAAGCTCCTAGATTGAAATTTGAAGATTAGCTCCATCACTTGATTTGATGCAAAAGTTAACTTCAAGTTGATTTCATACAAAAATAAAGGGAAATGCCAAGGAGGCCATAAACTAATGCATATTGCTTTTCATTTCACTAGCCTCTTCAACCCCACGTTAAAGCAATGTCATTACCTAGAAGCTACCTCGAGACAACTAGGACTCTCTTGCCCAGTATTCGGTCGACGCTGGAAGATCACTTCAGAGGAAAAATAAAATTCACCGGTCATGAGGGATGGAACTTTCAAAACATACTTTCGAGCACGATTTGTTCTTTTATTTCATTCAGCTAATGATACATACTTTCGTTTCCAGAGCTTTCTAAATGGTTTCTAAATCAGCAAATCAACTGTTAGAAGTTGGACAACAAGGACTGCCCGAAACAGAATTCCTAGTCCAGACCCCTATAAACAACACACAAGGCAGTCATCAACTGTCGTTTCAATTCAACAACCAATACAGATGACTGTCGTCTACAGGTGTCTACAGAATGGGGTCTATGATGTCTCAGGGCACAATGCCTGTCATAAGAGGAGACAGCTAGGATAGCAACCATATGGAAGAGACGATGAAAACAATATCCAACAATTTACTCCAATACAAAACGAATATCACAGTAAAATTACAACAAATATAGTCTTAGTTCACTACTAAAGAGAAGTTTCATAACTCAAAATATCATTACATGCCAAACAATCCCCAGTCAAATGGACAATCCTACCTCACTGACTGCAATCCACCAAGTGAAGACCCGCAGAAATCAAGAAACCTCCTCCACGTGCTAGCTTTTCTCGAAGAAACGGATAAGTATATCAGAAATTCCAATTTCACAGCCATGACTGACAGATTTCATTTCTTTGTATCATAGAAGCCGAACTTTCCATATTTGAGATGTCCCTACTTGAGTTTTGCAAAAAGAAAATGTACCTTCAATTCATTCCAACACAATCTGCAATATGTCTCACTATCAAGAGAGACAGATGATGACTCTCAACAAACAAGAAATGCTTTATACCTTTTCGTGATGCAGCCTAGATTATTTGCCAATGGTAAAATCTATCAGATCTCATGACCATTCATTTCATGAACTGCATGATATGAAGCAGCAAAACACCCCCCATAACGTACTAACATGGAATACAGAACTCAAAACCCACTCAAAAACATGCCCTATCCTCATGCGGGGAATTTTAGTCCGGACTAGACTGAGAGTTTGTTTCAAAATTACAAATTTCAAAATAAAATGCACACGCGTCACATCTTAATAACTACAGCATTTCCAGATACTTTAACAGCCAAGTCAAGGAGAAATAAAAATGTGGCAACAAGCAATGAAGCACACATTGACAGCTAAAGGCCATTGCCATCAACCCCTTCACCGCAAGACTAATATTAACAAAGTGACGGCATTTCTGAGCACAGGTTTCTTCTAGTCTGTCAATCTACTTCATCAGCAAATAACATATCAATCTACCACATCAACAGATGCCACGAGATACCCCACTAAGGAATACTCTATCCAAAATATCTATGATGAAAATCATTCAATTTAATCAAAAGAAAATAAATCATGTCCACACCAAACACACATCCCACCACAGAATGCTGATTACTGAGGCTGTATAGGAATTTCTGATAATTTTGATAAGATTAAGATTGGCTGACACGTGGAGGGAGGTTTCATCATCGAGGCCCTACAAGGTGAATTTAAGACCAATGCAGACGAAGATTCTCCTGCTCTAAAATCCTGTTCAATGTCCTGTTGCAGCTACTCAACTAAACATAAATTTGGATCTGAATATTCATGCATCAACAACAAGCACAGCTTCATAGATTGCTGGTAGACAAAACTAAGTTAGACCATTCTACCTGCAAAATAAAAAAACCAAGTATCATTACATCGATTATCAATGGGCAAACCAATGATTTAGGAGGCACTAGCAGAAAAAGCAACAACAACTACAGCAAATTAAAACACAGAACTTACTATGCAAAGGAAAAAATAAAAAGAAAGAAAATGTATAGAAGTGTGCTCCTCAAGACCCCTCGCCGGCCTTGCCAGCGATTGCTTCCTTGCCATTCACCCGTGACAGGGACCCCAACGGAGGATTTGAAAACCTGGCAAGACAAATGCCCATCAGATTATAACATTGAAAGTATAATAAACAACTTTCCATTGACCTAGCTTTTGGACTAAAATGCTCTTATGGGGCACAAATTGAAGAAGAACAAAGATAAGGATGAACATGGGAGAAAACTAGCATGGATAAGAACCTGATCGCCCTTGCTTTCCTCTTTTCTTCCTCCTCGGGATCAACTTTCTTGCCCGATGTGAACCTGGCAAGCCGAGCTTTCTTTTTTGCCACCTCATCAGCATCAGCAGGTGCCGCAAGGACACCAAACCTAAGAAACAACGAAAAAAAATGAGCACAAGAGATAAAATTTTCGAGGTGAAGAGACACTGGTTGATGAAAACCTAATAGCATACCTCTCTGCCCTAGCCTTTCTCTTCAACTCCTCCGACTTAGTCAGTTCTTCAGATTTGTTTGGACCACATATAGTGCCAAACCTACAATAAAGAGAATCCAGCCATTGCGACAATCAAATAATGATAAAGGGCAGAAAAGGGGAAGAAATTGCAAGCCCATTAATAGTTCTATTGAAAACAAAGTCAGCAGCATCGATAAAATAATGTAAATAATTCTAACCATGTTGCTTTTCCCTTTCCATTGGCCTCACAAATCAAGTCCACTATGCCAGTACCATAACATATAATGGGCATGGACATGGGATTCGATAGAGACTAAATTTTTCCACTATCTTAGACTCTGAAAGTTGAAATACATTCGGTCACATCACTAAAAAATCAAGCACCTATAGGTTCATCTAATGCCCCAATGCTTTCCCTCCTTGGCTTGGCAAAAATATAAAACAAACGACATTGATTAGATCAACTACTACTACGTTAAACCAGATACACCACCTAATAGCAAACCATAAGTTTACCTCAGAGACAGAGGGGAGTAAGGGGGGGGGGGTGTTAAAGGGAAGGAGAGGCAGATGTAAGACAATCTCAAATGCCATCATGATGTTCCGCAGAAAACAGTTTTCCAGTATAGGTAAGACGATTGTTGGTCCTTCACTAGGATTTCCCAAACAAAGTTTGTCTGAGAAGTGCTTAATGGAGATGTGGCATATGCAATGGTTCCTGCACCTTATCATTGCAACACCTTCCAAGAAAGTCCACAGATTGGCCCAGAATTTTCCAAAGGCCACCCCCCGAACCCAAAGGACTCCACGATTATGTTACTCAGTGCCAAACATGATGTTCTGGCAACAAATTCAATTAATGCATGAGGACGCCGACAAGTGGCACTCCAGCAGTTATTAGCTCAATGAGTAGATTAAGAGAAAAACATCCATAAAATGTGCAATCGACGCGCTAGAAACACCCGATTAAAAGAGTCAGAGATGCCCAGATTTTGGAACCATCGATCATATCCCACCAGCAAAGCACCATAACCCAGAGAGCTCAAGTCGACTACAATGCCAAACGAAAAGGGATTACTGAAGAGAGTTCTCTAAAACTAACAGCCCAATGCTTCGAGGTTAAGCCTTTTTCTAATCCTGCTGTCGACTGATATCACAGCAACAACAACGACATACACATATATTTCTTTCGAAAAAAAAACCCTAACGAACCCTAAAAGCTTCGTACCACATACAACCAAGCGAAAAAGAGAACGTCAACACGGGATCGAACTCGCAAACCTTTCAGCGCGAGAGTTGCGCTTCTCCTTCTCCGAGAGCTGCACCGGCACACCGAACCTCTCCGCCCGCCGGATCTTCTTCTGGACGTCGTCGGCCGGCTCCTCGCCGCCCTTCCCCGCCCGCGCGTCCGCGGGATCGGGATCGGCATCGGCGGCCCCCTCGGCGGCCTCCTCCTTCAGCTCGCCCTCCTCCTCCTTGGCGGGCCCGTCCGCGGTGGCGCCGGTCCCGGGATCGGAACCGTCGGCGGGCGAGGGGTCGGCGGGATCTAGGGTTTCGACGGGGTTGTCGGCCTCCTCTTCCTGGGGGGATCTTCTCGTTGAGGTTGATGACGGCCTTGCTCGCCATTGCCGCGAAGAGCGTGGGGACGAAGGAAGCAGAGAGAGAGAGAGAGAGAGAGAGAGAGAGAGAGAGAGAGAGAAGGGAGCGCCTGGTGCTTTGCGCCGCGAGACGGAGACGGAGAGAGAAGGCGAGGGCAAAGCTTCGGGAGGTTGAAGAAGGCGGTGCGATTTTTCCACCCTTTTTTCTTTTTCTTTTTGTTTTTTTTTTTGGGGGTGTTGGTGCTTTTGATATGGAGATATTTTCGCGGGGGTTTCGGGGGGGGGTCGTTGCGTGGCGAACGTGTAATTTGGGGGTGGACCGACGGCTTCTTCGGTAAATGGGCCTGGCCCATGGGCCCCCCGATATAGAAAAAAGCATCGATCCGAAGCCCATTGAGGTATGATCCGATTAACTTGTCTGGTTGACTCCTTTTTTTGCCAACTTTTTTTCTCTTCTCTTTTTTCCTGTGGTTTTGGAAACAATTTGCATATGGGCTTCGGGGCTCCAGACAGACTCTTGGACCGAATGCAAGCGGTGTCTACCCTGCCGAGATGCGATTGCATAGCCCAATACAAATCCTACACAATTTTTGAGTTTTTGAGCATTTCCAAAATGTTGATTCGATTGTTTTTTCGACTTTGCCTCGTTAAACTTTCGAATTTCCGAAAATTCCCTCACTATCTTCACATTGCGATTCTGCCAGCCAGTTAAATATGGTGAAGAGATTAAGGTTTAATTTTTTTAAACACGCTGCAACGCATCTCCTTTCTTTCCCTAGGTTGGGGTTTTCTCTCCTTTCCCTTGAAGCCGCCACCGCCGCCGCCACCTCTCTGTGGTGCCGTCCCTTAGGGGGAGAGAAGGACCTCTCTCTCTCTCTCTCCATCTTCTCTCTTTTGAAGCTCTGTGTCTTTCTTTTATCTGGATCTATTCTGGAGGTTTGTATGTGTGAAAACATTTATGCAACTGATCTTAGGTGAGCGTGAATACCAGTTCAACCATTCATCCAATTGATAACCACCAAAGAGGATGTCGTAACATGACTCCATAACCTCTCTGAGATTAGGCCGCTCTATTGTCCCAATTTAGATTTAGGTCAAGTTTTGAGGGGTTTTACTCTTTCGAACTAGATCTATATATAGATTTGGGAGCTCCTTGTGGGTATTTGATCCATGTTCTTTCAACATTTTGATGTCGGTGTCTTTGCATTGTGATAATGATGAGGACATTGAACCTAGACGCACACCCAAGCCACTACAAATGAAGCAAGAAATCTTGACATGTACTCATCACTGAACCTGGCGATCAATTGCTGATTGTTACGATGATAGATCTGTTCTTGAGGGATGAGAGTCTGCTTTTAGTTGTAGACAATGATTTGTTATTTGCTTTCTGACTTTTACTTTTTGCCGTAGTGATTTGGCATTTGTTAGACTTGAAAGCTTTTCATGTCCCTCTCGAGCATTATTCTAATATATGAATTGCATCTTTCTTTTGACCCAAAAAAAAATACACTTTTAACGCATTTATATGCTGGAGTTCTTTTCTTAGACGTGCTAAGTATGTCAAATTGGGTAACTTATAGGAAATAAGTCTGTGCTTTGGTTTCAAAATTACGACAAGATTACTAAATGCTCCCTATCCAAGTTAGACTTAATTTGACATGACTTTATTACTGCATATACATAAATTGTCTGTCCAAGTATGATTGGATCACTAATATGTCTAAGAGTGTTTAGCAAGTTTCCTTGAGAAAAATATTTTCCTTTGAGAACTTTGTAAAGTACTTTTTGTGTCTTGAGAGCAAGCACTTAGAAAAAGAATTGCACACCTTAGAGCTAACATCAAATAAAGTTCCCCTTCACTAATTATTCCTTGTTTAAACTTTAAACCCAAAAATGAATTTCAAGGAAATTATAACATGAATTCGTTATGATAACTCGCCTTTGTGATCTCTTACTTGTATCTAAATTTTGAGGGTAAAAATCAAACCCACGACTAGTGATAATGGAGCTGAAAAGTTTGAGAATGTCAGGCTATTAGGACAATCCGAGCCACAAGTGACTAATCATATTACGATTTTTCTGAAACCTTTTATAGAATGGTTTCATTTCATCATTTATCACCTTAACATTGCATTTCTTTTCAAGTTTTCCTATCGAAGGAAATGTCCTATGCAAAGGGGCAGGCCATTAATTGACCTAATGTATGGATGGACTCAGCAACCTTGACTAGGCAAAGATTTTGGAAGAAGAAGATGACAAAATGGCCTAGATTATGTGTATCTTGACCTGAGAGAAGATATGATGTGTGGATGTGATGGTATGCAAAGAAAAGAAGGAGAACAAAATTGATTAGAAAGAATATGACAAAATGGCCCAGATTAGGTGTATCTTGACTTGAGAGAAGATGTGATGTGTGGAAATCAAAGGGAAAGTTAAACGTTCATAGACTGATTTATATGATTGATCGACCAAATATGATAATTATCTTTAACACTAAGTTTGCATAGAGTGATTAAAAAAAAACAGGTATAGACAATTATGATAACAAAAAGAGAAAGGATAATTGATTTTTAATTTTGTTTGGATGCTAGTGAGAGTAAAGAAAGGAAAAAATATTTTATTATATAAATACCCTTTTATCTATTTATAAATAGGGTAATATCAGGAGAAATCCCAAACTGGTATGTTTATGACAAATTTACCCAAATTCTAAACTAGTATACTTGTGACAAATTTATTATTTGTTAGTTTCCATTAAATTTTATCATCAAATTACTGAGTTCGATGGCACGTGATAGTTGACGAATGTACCAATTTGGGATTTTACCTCTATTTATCACATGTATATCAATTTGTGATTTTCCATGGTATTTATCTAATTTAACGGAAACTAACGGAGAGTAGATTTATCATAAATATACCAATTTAGGATTTTTGATAGTCAAAAAAATATTTTAAGGTAAATTTATCATAAATGTATCAGTCTAGAATTTTTAGTGGTCAAAAAATTAGTTTTTAGAAAGTTTGTCACATGTGTATGAATAGACTCAAAAACCTTGACTCGGCAAAGATTTTGGAAGGAGAAGATGACAAAATGGCCTAGATTAGGTGTATCTTATGTGATGTGTGTCACGCCCCGAATCCTACGACGCGCGAACATCCCTCCAAGGTCGATTACAAGTGCGACGTCCAGGACACGTCGCCGACCCAACGTCCAACACAGATATTAAAGCACACGCGAAAGCAATACAATACCCGAACAGTTTTGAACCAAATGACCAAGGATAGACACTCAACAAACAACATGAACAATTACACTTGCGTTGATCTTTGGACACGGACACAATATTCAATTACGGCCCATGCTCAAAAATCGAAAGCGGTTCAAGGCCACTATAACTAGCCGGGGCTTCTCCCAAAACACTTGATGCACGCCTGTCATCCTCAAGGTGGGGGGTCCGAAAAGGTGGTTTAAACAACAATGAGAATAATCTCGTTGAGTAATTCCCTAAACCTAAACTAGGCTAACGTGCACCTCGAGAGGGTAAATAAAACACATAAATCAATGAACCAGTATAACAATCAATATAAGTTCACCCGTGTCACGCCCGCACTTCTCGGTGCGCCACATCCCCGCGAGAGGTCGATTTGTGTCTGACGTCCCGGGATGCGTCGCCGACCAACACCCAATCTGAGAGATATAAAGCACATGCGGAGGCGATTAAAACCACCATACGAATAAGAATACATAACCAAGGGTAACCACCAAAATCAACACTTGTACTAATACTGAAATTCATTTACAATATCCAAGTACAGCCCGAATACCAAAAATCAAAAGCGGGTCAAGGCCCCTCTTGACAAAAAGGGTAAGTGGCTCGGGGTTCGTGTACTACAATTAGTCGGGGCTCTTCTCAAAAATGCATCGAGACACTGTCATCCTCAAGGCCGAGGATCTGAAAATATCGGTTTTACAACAACCGTGAGAATAAATCTCAGCGAGTAATTCCCTAAACCTAAACTAGGCTAACATGCACCTCGACAAGTACTAAACAAACCACACATACACATAAAATCGACTCGGGCCCTCGGGCCTAAATCTAATCCCACTAGACCCCCGCAGGTTAGGCATATCCATATATAGTAATCACAGTACTTAAGTGGCACTCATAATCACACATATGCCAATCACACGCTTATGCCTTCGATTCTCACACTCTTGCATGCCAGTCAATGTATGTTCATGTATGCAAATGTCATGGATTTGACACGTGCAATTCCCGGCCCACTCGCCCACACTGACACACTGGCACACTCGCACACCGCCCAAATTATTATTATCACGACTCGAGTCATCAATTTTTCATGACCCGCACGTCTAGCCCGCCTTCAAAGTGCATGAGGCGCAAACAATCGATCTGGCCCGATGTCTCTAGCACGCTTCAAAGTGCATGAGGCGCAACACTAATCTCCTTGCGAACCAGAGCCTGCTTCAAAGTGCATGAGGATGGTTGCCTTCCGGATGTACCGGGCATCGTCCTGCTTCAAAGTGCATGAGGACGGTATCGACCCGACGGTCATGACCCGTAGGTCCTTAGGTGATCACACAACTCATTATTATCTGGACCCCGCGTAAAACGCATCAGGGCATTTTAAGTGATCACAGCACACACGTAATTCGGGCACGCTCATGTATGCACATGTCGTGCCCATGCGTGAGATGCACATTCATGGTTATTCGTTCACACTTGGGCATTCACATGCGCGAATCATAATGTAACAAGCTCAGCTTGCACCGCGCATAATCAATTCCACAAATCAGCATGCCCACTCAGACAATCAATTTCAATTCAATCATGGCATCAACTTAACATGCAATTTATGCACAAAATTCACGCAACCGAGTCAACGAATTTCACGCATTAGGGGCCCGCCAGGCTATTCCACTCCCAACCACGCTAAATACGTTACATGGCATCATCAAATAAAACACAACTACGGCTCAATTAGCCAGTCACTTGCACGAAGCGATCGATCTCGATAATTGCCCAATTAAACCTCAAGTTGTTCGCACTTCATCTAAATCAAATCCATCATGGCTAGTCACTATACCACCAATTCTAGGCCAATGATTGTCATCAAGATGCTCAATTATACTCATCAAATATCATTCCAATTGACCACCACAAAATCAAACACGGGACGCGCTATAATCCACATATTAAATCCAAACAATCCCGAACTCGGCCCGATTTAGTCCAAACCGACCGGTCCATTCATTGCGCCTCTCGGGCCACTAATCCTCTACTAATTAATCATAGTAATCCACCAAATCGACCGCGATCAAAATCCCTAATCAATTCCACAATTTAACCCCGAAATAACCCTAATTAACCCCTAAACCGGTCTAGAAATGTAAATTATCCTAATTAGGGTTTAGGGTCGTACTCACCGGGTGTCCTACGCTCAAAAATTTGGGCCGGATGAACAGTGTTTTCGGGATGAAGCGGTGCTACGCCGGAGCGATTAACAACCGGTAAGCGATTTTCGGCGATGAATAAGTGACTCCGGATGAACGTCAAACGCCGGGCTGTTTGGGAGGGGCGGCGGGGTCAAGGACGGCCGGCGAGGGCTGGGTTCTACGGATCGGGCGGTGACGGGGGCGGGCGGGCTGGCGGGCGGGCGGTCCGGGCGGTGGTCAGCGAGTAGGAAGGGGGCCGAACCAATGGGGGGGGAGAACCAGACGAGGAAGAAGAAGAGGAGAAGAAGAAAAGAAGAAAAGGAAAAAGGAAAAGAAAAGAGAAAGAAGAGGAGAGAGAGAGGGAGTGGACGGGAGTAGGTGGAGGGGGAAAGGACTGACGTGACCGGTCCGGAGGGGGGAGAGAGAGAGAGAGAGAGAGAGAGAGAGAGAGAGAGAGAGAGAGAAAGAATTTGAAAAATTTATACTAATTAAATTATTAAACGCAAAACTGGGGGTCCAATTTCAAAACCGAAAATGGTCTACCGGTCCAAAGTAGACCTCGCACTTAAAAAGGGATAAAGGCCAAATTAATTAGACCAAAATTTTTCCGAGGGGTCTACCACCCAAATTCGACCGGTCGAAACTCCAAATTTTTCCACTATTCCCGACAATCTCGATACGGCAACATTAATATTGACACCGTCCAATTTATTAAATCCTAAAAACACCGAAAATCGATTGCCAAGTTCAGGGGTCCAAATAACGACAAAAATTCGATCGAAAGTGCGATTCTAGCGAAATCTCTTGTTTAAAATAATAACCGAGAGTGATGGGTTCTCGGGGTAGATTTTTACTATAAACACACCGACAAATTATGCATTTTATAAACCCCAAAAATTAGATCAAAATTGAATGTTACAATTCTTCTCCCCTTACAAAAATTTCATCCTCGAAATTTACAATCCCAACCCGACTACTCAAACAAATGGGGGTCTTGGTGTCGCATCACTTCCTCACTTTCCTGTGTGGCACCTTCCGTCCCGTGATGTTCCCAAATAACCTTCACCAACGGTATTGTCTTGTTCCTCAACACTTGCTCCTTCTTGTCCTCGACTTGCAGACTGGCTTTTCCACGTATGATACTCTGTCGTCCACGTCTATTACCTCATGATTCAGCACGTGGGTCGGGTCCGGTTCATACTTCCTCAGCATCGACACGTGGAAGACGTTATGAACTTGTGACAAATTTGGCGGTAAGGCTAGGCGATATGCCAACGTCCCAATCCTTTCCAAAATCTCAAGCGGGCCTATGTACCTTGGACTCAACTTTCTTTTCTTGCCAAACCGGGACGGGTCCTCTCATTGGCGAGATCTTAAGAAACACATGATCGCCAACTTGAAACTCCAACGGTCACGCCTTGGTCCGCGTAACTTTTACGCGACTACGGGCTGTTCTCAACCTTTCCGGATAATTTTTCTTTGTTTCCACCATTTGTTAAACCAACTCTGGACCCGTTATACTTCTTTCTCCTACCTCATCCCAACACAACGGTGTTCGCAAGCCCTGCCATATAATGCTTCAAATGGTGCCATTCGATGCTCTGCTTTGAAAGCTGTTATTGTAGGCAAATTCCACTAAGTGCAAATTGTTCTTCCCACTTGCCCCGAAAATCTAGCACACACGCCTCAAAGATATCCTCCAAAGTCTCGAATAGTCCTCCGGACCGCCATCCGTCTCGTGGATGATAGGCCAGATCAATTGTAACTTAGTTCCCATGGTGATTGCGAGACTTTTCTAGAAGTTCGCATGAAACAGGGGATCACGGTCCGATGTGATTGATACTGCACACCGTGAAGACGAACTATTTGACGACATATAATTCCGCCAACCTTTCTAGCTCAAGTCCTTTCAAGACCGCCAGAAGTGCACCGACTTGGTCGGGCCCCGTCCACTATCACCCAAATAGAGTCGTGTCCCTCCGGCTTCTTGGCGGTCTGTTATAAAGTCCATTGTGATGTGTTCCCACTTCCATTCCGGGATTTCCAACGGCTGTAACATTCCACCAGTTTATGATCTTCTGCGCCTTCACTTGTTGACACGCCAAACACTTAGCCACGTGCTTGGCCACGCCCACTTTCATTCCGTTCCACCAATAGTCTTGTGAAGGTTACGGTACATCTTAGTCTTTGCCGGGTGAATCTTGTAGTGGCTCACCATGAGCTTCCGACAAAATCTCTTCTTTGAGTTCCAAATCGTCGGGACACGCCACGTCGTCCTCGAAACCTAAAGATTCCATCTTGACACACGAAAGTCTAGTTTCCTCTTGGAGTTGTCTATACTCGAGAACTTTACGAATCTCGGGGGTCCGTGGGCTACAGCGCCTTAATCTTGGCTTGCACTTTTCGGCTCAATCCTTAATCGCCATATCGGATCGGAGAGGTGCCCTATCTCAAACTTAAACTACGAGTCTCGCTCCTTCTAGTAAGGTCCACTCTTTAACTTGACCGAACGCGATGCTCGATTTCTGCTCAAGGCATCCGCTACCGGTTGGCCTTTCGGGGTAATACGGTATGTCGCGGTCATAGTTCTTCACAATTCCATCCAGCGCCTCTGCCTCATATTCAGTTCCTTACCCGCGAAAATAAGTACTTGAGACTACGATGGTCCGTGTAGATTTGGAACATTTCTCCACATAAGTAATGCCTCAAGTCTTAAGTGCAAAGATAATTCTGCCAACTCTAAATCGTGTGTCGGGTAGTTCATTTCATGAGGTCTTAACTACCGCGATGCATAAGCAACTACTCTTCCATGTTGCATTAGCACGCATCCCAATCCTCTAAGCGAAAACATCGCTATAAATCTCATACCGCCCGGTCCGATGGAATCGTCAATGGCGCTCGTCGTCAATCTCTGTTTTGACTCACGAAAACTCTCTTCGCACTTTTCGGTCCATTCAAACTTGGTTTCCTTCTTAAGCAACCTCGTCAGCGGTGTGGCTATTGTTGAGAATCTTTCCACAAACCTCCGATAATAACCCCGGTCCTAGAAAGCTTGAACCTCGGCAAGCGTATCGTAGGTCTCGGCGATCCATTCTTGCTTCAATCTTTTGCGGGTCCACGGAGATTCCTTCTCCGGATATTATATGCCCAAGAAATGCTACTCGGTTCAACCAAAACTCGCATTTGCTAAATTTAGCATACTGATCGTGCTCCCTTAATGTACGTAGAACCTTTTCCAAATGCACGCCGTGTTCCTCGGAACTCTTGAATACACTAAAATATAAATCGATGAACACAATGACAAATTGGTCTAAGAATTCCTTGAATACCGGTTCATTAAATCCATGAAAGCGGCGAGGGGGCATTGGTGGGTCAAATGGCATCACTTTGTAAATTCATAGTGTCCATATCTAGTCACGAATATTTGTCTTTGGAATATCCTCCCTTTGGATCCTTAGCTGGTGATACCACATCCTCAAGTCAATCTTAGAAAACACCGATGCTCCTTGCAACTGGTCGAGCAGTCGTCAATCCTTGGGAGAGGATACTTATTCTTGACCGTCACTTGATTCGGTGACGGTAGTCGATACACAACCTTAGCGACCCATCCTTCTTTTCGACCGAATAATACCGGGCGCTCCCCATGGAGGCGTACTCGGTCGGATAAAACCTTTGTCGATGGTTCTGCATCACGGACTTTCAACTCCTTCAATTCCGACAATGACATCCCGTAGGGGCGGCGAGATTGGCTCGGGTCCGAGGGGCTAACTCGATAACAAATTCTACTTCCCTTTACGGCGGCGGTCTCGGCGACATTTCACTGGCTGGCGGATCAACCACAGCGGCTAAATAACCTTGACAGCCCTCGTCCAACAATTTAATTGCTTCCACCGCGAAACCCAAGGGATCGGGGTTTCTCCTCGACTCCTACAAACTCAAATCTAGGGCGCCCGGTAGAATAAAATTTGGATCGCCACGGTACTACGATCCATTACGGCATTAGCAACTAGCTTGGTCCATGCCCACAATCAAATCAAAATCATACATCGGCAACACGGCTAGGTCTATCCATTTTTACACCACCAATCACTATCTCACAATTCGGGCATCCTAGAGATATGCATATCTTATCCTTCAAGGGCGTAGTCACACACAATTGCACTTCTAACACGACGGGCTTTAACCCAATCAATTCAACAACCGGCGGCGGATATATAAGCGAGTGCGATGCTCCCGGATCAAATAATGCATATGCTATATGGTGCACAGAGAAACCATACTTGTGACCACCCACAGGCGCATTTTCCACCTCTCTTGGCGCCATTGCATACACCGTCCTTGTCTTGGTGACTGTTTCATAATAAAATTGGCGGGGCACTTCGGGATCGGGTTCCCAATCCGAGGTTGTTGTAGTATCGGGGCTCGGGGGGTGTTGTTGGGGCAATTCTTGATCCGATGATCCATACTCCCACACTTGAAGCAAGCCCCAAATCTGTTTTTTTGAAAGTTCGGCTTCTCGATGTTCCTTCTAATCGGTGGGACAAATCAGCCTTTGTTTCCCGCCATCGGTTTCTTCCTAAAGGCGGTTGTCCCTAGCCGGGCGAACCCGCGATCCGGAGATGAGCCGCTCTATCCACTTGTTCCGCTCAATAGCACGAGCTCTCTCATCTGAGATCTTCATAAGTTTTGATTCACTTTGGTATATTTGTGTCGCGAATGTCGCCCAGTCCATCCGGAATCTTGGCGCCTTATCCTCGGTGTTCCACCATCGCTGCTGGCGAACCTTGACAACCTAGCAAACTCCGCGCCGTCTTGATCCACGGTCATTGACCCTTAGCGAGGTCTCATGCCCAGATGACTTCCTTTCTCTGGCGCTTTGGAAAAAGAACTTTCCTAGAAGTCTCGGAAAATACGGCCCCGAGCAGGCGGTCCCTTCGGGGAAATACCCGTCCTTTGGTGGCTCTCCACCAATCATTGGCGTTGTCCTGCGGGTGATATACCGGCGTCACCTACCGGTCTCGGTGCCGGCACTTCGAAGGCCTTCTCCGGTTCCTCGATCAGCGAGTGCGGCCCTCGGGATCACCTTGGGCGTTGAACTTGACTTCAACCCGAGGCGCACTCTACCGGCTTTCGACGTTGGCTAACCACATTCACCGGTCACGGGATGGGATTCTCCACATTTCCCGATTCCCGGCATTTCCATTGTTCCGTTATTTTCATTATTCCCATTGGCCCCATTGGCGTGACAATGGCGGCCTCGGCAGCGGCGGCGATAGTGGCATCTCTCTCTGAGCCAATCTACCTCCCAGAATTCCAGCTTCTTCGAGGGCTCTTAGGATCCCGTCAACCCTCGGATCCTCCGCAACCCTTACTTGCGGCTCTACACGGTCCTGTTCATGACCTCGACCTCGACCTCTACCTCTTCTACGGCCTCGACCTCTACCTCGTCCTTGGTTACTCGTCTCTCCAACTTGCATGTCCATCCTCCTGTTATAATTCCCACATCGGGATTAGAGACCTAACCCAAGCTAAACCGGTCTAAGGTCCTAGGCAGGGAGTTTAACGCTACAACAATCAATCACTCAGCATGCGATTGAGCATAAATAGCACGGGACTTCAGTCACAGAACACGTGTACTAACCTCGAGTCCCGACGCACCTGCACTTTACGGGTCAACTAAAACAAGCACTCAATCAAACACAAGCAGTCAGGAGGTACACTTAGCACACGAGGTCACCCTACTGGCTACCCAAGGTCATCGTTCCTTATCACTCCAGGCTTCGACCTAATTGGACCGAGCTGACCTTGCTCTGATACCAAATCAAGCAGGGGATGTCACGCCCGCACTTCTCGGTGCGCCACATCCCTCGCAGAGGTCGATCGATTCGTGTGCGGCGTCCCGGGACACGTCGCCGACCCAACACCCAATCTGTAGATATAAAGCACATGCGAAAGTAGTTAAAACCACCCGCATTTAATAAGAATACATAACCAAGGGTAACCACCAAAATCAACATTTGTACTAATCTTGGAATTCATTTACAATATCCAAGTCTGGCCGAATACCAAAAATCAAAAAGCGGGTCAAGGCCACTCTCGACAAAAAGGGGTAAGTGGCTCGGGGTTCGTGTACTACAATTAGTCGGGGCTCTTCTCAAAAATGCATCGGGACACTGTCATCCTCAAGGCGGGGATACGAAAATATCGGTTTTACAATAACCGTGAGAATAAATCTCGGTGAGTAATTTCCTAAACCTAAACTAGGCTAACATGCACCTCCTGACAAGTACTAAACAAACCGCACACATACACATAAAACTGACTCAGGCCCTCGGGCCTAAATCTAATCCCACTAGACCCTGCAGGTTAGGCATATCCATATATAGTAATCACAGTACTTAAGTGGCACTCATAATCACACATATGCCAATCACACGCTTATGCACTGATTCTCACACTCTTGCATGCCAGTCAATGTATGTTCATGTATGCAAATGTCATGGATTTGACACGTGCAATTCCCGGCCCACTCGCCCACACTGACACACCGGCACACTGCCCAAATTATTATTATCACGACTCGAGTCATCAATTTTTCACGGCCCGGTGCGTCTAGCCTGCTTCAAAGTGCATGAGGCGCAGCAACCGATCTGGCCCAGTGTCTCTAGCCTGCTTCAAAGTGCATGAGGCACAACACTGATCTCCTTGCGAACGAGCACGCGCCAAAGTGCATGAGGATGGTCGCCTTCCGGATGTACGGGCATTGTCACTGCTTCAAAGTGCATGAGGACGGTATCGACCCGGCGGTCACGACCCGTAGGTCCTTGGGTGATCACACAACTCATTATTATTTGGACCCGCGTAAAGCGCATCGGGACATTTTAAGTGATCACAAAGACACACGTAATCGGGCGCGCTCGTGTATGCACATGTCGTGCCCATGCGTGAGATGCACATTCATGGTTATTCGTTCACACTTGGGCATTCACATGCGCGAATCATAATGTAACAAGCTCAGCTTGCACCGCGCATAATCAATTCCACAAATCAGCATGCCCACTCAGACAATCAATTTCAATTCAACCATGGCATCAACTTAACATGCAATTTATGCACAAAATTCACGCAACCGAGTCAGCGAATTTCACGCATTAGGGGCCCGCCAGGCTATTCCACTCCCAACCACGCTAAATCGTTACATGGCATCATCAAATAAAACACAACTACGGCTCAATTAGCCAGTCACTTGCACGAAGCGATCGATCTCGATAATTGCCCAATTAAACCTCAAGTTGTTCGCACTTCATCTAAATCAAATCCATCATGGCTAGTCACTATACCACCAATTCTAGGCCACTGATTGTCATCAAGATGCTCAATTATACTCATCAAATATCATTCCAATTGACCACCACAAAATCAAACACGGGACGCGCTATAATCCACATATTAAATCCAAACAATCCCGAACTCGGCCCGATTTAGTCCAAACCGACCGGTCCATTCATTGCGCCTCTCGGGCCACTAATCCTCTACTAATTAATCATAGTAATCCACCAAATCGACCGCGATCAAAATCCCTAATCAATTCCACAATTTAACCCCTAAATAACCCTAATTAACCCCTAAACCGGTCTAGAAATGTAAATTATCCTAATTAGTGGTTTAGGGTCGATTCACCGGTGTCCCACGCTCAAAAATTTGGATGAATGAAGGAATTTTGGATGAACTGGCCGGAACAGTGTCGCCGGAACAGTGCTTGGCCGGAAATGAACAGTATTTTCCTATTACGAATAGTGACTCCGCGATGAACAGTGTGACGCCGGGCTGTTCGGGAGGGATTTAAGACGCAGGCGAGGCTCGAGGCGACTCAAAGAATGCCAAGGGAGCGGGATAAGCCGGGCGACGGTGGCGGGGCCTGGCGGGCCTTCTCGCCAAACAGAGGGAGAGGGGAACCGGGGAGAGAGAGTGAGGAAGGGAGAGGGGCAAGAAGGGCGCCTGGGACGGATTCGGCGACGAGGGCCGGGAAGCCGCTGGGCCATCAAGGCTGGGCGGTCGAGAAGGGCCAAGGCAAACAAAAGCTCGTAACAGGGGCCTGGAAGGGAAGAAGGGAGAGAGAAGTGGAGCAGTGGGGGGGCGGGCTGTATGACGGCCGCCAAGAAGGCTGGGCAAGGGTGGGGTGGGGACGGAAAGGGCGGGCGGGTTGGCGGGGGGTCCGGTCCAGGGGTCAAGCGAGCAGAAGGGGTTTAACCAATGGGGAGAACCAGACGAGGAAGAAGAAGAGGAGAAGAAGAAAAGAAGAAAAGGAAAAAGGAAAAGAAAAGAGAAAGAAGAGGAGAGAGAGAGGGAGTGGACGGGAGTAGGTGGAGGGGGAAAGGATCGACGGACCGGGTCCGGAGGGGGGCGCAGGGAGAGAGAGAGAGAGAGAGAAAGAATTTGAAAAATTTATACTAATTAAATTATTAAACGCAAAACCGGGGTCCAATTTCAAAACCGAAATGGTCTACGGTCCAAAGTAGACCTCGTGACTTAAAAAGGGACAAAGGCCAAATTAATTAGATCAAAATTTTTCCGAGGGGGTCTACCAGCCCAAATTGCACCTGGTCAGAAACTCCAAATTTTTCCACTATTCCCGACAATCTCGATACCGGCAACATTAATATTGACACCGTCCAATTTATTGCGTCCTGAAACACCCGAAAATCGACTGCCAAGTTCAGGGTCCAAATAACGACAAAAATTCGATCAAGTGCGATTCTAGCGAAATCTCTGGTTTAAAATAATAACCGAGAGTGATCAGTTCTCGGGCGAGATTTTACTATAAACACACTAACAAATTATGCATTTTATAAACCCCAAAAATTGGATCAAAAATTGAATGTTACAACCCGGGCCCATAGCCCAATTCATTACTCCGCCATGCGAGGTTAGACTTTTAATATCATTATAAAACATATGCGATTAAATCGACCCAAAGGCCACGACCACGAGGCCAACAATAGTTAAAGCCGACCGAAGACCACGACTCGAAGGTCACAGTTTGTCTCGACACGAAGGCCACGGTTTATCCCGACACGAAGGCCGCGGTTTATCTCGACCAAGGCCCGACGAAAGGCCACAGTTTATTTCGACTCGAAGGCCCAACCCGAAGGCCACAATATTCACGTCAGCACGCGCGCAATTTTGCACTCACAATTTCAGCCATATCGAAACATAATATGTGAAATCACATGTAATGGCATCATACAAGTTCCAACGCCAATATGTGCCCATGCTTAGATCAAAAAAATGTGTGTGTTTGCGGTTCCATTCTTAGGCAACACTACGACTTCCAACAAGCACGCAAATCCACTCATAGACATGCAATTAAATTATGTCAAGTCATGCTCCATCAATGCCATGACGGGTTCTAGTAACAATTCAATATATTTAACTTAGTCATGACATACCCTAATAACACAGTTTAAAAGCAATTAAGCTTAAACACACCAATGGCACATAATTCTAAGTAAATGACCCATCAAAGTTCACAAATTCGGGTCCACTTTACTACTTCCTTTCTCGGCCCATCAAGGCATGCAACATAACATCCCCACATCCATCACCAATGAGCCTACATATCAGCCACTAAATCAAGTAATCACGGCATATTTAGAATTTCTTTAATTAAGTCTTAAATAATTTGAATTTAGGCTAATTAATCTCAATAATTCTTACCCATGAACAGCCCACCATAGGATGTTAAACCGCATCAAAATCAGCATCTAAAGCTTCCAATTGATCACATATATTACCACAATTAAGTCAGCCCGCAAATCAAATCCTAAACCACTTAATTAACCTCTAATCATTCGCGCCTTGTCCCGATTCAGTATCAGCATGGGCAGCCCCCACGCGGGCCTCTCTAGCCCAATAAATCTCCTCAAAAAGCTCCATTTGTCTCCCCAAAATATCATTTTGATCAGTCACCATAATGCCAATTAAGGTGCGCACTAGAATCCGCATTCTAGACCCGAACTTCCCCGAACTTGGGCTATTCCATTCCAAACCTGACCAGCCATCTCTCAGCACTTACACTGCCGCGAAACCTCATCAAACGGTCACTATAATTCACCAAATCAGCCACGACATCAACCCCTACCATCCTTTGCACAATAACCCCTAAATTACCCTAATTTAACCCCTAAATTTGTCTAGAAATGCAAATAATCCTAATTAGGGTTTAGGGTCAAACTCACCGGATGTCTTAAGCTTCAAACTGAGCCAAACACGCGGCGATGGTGGCTGGACAGCGGTGGCGCGAACGGAAGAATAACAACAGCGGCAATTCCGGCGAACGACACGAGCGGCGGCGACGATCCACGCGATTCCACGGCCTAGAGAGGGAGAGAGAGACACGGCTAGAGGGAGTGGGATGGCTGGACAAAGCTGGGTGAGGCGGTGGTGGTGGTGGGATCCGTATTGTGGAAAGCCTTGGGGAGAGAAAAACAGGGAAAGGGTGAGGGAGAGAGGAATTGGGGTGCGGGGGGTGCGGATCGGTGGTGGCTACGACGATGGAGGATAGACCGCCGGGCGGGGCTAGCAGTCACCGGATCGCGGGCTACCGCAAATGATTTAGGCCACATTATTCAAGCGCCATGGACCAGGCCGGCCACGGGCGATCGCGGGCGACCGACGGGGCGTGTGGCTCGACGGGGCGACGGTGGCGGGCGAGGGTCAAATGGGGTCCTCGACAGGGGTGGTCGGGCCACGGCAAAGATCAAGGTAAACCAAGTAGTTCTTGAGGAAGGAAAAGGAAGGAGGAAGAAGAAGAGAAGAAAAAGAAAAGAAAAAGAGAAAGGGGAGAGGAGAGAGAAGGAGTTGGTGGGGTAGGTGGGGGAGAGGTCGACAAGATGAGGGTCAGCGGGAAAAGAGGGGAGGGGAGAGAGAGAGAGAGAGAGAGAGAGAGAGAGAGAGAGAGAGAGAGAGGAAATAAATAAAAAAATTATACACATTTAAATATTAAACGCAAACCGAAGGTTCAAATTCAAAATCGAAAATGATCTACCGGTCCAATATAAGCCCGCATATAAAAAGGGACAAAAGCCAAATTAATTAAATCAAACTATAGCGAGGGAGGTCTGCTAGTCCAAATTCGCACCAGGTTAAAAACTCCCCTTTTTCCATCATTCCTGACAATCTCAACGTTGGCTACCATGAAATTGACACCGTCCAATTTATTTCGTCCCGAAATTCTCGAAAATCGACTGCCAAGTTCGGGGTCTAAATAACAGCCAAATTTGATCGAGTGCGATTTTAGCGAAATCTCTAATTTAAAATGATAAGCGGGAGTGATCAGTTCCCGGGCGAGATTTTACTATAAGCACACTGACAAATTACGCAGTTTATAAATCCCAAAAATGGACCGAAATTCGGGATGTCACAATGTGTGGATGTGATAGTATGCAAAGAAAAAAAGGAGAACAAAACTGATTAGGAAATCAAGGGGAAAGATAAACGTTCATAGACTGATTTATATGATTGATCGACCAAATATGATAATTATCTTTAACACTAAGTTTGCATAGAGTGATTAAAAACAAAAACAGACATAGACAATAATGATAAGAAAAAGAGAAAGGAGAATTGATTTTTAATTTTGTTTGGATACTAGCGAGAGTAAAGAAATGAAAAAAATATTTTATTATATGAATACCCTTTTATCTATTTATAAATAGAGTTAATACCACGAGAAACTCCAAACTGGTATATCTGTAATAAATTTACCTAAAAATTTTAAACTAGTACACTTATAATAAATTTACCATTCGTTAATTTTCATTAAATTTTATCTTCAAATTACTGAGTTGGATGACAAGTGATAGTTGACGGATGTATCAGTTTAGGGTTTTACCTCTGTTTGTTAAATGTGTATCAGTTTGTGATTTTTCATAGTATTTATCTAATTTAATGAAAACTAACGGAAAGTAAATTTATCACAAATATATCAATTTGAGGTTTTTTATGGTCAAAAAATTATTTTAGGGTAAATTTATCATAAGTGTACTAGTGTAAAATTTTTAGTGGTCAAAAATTAGTTTATGGAAAGTTTGTTACATGTATACCAGTTTATGATTTTTCGTGATATTAACCCTTACAAATAAGGGTTTAAGCAAGAAAGATAGTACTCAAGTCTCTCTAAAGTCCTCCTTATTTGAAGATATTTCTTTTTGTTAGTCATAATATTTGGAGATATTGAACGTACATAAAATTGAATAGAACTATCTGTTATAATTTCTCATAACTTAACGTGATCATTTCTCTCCGTCTCTTTCTCTCCATCCAAATATGGGCATTTTTTTAGTATTCTTTCTCTTTCTTCCTTAACCTTCCTGACAAACATAGTGTGGGTGAAAAAAAAGTAAAAGAAAAAGACAAATGCAAGCATCTAATACAAGTAGTAAACCACATATGAATTAATCTTTATATCTCTAACATATTTTCCAACACAACGTCGAGTGAAGGAAGTGACTTTCTTTTTTGTGGTATAGTGGTTCGGCGATTTCCTTGATAAGTTTTCACATACTACACTACTACATCCACCTCTCTGGTCCCATTAAAGGCAAAGCTTTAATGTCTGGATTAAAGATCTAACAGCGAATTACTTCTTAATGACAATGGCCTCAAGTAGTCTCGTTGACTAGAAATTGAATCTGAACTCATGCATCTCGAGATGGAAAGTCCCAAATTATTTTACCGTTCAACC
This sequence comes from Syzygium grande, assembly GCA_024733475.1. Classification (NCBI taxonomy): domain Eukaryota; kingdom Viridiplantae; phylum Streptophyta; class Magnoliopsida; order Myrtales; family Myrtaceae; genus Syzygium; species Syzygium grande. Next base: position 19,316,963 of record JAMXDD010000004.1, read on the forward strand.
GAAATCCGTTGAGGTTGATGGACGCGAGTTCTGTTTTGAGATGGCTAACTTTGTTGCAAAAGCTGAGTTCGATTATGTCTCTAATGGAATTTGATACTTTTGCATTGCTTTGCATATTTTTTGGGGTCAAAAACTGAATATATTTATTTCTAAGAGATACGTCGGGTACCATTGAAAGTGCTCCATTACAAAGTAAGTCCACAAGCGCTTGGGAAGGGGAAAAAGACCTTGTCATGAGAGAGGGTCTTTAATTGCTGGGTTTGCTGTCTAGTCAGCTACATAATTTTCTTCACATTAACAACGGGCTATGTGCAAGGAAGAGAACTAAGACGATAGCTCAAGACCCTCTGAGATAAGAGCGCGTGCTTCCGATCCTCAGTGATTTGAGCACTCTAAAGCTTTAAGTTGAACTAAACTATCAGACTCTAGAACAAACACTTCGTACTTTCTCGAAAGAAGGAACCTAGGTTCAGTAAAAGCTTTGAACTCCGTTTGTTTAGCTGAGTATGACGGTACAGATCTTGCAAAGCTGTCGTCGCCAAGGATTCCAACCAAAGTTCAACAGATGCAAGGTACCGTGCCTTTCGACCAAAAAAAAAAAAAAAAGCTACCGCGTGTTTTTGGGAAATCATCCTTTTGAATTTTGATGATATTTCTCTCTGATGCTCACTCGAATCATTTCTTGTCTATTCTCTCTCATGAATCAATTGCCAATCGACCTTCAGCTCCTCGCCCTCAACCAAAGAGATCTTCATCTCAGGGGGTGCCTATATCTAGACCAACCCAGAGGGATGAGCCATCCAACTTTGAGTTCCTCGAGACTATCACAAGTGTTCATAACAAAGTCAACTTGCTTAGCAAATACCTCGTTTGTTAGGAGCATTTTATTCTCAGCCTTCAATGCTATAATCTCGCTCGCTTACCTTATCAAAAAAAAAAAAGTCTTGTTCGCTCTTTTTCAGAATACTCAGCTCCTACTGCAAGAACTCCTCCCTCAACCAAGAAAATATCGTGTCGTTCCTAGAACCTATAGGAATTGACAGCCTCAATGCTCATTTCATTTTCTTTTTGGATGTCTCGGACTCTCAACTGCTATAATGAATGAATTTCATGCTCTTTGTTATATCTTACTGTTTTTTCACTTTGATTATGACAAAAATCGGGACAATTATGAGATATGATATTATGCAGTGTGATGATTGTGAGATTTATTTGACGACAATCTTGAGAGAAGATAGACTGAGTGATAGATATGAAATATGCGCTACACTAATGGGTTATTTTTACTTGTGCGGTTACAACTCTCACTTTGATTTGCTCATATATAGTTAAAATTCTTTGATGATATATTTTGATGTCGGTGTCTCTGTATGGTGATGGTGATGAGGACATTGGACCTAGATGTGCACTCAAGCCACTACAAATATAGTGGGAGATTTCGACATGTGCTCATTACCTTGCCTAATGATCAACCGCCGATCGTTTATGATGATAGATCTGTTGTTGAGGGATGAGAGTATGTTTCTAGCAGCAGACTATGATTTGATATTTGCTTTCTGACTTTTACTTTGTTCTGTAGTTATTTGGGATTTGTTAGACTTGAAAGCTTTCTATGTATCTCTCGATCATTATTCTAATATATGAATTGCATCTTTCTTTAAAAAAAAAAAACACACACACACACACACACAAACTGTTTAATGCATTTATACATCGGAGTTCTTTTCTTAGACGTGCTAAGTATGTCAAATTGGGTAACTTACAAGAAATAAGTCTGTGCTTTGGTTTCAAAATTCCGATAGATATTACTAAATGCTTCATATCCAAGTTAGACTTAATTTGACATGACTTGATTACAATACATATACATAAATTGTCGGTCCAAGTATGATTGGATCACTAATATGTCTAAGAGTGTTTAGCAAGGTTCCTCGAGAAAAATATTTTCCTTTGAGAACTTTTTAAAGTACTCGTTGTATCCTGAGAGCAAGCTTTTAGAAAAAGATTAGAACACCTTAGAGTTCCCCTTCACTAATTATCCCTTGTTTAAACTTTAAACCCGAAAATGAATTTCAGGGAAATTTAACATGAAATTTGTTATGATAACCCACCATCATGATCTCTTACTTATATCTAAATTTTGAGGGTAAAAATCAAATCCACAACCATTGATAATGGAGCCAAAAAGTTTGAGAATGTCAGGCTATTAGGACAATGCAAGCCACAAGTGACTAATCATATTATAACTTTTCTAAAACCTTTATAGAATGGTTTCATTTCATCATTTATCACCTTAACATTGCATTTTTTTTTTTCAAGTTTTCCTATTGAAGGAAATGTGTTGTGCAAAGGGGCAAGCCATTATTGACCTAATGTATCGATGGACTCAGCAACCTTGACTAGGCAATGATTTTGGAAGAAGAAGATGACAAAATGGCCAAGATTAGATGTATCTTGACCTGAGAGAAGATGTGATGTGTGGATGTGATAGTATGGAAAGAAAAAAAAGGAGAACAAAACCGATTAGGAAATCAAAGGGAAAGATAAATTCATAAACTGATTTATATGATTGATCGACCAAATATGATAGTTATCTTTAACACTAAGTTTGCATAGAGTGATTAAAAAAAAAAAAAACAGACATAGACAATTATGATAAGCAAAAAGAAGGGAGAATTGATTATTAATTTTGTTTGGATGCTAGCGAGAGTAAAGAAAAGAAAAATAAATTTTATGATTGATCGACCAAATATGATAATTATCTTTAACACTAAGTTTGCATTGGACATAGACAATAATGATAAGAAAAAGAGAAAGGAGAATTGATTTTTAATTTTGTTTGGATACTAGCGAGAGTAAAGAAATGAAAAAATATTTTATTATATGAATACCCTTTTATCTATTTATAAATAGAGTTAATACCACGAGAAATCCAAATGTGTATATCTATAATAAATTTACCTAAAAATTTTAAACTAGTTTATAATAAATTTACCATTCGTTAATTTTCATTAAATTTTATCGTCAAATTACTGAGTTGGATGACAAGTGATAGTTGACGGATGGTTTAGGGTTTTACCTTTTTGTTAAATGTGTATCGGTTTAAAGTATTTATCTAATTTTGGAAAGGAAAATAAATTTATCAAAAATATATCAATTTGAGGTTTTTATGGTCAAAAAATTATTTTGGGTAAATTTTTAAGTGTGCTAGTGTAAAATTTTTAGTGGTTAAAAATTAGTTTATGGAAAGTTTGTCACATGTATACCGGGTTTATGATTTTTCGTGATATTAACCCTTACAAATAAGGGTTTAAGCAAGAAAGATAGTACTCAAGTCTCTCTAAAGTCCTCCTTATTTGAAGATATTTCTTTTTGTTAGTCATAATATTTGGAGATATTGAACGTACATAAAATTGAATAGAACTATCTGTTATAATTTCTCATAACTTAACGTGATCATTTCTCTCCGTCTCTTTCTCTCCATCCAAATATGGGCAGTTTTTTAGTATTCTTTCTCTTTCTTCCTTAACCTTCCTGACAAACATAGTGTGGGTGAAAAAAAAGTAAAAGAAAAAGACAAATGCAAGCATCTAATACAAGTAGTAAACCACATATGAATTAATCTTTATATCTCTAACATATTTTCCAACACAACGTCGAGTGAAGGAAGTGAATTTTCTTTTTTTTTTTGTGGTATAGTGGTTCGGCGATTTCCTTGATAAGTTTTCACATACATACACTACTACATCCACTTCTCTGGTCCCATTAAAGGCAAACCATTTAATGTCTGGATTAAAGATCTAACAGCGAATTACTTCTTAATGACAATGGCCTCAAGTAGTCTCGTTGACTAGAAATTGAATCTGAACTCATGCATCTCGAGATGGAAAGTCCCAAATTATTTTACCGTTCAACCGAAATCCGTTGAGGTTGATGGACGCGAGTTCTGTTTTGAGATGGCTAACTTTGTTGCAAAAGCTGAGTTCGATTATGTCTCTAATGGAATTTGATACTTTTGCATTGCTTTGCATATTTTTTGGGGTCAAAAACTGAATATATTTATTTCTAAGAGATACGTCGGGTACCATTGAAAGTGCTCCATTACAAAGTAAGTCCACAAGCGCTTGGGAAGGGGAAAAAGACCTTGTCATGAGAGAGGGTCTTTAATTGCTGGGTTTGCTGTCTAGTCAGCTACATAATTTTCTTCACATTAACAACGGGCTATGTGCAAGGAAGAGAACTAAGACGATAGCTCAAGACCCTCTGAGATAAGAGCGCGTGCTTCCGATCCTCAGTGATTTGAGCACTCTAAAGCTTTAAGTTGAACTAAACTATCAGACTCTAGAACAAACACTTCGTACTTTCTCGAAAGAAGGAACCTAGGTTCAGTAAAAGCTTTGAACTCCGTTTGTTTAGCTGAGTATGACGGTACAGATCTTGCAAAGCTGTCGTCGCCAAGGATTCCAACCAAAGTTCAACAGATGCAAGGTACCGTGCCTTTCGACCAAAAAAAAAAAAAAAAGCTACCGCGTGTTTTTGGGAAATCATCCTTTTGAATTTTGATGATATTTCTCTCTGATGCTCACTCGAATCATTTCTTGTCTATTCTCTCTCATGAATCAATTGCCAATCGACCTTCAGCTCCTCGCCCTCAACCAAAGAGATCTTCATCTCAGGGGGTGCCTATATCTAGACCAACCCAGAGGGATGAGCCATCCAACTTTGAGTTCCTCGAGACTATCACAAGTGTTCATAACAAAGTCAACTTGCTTAGCAAATACCTCGTTTGTTAGGAGCATTTTATTCTCAGCCTTCAATGCTATAATCTCGCTCGCTTACCTTATCAAAAAAAAAAAAGTCTTGTTCGCTCTTTTTCAGAATACTCAGCTCCTACTGCAAGAACTCCTCCCTCAACCAAGAAAATATCGTGTCGTTCCTAGAACCTATAGGAATTGACAGCCTCAATGCTCATTTCATTTTCTTTTTTGGATGTCTCGGACTCTCAACTGCTATAATGAATGAATTTCATGCTCTTTGTTATATCTTACTGTTTTTTCACTTTGATTATGACAAAAATCGGGACAATTATGAGATATGATATTATGCAGTGTGATGATTGTGAGATTTATTTGACGACAATCTTGAGAGAAGATAGACTGAGTGATAGATATGAAATATGCGCTACACTAATGGGTTATTTTTACTTGTGCGGTTACAACTCTCACTTTGATTTGCTCATATATAGTTAAAATTCTTTGATGATATATTTTGATGTCGGTGTCTCTGTATGGTGATGGTGATGAGGACATTGGACCTAGATGTGCACTCAAGCCACTGCAAATATAGTGGGAGATTTTCGACGTGTGCTCATTACCTCGCCTAATGATCGACCGCCCGATCGTTTATGATGATAGATCTGTTGTTGAGGGATGAGAGTATGCTTCTAGCAGCAGACTATGATTTGATATTTGCTTTTCTGACTTTTACTTTGTTCTGTAGTTATTTGGGATTTGTTAGACTTGAAAGCTTTCTATGTATCTCTCGATCATTATTCTAATATATGAATTGCATCTTTCTTTCAAAAAAAAAAAACACACACACACACACACACAAACTGTTTAATGCATTTATACATCGGAGTTCTTTTCTTAGACGTGCTAAGTATGTCAAATTGGGTAACTTACAAGAAATAAGTCTGTGCTTTGGTTTCAAAATTCCGATAGATATTACTAAATGCTTCATATCCAAGTTAGACTTAATTTGACATGACTTGATTACAATACATATACATAAATTGTCGGTCCAAGTATGATTGGATCACTAATATGTCTAAGAGTGTTTAGCAAGGTTCCTCGAGAAAAATATTTTCCTTTGAGAACTTTTTAAAGTACTCGTTGTATCCTGAGAGCAAGCTTTTAGAAAAAGATTAGAACACCTTAGAGTTCCCCTTCACTAATTATCCCTTGTTTAAACTTTAAACCCGAAAATGAATTTCAGGAAATTTAACATGAAATTTGTTATGATAACCCACCATCATGATCTCTTACTTATATCTAAATTTTGAGGGTAAAAATCAAATCCACAACCATTGATAATGGAGCCAAAAAGTTTGAGAATGTCAGGCTATTAGGACAATGCAAGCCACAAGTGACTAATCATATTATAACTTTTCTAAAACCTTTATAGAATGGTTTCATTTCATCATTTATCACCTTAACATTGCATTTTTTTTTTTTCAAGTTTTCCTATTGAAGGAAATGTGTTGTGCAAAGGGGCAAGCCATTATTGACCTAATGTATCGATGGACTCAGCAACCTTGACTAGGCAATGATTTTGGAAGAAGAAGATGACAAAATGGCCAAGATTAGATGTATCTTGACCTGAGAGAAGATGTGATGTGTGGATGTGATAGTATGGAAAGAAAAAAAAGGAGAACAAAACCGATTAGGAAATCAAAGGGAAAGATAAATTCATAAACTGATTTATATGATTGATCGACCAAATATGATAGTTATCTTTAACACTAAGTTTGCATAGAGTGATTAAAAAAAAAAAAAACAGACATAGACAATTATGATCAGAAAAAGAGAAGGGAGAATTATATTGATTATTAATTTTGTTTGGATGCTAGCGAGAGTAAAGAAAAGAAAAAAAATATTTTATTATACAAATACCCTTTTATCTATTTATAAATAGGGTTAATATCATGAGAAACCCCAAACTGGTATGTCTATGATAAATTTACTAAAAATTAATTTTTTTATAATAAAAAACTCTAAACCAGTACACTTGTGACAAATTTACCATTTGTTAGTTTCTATTAAATTTTATCGTCAAATTATTGAGTTGGATGATATGTGATAGTTGACGGATGTAACAGTTTAGGGTTTTACCTCTGTTTATCACATGTGTACCAGTTTTTGATTTTTCATGGTATTTATCTAATTTAACGAAAACTAATGTAGAGTAAATTTATTACAAACATACCAGTTTGGGGGTTTTTGATGGTTAAAAAATTATTTTAGGATAAATTTGTTATAGGTATACAAGTTTGGAGTTTTTAGCTGTCAAAAAATTATTTTTTGGAAAGTTTGTCACATGTGTACCAGTTTATGATTTTTCATGGTATTAATCCCTATAAATAAGGGTTTAAGTCAGAAAGATAATACTCAAATATCTCTAAAGTCCTCCTTATTTGGAGATATTTCTGTTGTTGGTCAGAATATTTGGAGATATTGAATGTACATAAAATTGAATAGAACTATATGTTATAATTTCTCCTAACTAAACGTGATCATTTCTCTCCGTCTCTTTCTCTCCATCCAAATGTGGGCGTGCTCTTAGTATTCTTTCTCTTTCTTCCTTAACTTTCTTGACAAACATAGTGTGAGTGAAAAAAAGCAAAAGAAAAAGACAAATGCAAGCATATAATACAAGTAGTAAACCACATATGAATTAATCTTTATATCTCTAACATATTTTCCAACACAATGTCGAGTGAAGGAACTGACTTTTCTTTTTTGTGGTATAGTGGTTTGGCGATTTCCTTGGTAAGTTTTCACATAATAGACTACATCCACCTCTTCGATCCGATTAAAGGCAAACCTTTAATGTCAGGATTAAAGATCTAACAGCAAATTACTTCTTAAAGACAATGGCCTCAAGTAGTCTTGTCGAGTAGAAATTGAATTTGAACTCATGCATCTTGAGATGGAAAGTCCCAAATTATTTTACCAGTCAACCAAAATCCCTTGAGATTGGTGGACACGAGTTCTGTTTTGCGATGGCTAACTTTGTTGCAAAAGCTGAGTTCGCTTATGTCTCTAATGGAATTTGATACTTTTGCATCGCTTTGCATATTTTTGGGGGTTAAAAACTGAATTTAATTATTTCTAAGAGATACGTCGGGGACCATTGAAGGTGCTTCGTTACAAAGTAAGTCCATTAGCGCTTGGGAAGGGGAAAAGACCTTGTCGTGAGAGAGGGTCTTTTATTGCTGGGCTTGCTGCCTAGTCAGCTACATAATTTGCTTCACATTAACAATGGGCTATGCGCAGGGAAGAGAACTGAGACAATAGCTCAAGACTCTCTGAGATAAGAGCGCGCTCTTCCCATGCTAAGTGATTTGAGCACTCTAAAGCTTTTAAATTGAACTAGACTATCTGACTCTAAAACAAATACTTCGTACTTTCTCGAAAGAAGGAACCTAAGTTCAGGAAAAGCTTTGAGCTCCGTTTATGTAGCTGAGGATAACGGGATAGATCTTGCAAAGCCGTCGCTGACAAGGATTCCAGCCAAATTTCAACAGATGCAAGCTATTGTGCCTTTTGACCAAAAAAAAAAAAAATGCTACCTTGCCTTTTTGGGAAAATACCCTTTTGAATTTTGATGATATTTCTCTCTAATGCTGACTCGAATCATTTCCCGTCTATTCTCTCTCGTGACTCAATTGCTAATCATTGTGTTGATTTCAATTTTCTGGAAAGGCTCATCTCTCCTTAAATTTCTTCTGCACCCTTCAAGAAGAAGTTTATCTGTATGTTATTGCAGATTTCTACTCCAACCTTTGCTTTCCTAGAGTGCATTTGGTAACCATTTTATTCTTGCTTAAAAATGATTCTTTTTGTTCAGTGCCCCGAGAACAATTTCTAAGTATTTTAAAGTATTTGGTAATTGCCCAAAATTTCTATTCTTGGAGTAAAAAAAGAACAGAAATGCGTTTGGTAACTGCACAAAATTTCTTTTTATTAATAATATTTTGAATTTTTAAATATTTCTTTCTTTTTTTTCCTTCTTGTTCCCCTTTCTTGGCCATGGCTAGGTCACTAGCGCCGACAATTGACCACAGGCCAGGGTTGGTGAGGGTATCACAACTCTCGCCAAATCCGGCGAGGGTGGCTCGCAGCTTGGGTGAGTGCCGTCCTTGCTAGCCCTAGCCATAGGCTAGGAAAAAGAAGAAGAAAAAAAAAAATTTCTTTTCCATTTTTGATTCTTGTTCCCTTGCTTTTTGATTATGTTTCAAAACTAATTCTAGGAACAAATTTTTGCAAATTTGTGCCCTAGAACAAAAAATTTACCAAATAGATTTCTGTTCCAAAACTGATTCTGAGAACAAAATAATAGAAATAGTTACTATTTGGCTGGTTGCCAAACGCGCCCTTACTCAAAATAGTTTCACTTTTACCTATGAGAAACATGATTTCACTGCCATTGCTGAATCTCTTGCTGAGCTACTACATCATCCTGTCACCCAGTTTAAATGCATTCCCGTTAGCTCCACGAAACTTACTCATTCATAATGGAGAGCACCAAGCCTATCTATCACGATAAGATCTCACTGAGTGTGCTACCCCTTAATGTAAATCTGATCTACAAGATCATCATTCTGTGCCTCCATCCCAAGTCCAACTGACCAATGATGTCTCTCGCTATGAATCATGACTGTAGTGGGCTATAATGAGTGGCTTCAACTTCTCCCTCACTCATCTAATCATACTGCACATAGACCAATCCACTAAGAGAAAGTCAGGCAAGTTACCCTATTGAGCTCTCATCTCTCTCATTCTGCATTCTCGAGGCATCCATATTAAAGATGATTTCAAAGCTAACATGCTGGCTAATGTGGAAATTGGCAAAGAAACTTTGACACCTGAAGGATGATGCTGTGTTTGACACCTGAAGGATGGGTAAACTCAAGAAATAAGATAGTTCATATTGGCCATGGCGATAATGAGAAGGTCGCTGAAGTCTTAAAAGAAAGAATTAAAAAAGGTGTGGAAAGAGCAATACGTGGAAAAGCTATAGCACCAATGGCACCATCAAGACCTTCAGCTCCTTGCGCTCAACCAAAGGGATCTTCACCTCAGGGGGAGCCTATATCTAAACCAACCCAGAAGGATGAGCGATCCAACTTTGGGTTCCTCGAGGCTATCACAAGTGTTCATAACAAAGTCAACTTGCTTAGCAAATACCTTGTTTGTTAGGAGCATTCTATTCTCAGCCTTCAATGCTAGAATCTTGTTCGCTCATTTTGAGAATGCTCCCACTGCAAGAACTCCTCCCACAACCAAGAAAAGATCGTGTCATTCCTAAACCCTATAGGAATTGACATCCTCAATGCTCATTTCATTTCTTTTTTGGATGTCTTGGACTCTCAACTGCTATAATGAATGAATTTCATGCTCTTTGTTGTATCTTACTGTTTTTTCATTTTGATTATGACAAAAATTGGGAGAATTATGAGAAATGATATTATGCAGTGTGATGATTGTGAGTTTTATTTGATGACAATCTTGAGAGAAGATAGACTGAGTGATAGATATGAAATATGCGCTACACTAATGGGTTATTTTTACTTGTGCAGTTACAACTCTCACTCTGATTCGCTCATATATAGTTAAAATTCTTTGATGACATATTATCTCTCAATGCTTGTCTAACATCAAAAGAATTCTCATCACCTTAGTCTCGCTATGCTTAATGAAAATACTAGAGACTCGCATGTTATGCTGAAATTGATTAATATACTATCAAACATAAATCCTTTACTTTTACTACAAACTTATCATTATCTATGTATCTCACATCTGTAGGATAGTTTTGTCGTTATAATAAAAGGGGAAATTGTTGGGAAACATCCGTATGGAATATTGATGATTCCAAAACTATCTTTGGTACTAATGTTTACTATGACATATGCAGATGGTTTAGTTTCAGTGTTATCAATGTTCCTCTTATGTCAACCGGAATGAGAAATTAGGCTCTAACATTTAGGAGAACAAGTACCACGTGAGTGGCATTTCATGATAACTTGGAAGCACCAGTCGAGCTAGTGTTCTTGGAGATTCTTGATACCGATGAAGATAGGAAGATCATTGATCCTGTTGTCACAGTCAAATGGCGATGTTGTTACTAAAGATCGTCAGCAAGATCACTCATAATCAGCACTGGTGATGGTGTGCATTGGATTATGGTAGTGATATAGTAACTTTGATGATGGTGAGATATGCATTGAAATGAGACCGTTGATTGTACACAAAATAGCCGTTATAGGACTAGACTTCATCGCTGAAAAATCGAGAAAGTGATCATAAAAGTAGCCAACAGTTTTTCTACTTAAGGATAATGCAACATACTCCATTTGAAGAAATACCTGCGACAATCAGAGGAAGTGATTGTAGAAGTAGTTCCAATGCTATTAAAAGGTCTCCATCAACTCTCAAACGGCCAACTAAGTGTTCTTGAAGGTCTCCAATGCATATATAGAAGACTTTTGTATATAAGGAGCAGTAAAGCTGCATAGAGGGTTAGACACATCAAATACTGCCTGTTCGACCTAAGTTAGAAAATATATTTGATCTTGTTTTGTGTTTCTATGTATGTTGGTTTAGCACTGTCATAGGTGATAATCAAGTATATAAGTGTAAGTGGAGTGAGTGTGTCCTGATAGTGTAATCTATTGAGTGAAAGGAACATCACTAGCCAGTTGTGACTTGCACTACTAATTAGTAGTGGAATCTAGCCACTGTTAAGGCTGTTAGTTTAAGAGTGGACGTTGGCGTAGGTATAAAGCTAAATTAATATAATTTGTTGTGTAATCCTTATATTTCACTTGATTTACTTATTAATATCACACATGCTATCTCATATTTGTCCTCATCACGAGGGGTGATTTTTTGATAATCCGCGGAAGTTTTATTATATCACTACACAACCTATTCAACCCCCCTTCTAGGTTTTATTGTTAGCCCCAATGGATTGCAGGACCTACCCAAGGATAGTGCATCCATGATCAGCTTGCCATGCTGAGCTCTGAAGGGAAACAAAAATAAGGGTTGCAAGGAGTCTAAAACCCCCTTACTAAAAAATAGAGGAGGTACAGCCCTTACAAATCCAATTCCTTGACTTCTGCTTAGTTGAATGAGACTAAACTTCTTGAAACACCGGTCCATATAACTGAAGAAGTTATTGGATGGGTTTTGGTGACTAGCCCTAATAAGCCACCAAATGAAAAATGAAATTTTAGCATTGGAATTATCAATGGTTGGACCTTAGTGGCTCGTTATGTGGCCATTGTGATTTTCTTGATGGAGACTAAAAATCAAGAGGTGATTCTATAGTTTAAAAATTGTATAATTGTTAATCCTATGGGAACTGCAGAAGGTTTGGTCATTTTGTGGGATGATAAGATGGCCTCAAAATTGATATGCAATTCGAGGATTATGTGAATGTAAAATGTGAAGAAATGACTAGTGGCAAGAGGATGAAAGTGGAAAACTTTTGGTAATGGCCCTATCCTTTTGTCTTTTCAAGGAGACTCGGTAAAGGGAAAAAAAGTTTATGTTCAAAGCGTTTTAGCTCAAGAATGATGAATGTAAAAAAAGTACTAAGGAAGTGTGGGGATCTTCCATTTAGGTTGAAAAGAACTTAGTTGGGAAACTATACACTATTTCTATCACTTTGTCCAAATGGAGTAAGAAAACTTTTGAGAATGGACACGAGGATTTACATGTTGAAATAAGAACTTCAACAGTACATGAACATTTCGATGGGACCTTTCGACAAAGAGACAGTAAAAAATCTACGAGGGGGAGATTGAAGTGATGTGGAGGTAGGGAGAATTGTATTAGGGGTTACCATCGAGGATAAACTGGCTGGAATAGGGTGATAAAAATACAAATCTTTCATGTGACGATTATTCAGCAAAGTCAAAAGAATAGAATTTCTATGTTGAAAGTTTCGGAAGATGTTTGAATTGAAGAATGAAGCCAGCTTAAAGAAACCACAGCACAATTTTTTTCGAGAGTTGTACCATTATATTGGCCCCCGAGTGCTTTCCCTATTCAATAATGTCCTAGGGTAATAGTGGTGATGAATCTTTTATTGCTAATTGATGTGACTTTGGATGAAGTGAACAATGCAGCCTTCCATCTTGGCACTTCAAAAACACCAAAGCCAGATGACCGTAGAGGGCCTTTCTATCAATAGAATTAGGAAGAGTTTAACATAGATGTTTTAAAGGAGATGAATGAATTTTTTAGAGTTGGGTCTTTGCAGCCAGAGTTAAACAAAACCCTTATTTCTCTAAAGGTCCCAAACACTAAGAAGTTAGATCAATATCGCCCTATTAATTTGTGTAGTTTTGGCTATAAAATCCTTTCTGAAGTGTCGGCAAACAGATTCAAACCTTTGCTGCCATAGCTTATAGCTATGGAGCAGAATGTGTTTGTTAGAGGAAAACAAATTCAGGATAACATCTTTGTTGTTTGGGAGGTGTTACATTGAATTAGAATTAGAAAAAGAAGAAAGAAGTTTCAACTACTCTTGAAGTTAGATATGAAGAAAACATACAATCATGTAGATTGGGACTTCTTGGCGGCATGTTTGATTAAAAGTGGCTTTGATAAAAGATGGGTTGGATAATGCAATGTGTCACTGCCGTCGTTTAGTGTTAAATTTAATGGAGAGCCTCTCAAATAGTTTAAGACTTCCCGAAGAATTAGGCAAGGGGAGCCTCTATCCCCCTACCTATTCATTTTGGTAGCCATCGTTTTGTCCTGACTCATGCGGACGGCAATTGATAATGGTAACATTAGGGGAATAAAATCAAATAGGTGGTGCCATACCTTTTCTCATTTACTTTTCACGGATGACTCCATATTATTACCAATGGGAAACTTATGAAATGTCAGAATTTAGCATCAATTCTGAACCAATACTGTGTAGCCTCTAGACAAGCCATCAATTTGAAAAAATCTAGTACTTTCTTTAGTAGGGATTGCCCTCAAAACTTGTAAGAAAATATGGTGAGGGAGCTAAGAGTACCTATTATTGATAAGATAGGAGATATCTTGGGATTCCTTCGGATTGGGGAGTATAAAAAAAACAAATGTTTGCCTAGATATTGGGACAAGTTAGTGCCAAGCTTGAAGGTTTGAAGGAGAAATTAATGTCCAAAGTGGGGAAAAAAATCATGATTAAAATGGTGGTGAAAGCTTTTCTGTAATGTGCCATGTCTATCTTCAAACTCCTTCTATCAGTGTGTAAGGCGATTAAGTAGAAAATAGCACATTTTTTATGGAAAACTAACGAGGCCAAATCTAGAGTTCAGTGGAAGAGGTGGGAGATTTTAAAGACCAGTAAAATAAAGGAGGTATGGGATCCAAAGAATTGCTCGATTTCAACGAAGCAATGTTAGCTAAGCAGGCCTAGCAACTAAGGGTGCGCATGTCAATGATTCCATGCCCGGGAACTAATTCTGCTCATAAATCATTCTTTTTGATTTTGTGCCCGAGAATAATTTCTAAGCATTTGAAGGCATTTGGTAACTGCCCAAAATTTCTATTTTTAAAATAGAAAAAGAACATAAATATGTTTAGTAACTACACAAAATTTCTTTTTATTAATAATATTTTGAATTTTTTAATATTTCTTTCTCTTTTTTTTTCTTTTTTTTTCCTTTCCTTCCTTGGCCATGGCCGATCACCGGCGCAGGAGACCGGCCACAAGCTCGGGCCAGCCAGGACATCACAGCTCTTGCCGCCGGCCTTGCCAGATCTAGGCGAGGTCGAGCCTTGCCCGGCCAAGACGAGGCTGGCACCTAAATCTAGCGAGTCTGACCTCACCATCGTGACTGGCAAGGCTGATCTTGCCATCGTGACTGGCGAGGTGCCCTCGCCCACCCTGGCTGGTGGCTGATGGCCGGTGGCTGGCAGTAGATCGTGAAGAATAAGAACAACAAACTAAAAAGGAAGAAGAAAATCAAGAAGAATCGAAAATGGAAAAATTGTTTCAAAATCAAGAAGCTACTTTTTTTTGCTTCTTGATTCTGTTCCAAAATTGATTCTGGAAACAATTTTTTGTAAATTTATGTCCGGGACAAAAATTTTAATGGACAGATTTCTGTTCCCAAACTGATTCTAGGAATAAAAGAACATAAATTTTCACTATTTGACAACTTGCCAAACACCCCCTAAGCAACAACCCATTTTCCCTATGGAGTCAACTTTTCAAAAGTCTCTACTTTCCACATAGAGACTTCTAGCGAGTAGAACAGGAACAACGCCGGTTGTGGGGTTGGCAGAAGAGACTCCATAACACCCTTGGTTATGTAGGCGGTAGGGAATGGAACAAGAATAAAAACCAGAGAGGATAAGTGGCTGAAGAGGGAAGTGTTAGGAGGCATTGCCACTAGGGATGAACCTCAATTTGTTTCATGTTTCCTCTTAAGGGAGGAGGAACGCCGGAATGAAGTCACTTTAAAGGAGGACTATGATGATCAAATTGTGTGTGAAATTTTGGCGGTCCCAATCAAGCCTCAAACAAAGAATGACCAAATTGTGTGGACAGATACATAACCAGGGTAGTATACAGTTAAAATCGGATAGAACTATATCTGGGAGACAAGGGAAAAACATAGTGGGCATCATCATTCCTACCCCCTCGCACTCTATGGACATACGTTTGAAAATTACATGCCTCTCAAAATGAAAATCTTCAAATACAATCTTTGTCAGAATGCACTCCCAAATAAGGAAATTGACATCAAAGAAGGATTGTACTTGACCCATTATGCCCATTGTGTAATCAAAGTGTTGAAACCGTAGAGCACTTGTTTCTGTTGTGTCCTTGGACGAAGGTAGTCCGGGCGAAACCAATACTAATTATCCACATTTCTAGTTAGGGATTAACTCAAATTGAGGACTAGGCGGGAATTATATCAAAAAACACGAGTCACTCATGAGATTTGGTGACAATTGCCCGGTGCTCTGGTATATTTGGAAATCGAGTAACAACGCCATCTTCAGGAGGATAAAACTTGACCTGAATACCTTCATGGACATAGCTCTTGCAAGATTGGAAAGCTTTAAAAGATGAAACCCTAAGATGAACAAATTTGGAAATGGAGACTAGAGCTCTTCATGAAGTCGGAATCCACCGAAAGTTGGAACCTTTAAGATAAACATCAATGGAGCATATGAACCTAGAGCGACGGAAGTGTTAATTGCATGTGTATAACATGATCCCGACGGTAGATTGCTAGATGGAGCTACAAAATCAGTGACGTCGTTATCTACTCTCTCGGTCAAAGCTCTAGCCCTCTCTGAGGCCCTAAATTACTTTCTCTCTCTTAGACACAAAGTCATTGCAATTGAATCTGACAACTTGTACTTGGTCAACGCGCCGAGAAGTCCATGGCAATTTACTTGGGAAGCTCACGCACTTATCATGAAGTGCAAGGATATGCTACTCCTTTCTAAATATTCAGGTAGCCTATTATTTTAGAGAGACCAATTTAGTTGGGAATTGGGTATCCAAAGCCCATAAAAGAAACTCTTGGTCTTTGAATCGGATCTATTCATCTCCTCAAGCTTTGTGGAATTTATTACACACTTATGCCCATCTCTGGTGCCCCTTTCTTGAGCCGCTTAGGGTGTGTATGAAATGCATTCTGGAGCAGAAATCCTACTCTAGAATGCATTTCGAAACAGAAATACGTTTGTTAAAAAATTTCTGAAATGCATTTTGGAGCAATTTTTGTATTTTGAAACAAAAACGTGTTTAGTAAAAATGCATTCTTTTTTTGGCTCCGGAATCACGTTTTGATTCTAGAATGCATTTTGGCCCAAAAAATAGAAGCTATTTTTTTTTGGTAAGGAAAATAGAAGCTATTTTTTCTAGCTTCTCTCTTCAAGAATGAGATTTCCTTCTTTTTTCTCTTCTTCGTGCCCTTCACAACACATTATGAGATCTCACCAGATTTCTTCTCCGTCTCTCTGCTAGGTTGAGCTCTTGCGCTTCGGCCGGCGAGCACCTGTGCTCCATGGACACCTCTGCCTGCACCTCTGCTACAGAGACCAAATCTGCCACAGTTCTCTCTCCCCCTTCTCTGTCTCTCTCCTAGGGCGAGAAGGACTCCTGCACTGCGCCCAACCTCCATTTTTCTGAGATCTCACCAAATGTTGCGTTCTTCTTTGTCTCTCTGCTAGGTCGAGCTCCTGCGCTCCGCCCGGCGAGTGCTCGTGCTCTGTGGACGCTTCCGCCTACGCCTCCGCTACAGAGACCATATTTGCCATAGTTCTCTCTCCCCCTTCTCTGTCTCTCTACTAGGGTGAGAAGGGCCCTCGCATTGCCCCCAGCCTCTACCTACGCTCCATTCGCACCTTCGCCCCGTCTATGCCCGCCCCTCCGACTTTGATTTTAGGGGGAAGATCTTCTTCTGGGGAGCGGTCATTTTGTTTAACGCACAAAAGAAAGAAAAAAGGAGAAAGAGCGAGAGAGAGTAGAGGAGATATTTCAAAGAAGTCGAAGGTGATCATTGCTAATCTCATTCAAACCACCGTCGCTAATCGCCGAGTTGTAGATTTGCGGCCATCAGATTCAGGTAAGCCGCCCTATTTTCTGCCTTATTTTACCTGCTTCACTAAAGCTTAGGATGACGAGTTCCATCCACTGTTTATATTGTGAATCTGAGACCGACCTGTGAACAATTGCGATGATTTATAAGTTAATATACATTGTTTAAGGTAAGAATTGCATTAAATGTGAAATTGAAGCTTGTATTTGAAACGTACACTACCTATTCGATGAATTGCCAAAGAGAAATGCTGAATCTAATTTTGGTGGAATTATGTTCTTCCACATTAACCTCTTTTTTCTTCCTCTTTAACATACTTATATGATTCTTTTAGTTATTCTTTTGATTAGAACAAACTATCAAAGACTTTCTTGGAAATTGTCCTTGGCTGGCGTATGTGGGCCACGAACAATACATTTTGCTTTGGCTCTATACTCTAGCGTGGAAATTGTCTTGTGTATCTCCTTTGGGTCTGGGCTTGCACATAGTATCATAAGAATCTTCGATTTGTCTCACCTGAAGTTGCCAGAAGACACATTGCTAAGCTAGTATAGAATATGCTGTTGGTGAATCTCATCTATTGTTATGAAAGTAACTGAACATTTTAAAAAACTTAACACTAAAAATCTCGTGAGTCTTCTATTCTGACTTCAGAAAAATGTGGTCGCATAATTAGGGAACATAATTAATTCATTTTAATTTCATTGTGAGTTGGTCCTTGTGGTCACTGTACTAACTGAGTTTCTTAACATTCTTCAGCTTTTCTAGAAAGTCACTAGTGATGGGTCTTCAAAAGGATACAAAGCTGTCGATATTGTGCTTATCGTCTATAAGTTTTCATCAAATTTTTGTTGTTGGAATATTTATTATTTACCAAATTCTTTTCATACATTTTAGGAGTTTTAGAGGCAAATTTTATAGAGCTTGCACATGACAAGCAAGATTTCAAGGGTCATCATTATACATCCAAATAGAAGCTAGGTTGAATTAGACACTTTCAAAATACTGGTTAGTTATACTTCTTGTAGTCACTTTGAATTAACTAGTGTGTGTTAATAATTGATTGGTTGAGTGATGATTGATAAATGTAATCTCAGAAAATAGCGGGTAAAGAAGGCATGTTGGTTATCGCCTACCATTTTGTGTTCTTAAGCATATTTCTAGAATTACATTTTCTAATTCTCAAAGATTGCATTTTTGGGCTCTATATGTATATTGGGCTTTGACATTGTGCTTGTTGTGGTTTATGGCATTAACATATTTATTTATTGTCTGTATATCATGTTATTATGGCCTACAAAGATTACATTTTTATAAAGGAATAACAACCCCACTTTTTGTATGTTTTTTTTCCATCTCGTGGTGTTTGGGAAGTGGTAGGGGTGTGAAATTCTCTGTTCAGATACAATTTATGTTCTCTTTTGTAGATGTGCTCCTCTGTTTAATTTTTCTTTGTTTGTTGAATTGCCAATACTAGCATTTACTCTTGAAATTTCATTAAGTTTAGATAAATGGAATGCTCTAAAGACACGTACATGGAAAAGTTGACTGAGCCGTTGACCGAATTGTTTGTAAGTCTGATGGTAGATGAGGTAAAAAAGGGAAATCGCACATCATGTACCTACAACAAAGTAGGGTGGATTAACATTGAGGGAGAATTCAATAAACAAACATGACTTCACTTTAGTTTACCACAGTTCAAAAACAAGGCACGGAAACTAAAGAGACAATATGGTAGTTTCAAGAAGCTGCTTTCAACAACGGGATTTGGATGGGACGATGATAGCAAGAGGGTTGTCGTGGACGATGAAACTGTCTGGACAAATTACATCAAGGTGGTGTTACTTACTTAGGTCTTCTTATTATTGTAACCTCAAATTTCAGATTTATAAAATGTTGAGTAATGCTTGACATTATTTTGAAAATGGCGCAGGCTAATACTGAATGGGCCAAGTTCAAGAAGGATGGATTTCCTTTGTATTCACAGCTTTGTGTTGTGTTTGGGGATATATACGCCACTGAGGAGTTTGCAATAGGAAATACGCAAGGCGTGGCACCGTCGGAGGATATAGGCGACAGTAGTGGTGGTGATGACAATGATGTTCATGTCAACCTAAGCGAACCATAATAGTTTTTCGAAACCCAAGCTGATATGGAACAATTTAACGGGCCGGCGAGCCCACCTCCAAGAAGCCACATGTTGGATAGGACTCCAAATGCCAAGAGAGGAGAATGAGCAGTTCACATTCATTTGACGCGACCTACAAAGTCATTCAAGAAATGATCAAAGTTAAGACGTTTCCAACATCAAGTGCCTCTGTCACCTCACAGTCCTCAACACCTATGAACCCCTACTCTATAGCATCCATGGGTGCCATCCTAATGCCATGCATGACTTGGACAAGGTTCTTTACATCAAAGCTATGAAACATGCTGTCATTAATGCCTCTTGGAGAGAGGGCTTCCTGACATGTTTTCTCGAAATAAGAGTTGCCTTTATTGAGGCTATGGATGAGTAGTTGGGCTATTGAGTAGTTGTTAGGCTATAGTATGCTATTTTATGTTTGAGTTCATTTCAGTCTTTCACTTATGTATTTCAAATATTAACTTGTCTTTATTCCTATGCATTTGTGATGATGTTGAGACTTTGCTTTAATGTGATTGAATTCTTTAATTATCTATTGAGTGGTATTAAATTCCCAACATATCAGTTCAATTGTATTAGCTTCCTAACTGACATGTTGAGTTTGTCTTCTTCTTTTGCATGATGGCCTAGGTAATATGGAAAGGGGTCAAAGTAGCTGGTCTAATAATCAAGTAGCATCAGGTGAAATAATTGTATCAGGTGAACAAGACTTTGATGAGGATGAGTTGAATATATTGTTGGCATGGTTATGTACTGCTTGGTTGCATAGGTCTATGCACTTAAGAGAACGTATTGGGGACAACGTATTGACAGGACCCTAATGGGTTAATGAGCTTCTTTATGGACATTTGGATAGAGTATACGAAGCATTTAGAATGGAGAGACATGCTTTTCTTAACTTTTGTGGTTTGCTCAAGTCAAGAGGTTGGTTGGCAGATAGTCGATATATTAGGGTAGATGAACAGGTTGCCATGTTTTTATTAATGATGTGTTACAAGAACTCCAACAGAGCTTTATGTGAGAGATTCCAACATTAAGGATAAACTATCAGCAAGTACTTTGGTGAGGTGTTGAAAGCTATTTTGAAATTGGCGAAGGAGATTATCGTACCTCCTTCATTTGATGTTGTCCCATAAGAAATTCGAATTGAGCCAAAGTTTAATTGTTACTTCAAGATACACTTTTCATACATTTCCTTACACCATTTGGTTAGTTTTGCTCATAATCTTGTCTAATGATCGTATTTAATTAAATGATAGGGGTGCGGAGGTGCTATCGATGGCACCCATATTCATGCTACCATATCTGAACATATGTAATCACGATTTAGAGATAGAAAAAGCACAACCACACAGAACGTGTTGTGTGTGTTCATTTGATATGCGATTTACTTTTGTGTACGTTGGTTGGGAAGGATCAGCCAATGATTGTTGGGTGTTGTCAGCCGCACTTGATACACCTCACCTACAGTTTCCTCGATCACCTGCAGGTACTATTTTGATATATAATGAGTATTTGTGTTTATGATTTTGCTAGGATTGCATTTCATGATCAATCCATGAATACTTTGTTGTAGGCAAATACTATGCCGTCGATTCTCTAGTTATGCTTCAAGTCCAGGATTTTTAACAATATTTAAAGGTGAACAGTATCATATACCAGAATTTCGATGAAGTGGGGGACCAACAACAGCAAAGGAATTATTCAACCATAGGCATTCTTCATTAAGGAATATCATTGGGAGATCCTTTGCGGCTTTGAAGAATCATTTTTTTGTTTTCAAACAGATATCTCCATTTAAATTTGAAAAACAACCACATATTTTAATTGCATGCTATGCAATCCATAACTACATCATTGAGCAAGATAGGATGGATAAGCATTTGTTTATATATGGAGATCTGGATTATGTATGTGAACATATTGAACATGATACAGACAATGTAGTAACAACCGAAGAGGGCACCGAGATGAACATTATCAGGAAACGTATTGCCAACAAAATGGCTAGGGATAATCATATGCCGGAGATTCCATGAAATTCAATCTTCCACTATTGTATTGTACTTCCATTATTATTATTCGAGGATTATTTGTTTTTTTGCCTTTTGTAATGTAATGCTGTATTGTAGGATTCGTATTATGTGTAATTGAGGATTTCATACCAGGTCTTCTTGTAATGACATGTCATTTTGGAATTTCTGTTCTTTTTTTTTTTTTTTTGATAATCCAGGGAACCCCCGCACGGTCGATAGCCGGGAAGTAAACCTTAGGAGCGACACGTGCTAGCCACCACACACGTGCCATCGGTTAAGTCACCTTGCGGCACCCGGGATTTGAACACTCAACTTTTTGCGAGAGGAAGAGTGCGCGTTCCAGCAGCGCCACCCAGGCGGGTGGTAAGAATTTCTGTTCTTTCTATTTGAGGATTTCAAAAAAATGCACTAGATTTTACCTCGAATATCATGCATTATAGGTTAAGATAAATAATATTTTGCAAATGAGTTCGGACTATCTCTGTTGCGGAAACAAAATAAATGCACTGTTATCAAATGTATTTCTCATCCATAAATAGAAATTTCCTCCTATTTAATAAAATAGATTTCTGTTCTAGAAATTAATTTCTGGAGCAAAATTAATCCTGTTTATCAAATAGGTGTCTACTCCAGAAATTAATTTCTAGAGCAAAATTAATCCTGTTTATCAAGCAGGTGTCTTCGCCAGAAATCAATTTCTTGCCAGAAATTATCTTATCATTCGTGTCCTTAAGGGTCTTAGGCTGTGTTCGTTTCCGGAAAAATATTTTTTCGGAAAACAGTTTCCGCATTTTCCGGTGTTCGGGGGCGGAAAATGTTTTCCGTGGGAAAACATTTTCTGTCCCCACCCCCAAATCCTTCATTGTTTTGAGGAAAATGATTTCCTATTATTCCCCCCAAAGTGAAGGCAAAATTGCCCATGGGAGGGAAAATGTTTTCTGTGGAAGAGGAAGTTGATCGCTGGTCACCGCCGTCGGCCGCTGGTCACTGCCGCCGGTCGCCGCCGTTGGTCGCTGCCGCCGGTCGTTGGTCGTTGGTCACAATCGATCGCTGCCCGCCGCCCGTTGTCGGCCCGCCGCCACGCCGCCCGCCCGGGCCACCGCGTGGTCGTCATCGCTCGCCGCCACCGATAGCCGCCGGTTGCCGATCCTTGCCACCGGTCGCCGGACGCCGACGGATCGGCAGTGGCTGAATACCAGAAAATATTTTCCAAAATTTTTTCGGATTTTAGTTGAACACCAGAAAATTGTGTTCCAAAAAAATATTTTTCAAAAAAATGACTTTTGAAAAAATATTTTTTAAAAGAAAAATATTTTTCGCCAAACGAACGGAGCCTTAGACTTTCAAAACGCAGCCATCACATTCCATTCACGAAGGAGATATTTTCGGACATCTCACGGGGCGGCTAGAACCTTGCGCCTCCACCAAGCCAGACAAATCTGACGAAGCGAACACGTCACCACTCCCGTTTCGTCACTGCGCGCGAAATCACTACCTCGCCCCCGTCGCCACCCTCCTCCCGCTTTAAATAGCTTCGCGCTTGGACGCCATTGTCGTCCACATTCACATCGAAGCCGGCACACCCAGTAGCAGACATCGCCCAGATTTGAGCGGGCACACCCTCCTCCCGCTTTAAATCACTACCGTACGCCAATGGCTTCTCCGTAAGACTCCCTCCCGATCTTGCGTTGTTGCTCTCTTTCCTGCGAAATTTGAGCCGCTGTTCTTGTGTTTTCTGACCATCCCTTGCTTGGTTTTTCGTTTCGATCCTGCCGCAGTGCCGTGGTAGAGAGCTTGCCTCCATCGTTGAACTCCAGCGCCGAGCAGCCTCCTCTTTTTGATGGAACTATAAAGTTCGGTTCTTGTCTTTTTTTCGTCCTTGAGCGTCGTTGTTCGAGTTGATTCGGTGTGATTACTGATTAATTTGTCGTATTGTCTGATTACGTTTGTGTTCTCCGAATTGTCTGAAGGTTGTACACCTGTTACACATGCCCATTTGCCCAGCGCGTCTGGATCACGAGGAACTATAAGGTGAGTTCATTCTCTGTGATGCATGTGAAATTTGACAAAATTCAAGTGAAATTTGTCTTTTTATGTCATTTAGCTCATTTTGATTGGGTTCGTGTTTAGTTTCTAAATTGGGATTGTATTTCCGAGATGCAGGAACTGCAGGACAAGATTAAATTAGTTCCTCTTAATCTTCAAGACAGGCCTGCTTGGTATAAGGAGAAAGTCTACCCCATAAATAAGGTGATTCTTCTTTTGCTCATCTTTTGCCCGTCGCTGACTGTTTTAATTCTGGGTGTTTCACGATAGTAGCCCAGATTCTCCGCTTGACACTGATTGTCAAAGCCCAGATTGGATTAGTTTAGGATTCCAAGCGATTGCTGCAGGATTCCAGATTTTATAGATTGGCTCTTTGTGTTACTAGTTTTCATGTATTCCAAAATCAAGCATGGCTCAATTGCGATGTATTGAGCATAGTTACACCAATCCGCTTTGAGGAGGGAGATTTTGATGGCTTCTTGCTGGAAGGAAGGTGGAATGACTTCGAAGCTTTAGGAATTTTTTATACTTGGGGATGACATGGAAGTGAAAGCCTTGGTTTAGTGGGGTGCTCTACATTAATTGCAGGCGTACATTTAGGATCTGATGGATCAGAGTTAATCAGTACTTTGACTTCAGCACTTGAACTTGACTTTCCAACTTGTTGGGAGTAGGGGCTTTCACTGGAACTGAAACTCTATTTTCTGTTCAACTCCTTAACCTTAAAGACTTTGAGGGCTTACTTGTTAGGGCTTTCCACTGACACTACCCGAAAGGAACTAGAAGTAACAAGCTAAGCCCGCCAGCCACCAACCAAGCCAATGCGCTATCCCTATCACTTCCTGATGAAGCTTCCTTCTTACTTTTTTATCATAAACTAACCAGGTTTGTCATTTTTTTGGATCGAGAGTATACATTAGTGATAGGACAAGAATCGGGGAGACATGTTTCGTTTATTAGGAAGAATGAATTTTCTCTGGAACCCTTTAATCTCTTGTTTAGGCATCTGTTGATGCAGATGGAAATTTGTTAGAGGGACCAACTGAATTGGTGACTCTCAAGGGTAGCTGATTTTAGTTTATGGGAACTAAATTGTCTCCCGACTTGGTTTATTTGACCTTTTAATCAAATGAAAAGGGTGAGTTTTAGCATTGTTGATTTGATGGGTAAATTTTGCTTTTCTCCTTCTGTAATTTATGATTAGGTACCGGCATTGGAGCACAATGGGAAAATCATTGGAGAGAGCCTAGACCTGATCAAATACGTGGACAGCAACTTTGAAGGGCCTTCTCTGTTCCCTGATGTGAGCACTTGATAGCAAATGTGCATTTCTTTTTTCTGTGGCTTGCACTTAACAACAGACTAAGTGGCTGCTCTTCATTATGTAGGATCCTGAAAAGAAGAAGTTTGGTGAGGAACTGTGGTCTTATGTTGATGAATTCATGAAGGTAGTCTACACTTCATTCAAGGGAGAAGGACCGAAAGAATGTGGTAAGTCCTCTAAGCACTTTCTTTGATGATAGGTATCTCCATTACCATTAGTGAACTTCATCTTCTGCATCAGGTTCTGCTTTCAATCATTTGGAGAGTGCTCTTGGCAAATTTGAGGATGGACTATTCTTTCTCAGACAATTCAGTGGGGTATGTTGGCATTCTCACATTTGATAAGGGGCTCTTCTGTGCTTCTTCTTTTTCTACATGGGTTAGACAAGAGATCCATTGATCCATGCAATCCATATGATGTGTGAACGAATCTTGGAGAAAGAAGTTTTGCCTGATATGCGGCTATCAATATGTAATTCTTTTTGTGGTTGACTATTATTTAGGGTCTAATTTTGTGATTTCAGGTGGACATTGCCTACATCCCATTTGTTGAAAGATTCCAAATCTTCTTATCTGAAGTGTGGAAGTATGACATCACTGCTGGCAGACCTAAGCTAGCAGCATGGATTGAGGTATGGGAAGGAATCTAGTCTCTGGCCAATGCTTGTTTTAAGCTTCATTTCTTTTCCATTTTGAACAAAATTCTTTCTTCCCACGAACAAAAGAAAGCTAAATTCCTAGATTGATTCTGAGTAAAATGGTGTATCAGTGATAATAGTTTCAGGATAGTGTCTAGAGCTAAACTTTGGCCTTGTTGAACCATTGTAGCATGGGAGCCTGTCTCTGGGGAGATTATGACCTGCCGTGAGGCAATTGTTATCTGAAGTCATCGAACATCCTTAGCGGGATTTTCATTAATAGTCTCCATAGTTTTCTTGTAGAGCCATATATAGAATGAGAGAGTCCTCATTCTCCACCGACCTTCAAATTATTCACTGGTTGTGGTAACTATATTTTCTATGCAAATGCATCCTGTCTTGAGAGGAAAACATGATAAAGTTTCCTTTAGAGACCAAATAGTTTTACAGACAACCTTGGGATCTAGTGTGCTTGTACTACCTGGACGATGGCAAGTTGTATTGTTACTAGTTGCAGATTCAGCAGCTCTGCTCAATTTCATCCTTGCTCAAAACCGTATTATGCATTGATATTTCCTTTTACTTCATCCCGTGCAGGAAATGAACAAGATCGACGCTTACAAGCAGACAAAAACCGATCCTATTGAACTTGTTGAATTCTACAAGAAGCGCTTCACTGTAATGCTTCTAACTCAAACTCGATGTCATGAAATTTTCTGAAGGACTTTCTTTCCTCTCTAAGCGCCAGTGAGTTTGTTTCTAGTCGCTAATTAGTTTTTTCTTCAAACGCAGGCTCAGCAGTGAATGGAGTCATGACCATGCTAGGCTATGTATGAAGGGAAAAAGGGGAGTAAGACAAGGGTTGAATGGCTTGATAGTTGGTATACCTTCTTTTGATGTTTCTTTGAGGCTATTGTGTTGTGTATCCGCTCTAGATGCAGTGATGCCCCTCTTTTACAGCTTGAAGATGTTAGCGGGATATTACTTGAAATTTCGTATATGTAACAGTTCATTTTCGAATCATTTGCGTTATCGTCTGTCTTCATATTGATGTTGCTTTGGTTTGTCCCTGGCTTCCCCTCATCAAAGCTGCTCAACTGTCCTGGCTATTCCTGATATTTGCTCATCTTGAGGCTTATTGACTCAGACAGAATAAGCTGTTCATTGAAGAAAAAAAAAACAAGAAGCTGTTGTTATAATAGAACTGTGAAAAAAAAGTACTTTAAATTTTGGGTTGATCCGTAGGTTATGTGGGTTCTATTGTAATATGAAGTGTTTAGTTTGGGTTGTGGCAATTTCTATGAAAAAAATATTTTATTTATTTATTTTACCTTTCTTTTCTACAGAATGTTATCAGATTTTTTTTTATCAGACTTCGATAGGTATAGGTAAATATAAATCTAACCTTTCCACACACGTGGCATTTACCGTTACTCTCTATATTCAAATCAAGAATTTAGAATTGGACAAATGATACGAGACAACATCTTTATCTTTTACTACAAATGGAAAAAAGGGCGAATGCAAACGCATAAAGACGTCATTTTTTCGAGCGTAGGAAAATTTCTTGAGCAGATTGGTACTGCCGATGCCTCATTAGTCAAGATGTTATATTTTCATCACCCATATAATATTGGCGACGATGCTCATTATTTGAGATGAGTTTTGACCAACTAGGGAATAGATACTCACATGTATATATTGGCAGCTACTATATCGTATTTGCACATCATGAGATTTGTATGTTCATCAATGTGCATTTGATTATTGAATCGTATGTAACTCATGACATTTATTTTGTGGCACACATGATTATAATTATATATATATCGTGTGAGTTATGTCTTACATGATTTCAAATAATATGTTTGAAAAATGTAAGTGAATACTTGTGATTTACGGTAGGTTGATATTATTGTTACTCAAGTCACAAAGTGATGAGAAATTTGAATGTGTTTGGAGACGTGGATTTTTTACATGATTATGAATTTATACGATGGTGCGTACTCATAGTAGCTGAAATGGTTAACATGTATTATATGGATTGGGATGCAAACATTTGAATAATGTAAAATAGAATACATGTTGCATTTCCAGAGTGATCGAAATATTCTATTATGAATACATAAATAACTAAGAAATATCTTGAATAAATGAAGGATTGGTATATTCTGAATTATAGTGATTTCTCTAAATGATATTTGATATTACTTGTTGATTGTTACTACGATGTTGTACTCAGAGGTCGAGTAGTGAGTAAATCTCCTCCGTAAAACCTAGAGCTTTTGTTATTAAGCTTAGGCTCACCCTCAAAATACCTTACAGATTGGCTGGGGACATTTAGATTAGCACTTCCGCGAAGATCTCTTGAGAATTGGATTAGAGTGCATAAATAAAGTAGGAGTTTACATTTTGTATTGGGAGTTACGATTTTGTATGATTGTGTACATGACTTGAGGTTAAATTAATTATTTATTCGAGATTCAAATTGGATGGAAATTTCAGGTCATGACATTACGACCCGCACCTTTGATCTCATCACAAACCTTTCAACAAGGACTTATCTTAAACACTATATAAGTTGTATTATTGTATTGGGCCAAATAAGGGCTATTTAGGAGTGTTAATGGGTCGGGTAGGGTTGGGCCGGGTCGGGCCCGGGTCAGGCTGGCGTCGGCTTTTTTTACACCCCTAGCCATTACTTTCTTGGCTCTTCCATGCTCATCTACTTCGGTGGGATTTGTTTTTTGGACATAACTTCGGTGGGATTTGGCACCTTTAACATGTACTGATGTCCAGTTGATCTAATATAATCCTCTAGAATAGGATAATCTAAAGGCTGGAACGTATATACATTTTGAAGAGCTAGAGGAGGGGATTAATGATCACAATTAGACTGGAGAAGTTTCTGGAGATGGCCGGTCAGACTTCACAAAATTGTGCAAACTCTCTCTGTCAGGATGGATGTTTCCTTACCCATTTGAGATTTGGTTTGTAAAACGATGAAATTGGTTTAGAGGAGGTGGCTTTGCTTTGGACGGAGTGGGTTTATGTTTCACCAAGGGGGCCAATAGTAGTGTCGACATCTTCCCATTTTGAGTTAATACCATGAAAAACCCCAAACTGATAGATATGTGACAAATTTACCCTAAACTAATTTTTTGACCACCAAAAACCTTAAACTGGTACATCTATAATAAATTTACTCTCCGTTAGTTTTTATTAAATTTTACCGTCAAATTGCTAATTTGGATAACACATGACAGTTGACGGGTATATTAATTTGGGATATTACCCTCCGTTTATTACAGGTATACCTGCTTGTGATTTTTCGTGATATAAATTCAATTTAACGGAAACTAATGGAAAATGAATATCATAAATATACTAGTTTAGGATTTTTTGTGGTCAAAAAATTCGTTTGGAGTAAATTTGTCATTGGTGTACCAGTTTAGAATTTTTAGTAGTCAAAAAATTAGTTTAAGCTAAATTTGTCACAAGGTATACTAATTTGGGATTTTCCGTGATATTAATTCTCTCATTTTTGGAGAAATTCTTGCTTAGATGAGCGAGATTTCTACTTCTTCTTCTTTGAAGGCTTGTCATCCTCTTCTTCTGGAGGGGCTAGACAAAATTTGCTATGATAGTTTAGATTCCAAAAGTAATGACCTGAGGATCTTTAAAGTAGACAAGTGTATGCCTCTCAGAGTTGATAGAGTCTATTCAAGCCTTTTTCTTTCACTTTCATCTTCTAGAATGTATGGCTGCATCATTACAATGGTAGGAAAAAATAGAGGAAGAAGGGTTTCCTTCTTTTTCCTTTGAATGATCAAAATTAATAACCATACCGCCGTACTTCTTTTAGTGAATTTGGACTCTAAACACTGGATAGGCCTAACATTTTGATAGAACTTCTCATAGTTAATCACCCATGTATCTAAAGAAGCTTAACTAACTCTAGGCGAGGAAAATGCCTTGGCACAGGGACCCACGAAGTTGTTATCCCCTAAAACAAAAAGAACATCTTCTACTTTTGAAGGAGTCAAATCAAGAGCATGATTTTGGGTGAAAAGTTACTACAGCAGTGTCCACGGTACGAGGAAATTTTGCCTTAGTTGAACACCCCACATAAGCTGTGCATAACACCACTGAGTGCATAACATGTGGCTAACGGGCCCATAGATCAGATTTATCAAAAAATATGAATCTTTCTCGTTTCTCTCCCATTCTTCATTAGCCTCCATTAACCCTTGCTGCTACTACTCCAAAATTTTCACTTTTCACTTGGTCTCTCTCTCCCTTACTCTTCTTGCTCAAAATTTCTTCTGCTCTCGACCTCTTCTTCCTTCCTCCATGACTTCGACTCCTTTAGTCGTGAAATCGCAGTGCCAATGCTGGTTGCCTCCACCGCCCCCTTTTGAGAAAACCTATCTTCTCTCTCTCTCTCTCTCTCTCTCTCTCCTCTGCGAAACGCATCTCTTTTTGTGAGCTATGCCTCCGTCTCTGTCGTCACCCACCGGATCACATCAGTGGCTCATATCCCGACCACGCGGCCGCCTTCGCCTATGTCGTCGCCTCTGAAGCCCCCCATTGGGGATTCGTTCTCTGTCTCTCTCTCTCTATCCCGAGAAATGGCTTTGCTCGGCTCTCTATGACGAACCATGCCTTCGCCATTGCCTCCTGAAGCCCCTTCAGCA
Source organism: Syzygium grande (assembly GCA_024733475.1). Lineage (NCBI taxonomy): Eukaryota > Viridiplantae > Streptophyta > Magnoliopsida > Myrtales > Myrtaceae > Syzygium > Syzygium grande. Next base: position 19,347,205 of record JAMXDD010000004.1, read on the forward strand.
ATCTTGAGCTCTGACTCACTCTCTGCGTTGCCTCCCGAAGCCCCATTCTCAGGTTAGGATTTTGTATGACTTGAATTTATTCCCATTGTTTTTTTCCCTAATGTAAAGATTGGTGGCTCAGATCCCGGCCACGCGGCCGCCTCCGCCTATGCCGTCACCTCTGAAACCCCCCATTGGCGATTCGTCCTCTGCCCCTCTCTTTGTCCTGAGAAACGGCTCTGCTTGGCTCTTTATGACAAACCGAGCCACCAACATGTACGCAAAGATGATTGTGGCAGAGACTACTTTGTTGGATTGCAAACAGACTAGAAGAGATATTAGATAATGCAGGTCAGGAGCACACCAGAGGAGTGGAAGTCACAAGGTTTTAAGGTTCGCTCTTCTTCTACTTTTTCCTTTTTTGGTTTGTTTCGTCTTCACGGAATTGTTTTTTTGGCCTCATTTGGAGTCAACGTGATATGTGAATGCTAGGGATTTCGGAATGACAACAGCAGCGACTGTAAAAGTACAACTGATCATGAAAATTGTATATAGAATGTAGACATTCTGAGGTAAACATGGTGATCGATTTTCCAAATTTATTGGTTTTTTAAGAGCTTGTCTGGATACTTTATTTAGACACAATAGATTAATGCATAAGATATGAATTTTCCTTGAATCTTTTTCTCTAGACATGAAACTGTCCAAGGAAAAGTAGATGTGGCTCCAATGAGGGAAAGACATAAGTCCATGATACCCTATTGAGATGATTTTTCCTATTTGGCAGTGAGTACGAGATTAAACCCCAATAACTTTAATTTGGATTTCCCGTTCGTTATTGATCACGATGTGGAGTTTAGTAATTACATTGGGTTCCTAAATAAATCTTGTGATTGTACATTCTGCTGATTGTGTTTGATTGTGTTCTAAAATGTTTGTGTGACATTCTGAATTTCGACTTATTTTTGGGATTTATAAAATGTGTATTTCTTCAACGCGTTTGTAGTATAATCTCACCCAAAATTTGATCACTCTCGGGTTATTGACCGTTAGGGAAAAGCTAATTGGAAATTGATTACGTGAACCTAAGAACTTGATCATGGTTCAACCGAGATAGCCCTGGCTCGAGTAAAACTTAGATGTGGCTCGATTTCATATCGGCCACGAGTCGATACGCATAACTCCTAACAGTCACCCATTAATTTTGAGATTTGCTGAAGTCGCGTTTGATCGAATTTGACCATTATTTAGAGCCCGAACTTGGATGTCGAATTTCTCGGAGTTTCATGATGAAATCAATTGGACGATGTCAAAATAAGTGTCGCCAACCTCAAGATTGCCTGTATTTATCGGAAAGTGAAATTTGGACCGAGTGCGAATTTAGGTCAGTCTACCTTTCTCTTTATTTAAATTTAGAATTGGGATTAATGGGAGCCTTTGGATCTTGGCTTGACCCATAAGATGAAATGGTGGCCCTTAGATCACACTTGAGAGGGCTAGGACCTAGTTTGTACTCCTTCTCTCTCTCTTTTCATAATGTTTTTCTCTCTTTCTCTCTCCCTTCACTCTTTCTCTTTCTTCATCCCTCACGTGGCCGACTCCTCCTCTCTTCTTCTTCTTCTTCTTCTTCCGTTTTCTTTTCCTTCTTGCTGGTTCACTGCTCCTATTGCTGCTGCTTTGCTGCTTCTTGTTCTGCTTCTTGGCTTCTTCTGGCTGCGCGCCTGCCCACAGTCGCCGTCTAACTCACCAAAAACTGCCGCTCACCATCGGAGACCGTTGCTGCCCACCGCATCACCATTTCTTTCATTTCTTGCTCGGTTTGCTTGGGTTTTTCCAAGTGGCTTTGTAACCTTTGACTATGCTAAGGGGTGACTAATGGACATGTTAGGGATGGTGTAAGGGCTGTGGGTAGTTGGTTTAGTGGCTGGTTATGCTTTGTTTGTTCGGTGGTGCTTGTTGGTTGATTTCCGATAAGGCTGTTACTACGTCACTAGATTTTGCTTTTTTTTTTCTATGACTTGTGTGGGCCGAATTTGAGAAAGTGTTTTTCATCAAAGTTATTAATAACATCTTGAAGTATGACATATATTAAATCTAGAATTTTTGGAGATATTTTAGGGCCATTCGTAAGTCCATTTTTGAACAAAATTCAGTCTACCGGATTTATTGTTCACTTGACCTTCTTATCTTTCCAATTTTCTATAAATTTTTCCACGCCTCTTTTCAATAAACTTTCTTCACAAAAATTGTTGAGAACATCCATATCTATGACATATAAAATTTTCAGATATTTCCAAAGTGATTTGTGTACTGAATGAGTTGTATTTTTTATTGTCTAAGGGGCTGTCTGAGCAAATCGAGTTCTGTCCGGCTTTAAGTGTCAAAACGAGGTGTTTACAGTCATAAATGGATTTTGTATCCATCATGAAAAATGTTTATCGAGATGTTTTGTATAACATATCTGAATTTAAGAATTTTTTAAGTTGATTTACTATTTATTTTAAATAAATTCAGTAACTGTGTTACTGCCCAGAATTTCCTGAAATCATCCATTTATGTGTATACTCGGTTCTCATTTTCGGGCAATTATTCAAGGATGGGGTTATCAATGAAAAGTATGGCATTTTATTGGCCGAGTAAGTATTCGGTTGGCATGTGACCGATTCTCCTAGATAAAAATTGGCATTGAGTGGATAATGTGTGTGCATGATCACGTCATGTTCCGTCTAGGCAGGAGTTCTAGACGATGCCCAACGGGAGTTCGGATGCTGTCTGGTAGCCAGGGTTGCCGGAGGGTGTTCAATCCTAGACGATGCCGATCGCGATGGAGGCCGAATCGATGCTCCTAAGTGGAATGCCGTTGGGTACCCGGCTTGCCGGGGGATGTTCAATCCCTAACATTGCTGTTGTTGATGTAGCGGGACGATGCCTGGTTACGCTCGAAGACTGGCCGGAGTTTGGTGGCCCGATGGGTCGTTAATAACCTAGATACATGTGAACGTATGATGTGCATTGGTGGATGCTCGAAATCGGGAATATTGAGTATGTTTCTTATGATTATGCCATGATTTGAAGTGTGCTTGTTTGATGAGCAATTGGCCATGTTATGGTGATATTCTAACGTGCGGGGCTCGTGCATGTGTCGAGGCCAGGTAAGGACACCTGTGATTGTTTATGGCACGTCGATTGTTCGAATTGCATGTTTAAAATTGTTCGGAGGTACGCTTTGGCCTAAGCGAGGCTTAGGTAGTTGCTTATTGAGATTTATTCTCATTGTTGTAATAAAAACATTTAAAACCTGCGACCATAAATGATCCAGATATGCTGCTAAGGTACTACGGGGATTGAGAATAGGTCAAGTTAACCAATCTTTTGAGTGCCCCTTTTTGTAGAGGAGTTAAGCTTACCAACCACCCAATCCTTTTTATTGTGCGTGGTTCGTTGACAGTGGCCTCTAGTAAGGCCTATACCTTGTGCCGTTTGTAAGTAACATTATGTTCTTAAAAAGCGGTTTATTGATGTGTATCGTTCGTCTCTCTCTACTACCCTGTTTCATTGTATGTTATATGGTGAGTTCGAATTTGCTTCTACTCGCGTTCCTCATTTGAGTTAAGTTGGGTAGGCGACAAGTCCTGAGACGTCGCATGCTTGATGACCCCGGAGGGATGCTGTGTGCTCATTTGGGTTCGAGGCGTGACATCCCTGTTGATTTGGTATCAAGCAAGGTCGGCTCGATCCAAGTTGGTCGAAGTCTGGAGTGATAAGGAGCGATGACCTTTGGAGCAGTTGACTAGGGAGACCTTAGCAAGTCATAGGTGTGAAACGTGCTACGTGTGTCTCCAGATTGTTTGTTGTGATTGTTCGGTGAATTGAATGTCCTAATAATTAAGTTGTAGGTGCGTCTGGACCTGAGGTAAGTGCACGAATCCTACTGATTGTGAGCATGTATTGCTTGTGACTGATTGCTTATTAAGTGAATTATCAAGATAATTCACTGCCTAGGACCATAGATTGGTGTGGCTGACTTAGGTATCTAATTCTTGCGTGGAATTATAACAGGTAGGTGAGCGATAGAAACTCAAGAGGATGAGCTTGAGAGGTGGGCAGTCAAGAGGTCAATCGAGTTCTCAAGGCCAAGCAGCGATGGATCAAAGAGTTGATGGGGTCATAAGGGCGTTGGAAGAAGTTGGGAATCTCATGGGGAGGTAGGCTCAGGAACGCGCTGCCACTATAGCCCAGGCTGCTGCAGCTACTGCTACTAATGGTAATAATGAAAAACATGGTCAAGGGTAAGTGAATGCGAATAGGTAGATGCATCAGTTAATTGAGCAGTTCTTGAAGTTAAAGCCCCTTAAGTTTGATGGTAAAGGCGACCCTAAGGCTGCATTGCTATGGGTAGAGGAATTGGAAAAGGCTTTTGAGGTGCTAGGGTGCACCGAGGAAGAGAAAGTAACCTTGGTGGTGTACTAGCTCCAAGGAAATGTGAGTGATTGGTAGAAGGCCACCAGAGGAAAGGTGTTCTCTACTAGTACCGTTCAGACTTGGGTTATGTTCGTTGAAGTTTTCAATGGCAAGTATTTTTCTGAGAGTGCACGGGAGCAGAAGTTGGCTGAGTTCATGAGGCTTCGTCAGTGACATATGACAGTAGACCAGTATGAGGCAAAATTTGCTAGAATGTCCAAGTTTGCCCTGATGATGGTGGAGGACTCGTTGGATAGGGCCTAGAGGTTCCGAGATGGATTAAAACCGGACCTCCACAACCATATGATATCGATGAATCTAAGAGACTATAATGAGATTTATGAGCGGGTCCAAGCTATTAAGCGTGATCTAGCGGAGAGGGCCACTGCTTTTGGATCAAGGATGCCTTGGCTAGGGACAACCGCCATTTCAGGAAGAAACCAATGGTGGGAAATCAGTGCTTTGTCCCTCCCATTAAGAGAAATATCGGGAAGCCAAACCACTTTCATAATGGCCCATGCCAATTGTGTGGGGAAAGACATGGAAGTGGACCCTACTTGAATAGAGGCAGAGCATGTTTGAGATGTGGTGGAGTAGCCCATCAGGTAAGGAACTACCCCAACAACAGATAGGTTAGGTCACCTGCGCTACCGCCACCGCCCCCGGAATGGAAACCAAGTTGGAGCTGCCCCCGTTGATTAATCAAAATAGGCCACCAGCCTAAGGCGAAGTATATGCAATGGCGAAAAGGGAAGCTGAGGACGTACCAGGCATGGTCACAAGTACGGTTTCTCTTTGTGATTATGCTGCATATGCGTTGTTTGATCCGGAGGCATCATATTCATTTGTGTCCAAACAATTTGTTAGACTAACTAGAATAGAACCACGACTGCCGGATGTTGTACTGCATGTTTTTACCTTGTTGAATGATAAGGTGTTAGTCTCGTTAGGATGCCCGGATTGTCAAATTGTGATTGGTGATAGGGAAGAAAGGATAGACCTGGCTGTTCTAGCTATGTTTGACTTTGACGTGATTGTGGGCATGGATTGATTAGTTAAACAGAGAGCCATAATGGATTGTAATAGCAGGGTGATCCAATTTAATCCGATTGAACAACCTATATTTGAATTTGTGGGAAATCGAGGAGGAACCTCGATCCCTTAGATTTTATCACTAGAAGTGACTAAGTTATTGGACGAAGGGTGCCAAGGATTTCTAGTAGTTGTGGTCGATTTGACGGTTGAAGAGTCGAAGCTAAAGGACATAGCTGTGGTGTGCAACTTTCCCAATGTCTTTCCTCAGGAATTAGCGGAACTGCCATCTGAAAGAGAAGTGAAATTTATAATAGAGTTGGCCCCTGGGATCGAGCCAATCTTGAAAGCACCCTACAAGATGTCGTTGTCAGAATTGAAGGAACTGAAAGTTCAAATGCAGGAGTTACTAGATAAAGGTTTCATTCGTCTTGGTGTATCTCCAGGGTGAGCGCCGATCTTATTTGTGAGAAAGAAGGATGGGTCGTTGAGGCTGGTTATTGATTATGGGCAGTTGAATCAAGTGACTATTAAGAATAAGTATCAATTGTTGAGAATTAATGACCTGTTTGATCAGTTACAAGGAGCGTCAATGTTTTCTAAGATTGATTTAAGAACTGGTTACCACCAATTGAAGATTAAGAAGGGAGACATACCAAAGATGGCGTTTAGGACGAGATATGGACACTATAAGTTTATAGTAATGCCGTTTGGATTAGCTAATGCCCCTGCTGCCTTTATGGACTTGATGAACCTTGTGTTGAAGGAGTTCTTGGATCAATTTGTCATAGTCTTCATAGATGATATATTGATATACTTGAAGAGCTCGGAAGAGCATGAGTTGCATTTAAACAAAGTTCTATGGACGTTAAAAGAACACGCACTCTACGCCAAGTTTAGTAAGTGCGAGTTTTGGCTTAATCAAGTGGAGTTCCTTAGACATGTGATATCCGGGGAAGGAATTTCAATGGATCCAACTAAAATTGAAACCATCATAAACTGGCCAAGACCGACAATGGTAATCAAGGTTCAGAGCTTTTTGGATCTAGCAAAATATTACAAACGCTTTGTAGAAAGGTTTTCGGCATTAGCAACACCGTTGACATGTTTACTAAAGAAAGAAACGAGATTTGAATTGATAGATAGATGAAAAAGGAGCTTCCAAGAGTTAAAACAGAGGTTGACAACCGCACCAGTGTTGACAATACCGTCAGGCCCCGTAAAATATGAAATCTACAGTAATGTGTCACTAAAGGGACTAGGATGCATGTTAATGTAACACGGAAGAGTGGTGGCATACGCATCGCAACAATTGAGACCGCACGAGCCGAATTATCCGACACACGACTTAGAATTAGTCGTGATTATCTTCGCTCTTAAGATTTGGAGACATTACTTGTGTGGGGAGAAGTTTCAAATTTATACGGACCATTAAAGTTTAAGGTATTTGTTTTTCCAAAAGGAATTGAACATGAGACAGTGTCGTTGGATGAAACTCTTTAAGGACTATGACTGCGATATTCTGTATTACCCCCGGAAAAGCTAATAAAGTAGCGGATGCACTAAGTCGAAAATCAAGCATCGCATATATGATGGTCAAGGAATGGACTCTATTAGAGGGAGTTCGGGATTCGGAGTTTAAGTTTGAAGCGAGTCATGTCTCAAGTCTGCTTGCCACATTGAGGATTGAACCGGAAATCTAGACTAAGACTAAAGCCTTACAATTGACGAACCCGGAGATTTAGAATATTCTGGAAATGGATGTCACTAAAAGGAAACTGGACTTTCAGGTGTCCGAAGATGGGATTTTGAAGTTTTGTGGACGGCTATTTGTGCCATGTAATGCAGAACTTAAGGAGGAGATTTTATCAGAAACTCACCGTAGCAATTACAATATTCACCCAGGCAGTATGAAAATGTATCAAAACTTACGAAAGCATTATTGGTGGAACAACATGAAAGTGGATGTAGCCAAGTATGTGGCTAAGTATTTAACATGCCAACAAGTGAAGGCGCAACATTGCAAGTTGGCTGGAATGTTGCAGCCATTGGAAATCCCTAAATGGAAATGGGAACACATTACAATGAACTTTGTAATGGGATTACCAAGGAGTCAGAGGGGTCATGATGCGATTTGGGTGGCAGTTGATCGATTGACAAAGTCGGCACATTTTCTGTCGGTGCGAAAGGACTTTGCCTTAGAAAGGTATACCGAGATATACGTGCAACATGTAGTCCATCTTCATGGAGTACCAGTGACGATTGCTTCATATTGTGATCCTAAGTTTACTGCCACTTTTTGGAAAAGTCTTCAAACGGCATTAGGGATGAAGTTACAGTTTAGTACGGCCTATCATCCGTAAACACATGCCAGTCTGAGAGAATGATTCAGACTCTCAAAGATATGCTGTGAGCATGTGTGTTAGATTTTAAGGATGGTTGGGAAGAACAGTTGCATTTGATTGAATTTGCCTACAACAATAGCTACTAGTAGAGTATTAGAATGGCACCGTTTGAAGCGCAGTATGGCAGAGCTTGTAGAACGCCGGTATGTTGGGATGAAGTTGGTGAAAAGAAGTATAACAGGTCTAGAGTTAGTTCAGCAGTCAGTTGAGGTAATCAAGGTTATTCAGGATAGACTTAAGACCGCTCAGAGCTGCTAAAAGAACTATGCAGACCGAAGACATAGGCCTTTGAAATTTTAAGTGAGAGACCATGTCTTCATTAAGGTGTCACCAATGAGAGAATTGTCACGGTTTGGCAAGAAAGGAAAATTGAGCTCGAGATACATGGATCCATTCGAAGTCCTAGAGAGAATCAGAACTCTAGCCTATCATCTCGCACTACCGCCAAATTTTTCTCAAGTTCGCAATGTATTCCACGTGTTTATGCTAAGGAAGTACAAATCAGATCTGACTCACGTGCTAAATTACGAAGAAATAAATGTGGATGACGGAGTGTCATACGTGGAAAGAGCAGTGAGGATCGACAATAGAATGGAACGAGTATTGCAGAACAAGACAATTTCGATGGTCAAGGTGATTTGATAGCATCATAGAACCGAAGATGCGACATGGGAAAGTGAAGTGCGATGTCAATACCCCCATTTGTTTGAGTAGCTGGATAGGGTTGTAAATTTCGAAGACGAAATTTTTGTAAAGGGAAAGAGTTGTGACATTCTGAATTTTGACCCATTTTTGGGATTTATAAAATGTATAATTTGTCAATGCGCTTGTAATATAATCTCGCCCAGAACTGATCACTCTCGGGTTATTGACTGCTAAGGAAAGGCTAATTGGAAATTGATTAAGTGGACCTAAGAACTTGACTATGGTTCAACTGATGTCGCCTTGGCTCGAGTAAAACTTAGATGTGTCTCGATTTCAAATCAGCCACAAGTTGATACGCATAACTCCTAAAAGCCACCTGTTAATTTTGAGATTCGCTGAAGTCACATTTGATCGAATTTAGCCATTATTTAGAGCCCGTGGGTGTCGAATTTCTTGGAATTTCATGATGAAATCAATTGGACGATGTCAAAATAAGTGTGTTTAACCTCGAGATTGCTCGGATTTGTCGAAAAGTGAAATTTGGACAGGGTGCGGATTTAGACCAGTATACCTTCCTCTTTATTTAAATTTAGAATTGGGATTAATAGGAGCCTTTGGATCTTGGCTTGACCCACAAGATGGAATGGTGGCCCTTAGATCACACTTGAGAGGGCTAGGACCTAGTTTGTACTCCTTCTCTCTCTTTTCATAATGTCTTTCTCTCTCTCTCTCTCTCTCTCTCTCTCTCTCTCTCTCTCTCTCTCCACTCTTTCTCGTTCTCCCTCCCTCACGTGATCGACTCCTCCTCCTCTCTTCTTCTTCTTCTTCTTCTTCTTCTTCTATTTTCTTTTCCTTCTTGTTCGTTCGCTGCTCCTATTGCTGCTTCTTTGCTGCTTCTGGCTGCACACCTACCCGCAGCCGCTATCCAGGTCATCAGAAACTGCCGCTCACCACCGCACCATCATTTCTTTCATTTCTTGCTCGGTTTGCTTGGGTTTTTCCAAGTGGCTTTGTAACCTTTGACTACGCTAAGGGGTGACTAATGGACATGTTAGGAATGATTTAAGGGCTGTGGATAGTTAGTTTAGTGGCTGGTTATGTTTGGTTTACTTGGTGGTGCTTGTTGGTCGATTTCCGGTAAGGCTGTTACTACGTCACTAGATTTTGTTTTTTTTTTTTTTGCTGTGACTTGTGTGGGCTGAATTTGAGAAAGTGTTCTTCATCAAAGTTATTCATAACATCTTGAAGTATGACATATATTAAATCTGGAATTTTTGGAGATATTTTAGGGCCATTCGTAAGTCCATTTTTGGACTGAATTCAGTCTACTGAATTTACTATTTACCCGACCTTCTTGTCTTTTCGATTTTCTATAAATTTTTCCAGACCTCTTTTCAATAAACTTTCTTCACAAAAATTGTTGAGAACATCCGTATCTATGACATATAAAAATTTTAGATCTTTCCAAAGTGATTTGGGTACTGAATGAGTTGTATTTTTGATGGTCTGAGAGGCTGTCCAAGCAAACTGGGTTCTATCCGGCTTTAAGTGTAAAAACGAGACATTTACAGTTAGAAATGGATTTCGTATCCATCATAAAAAATATTTATCAAGATATTTTGTACAACATATCCGAATTTAAGAATTTTTGAAGTTGATTTACTATTTATTTTAAAATAAATTCAGTAACTGTGTTACTGCCTAGAATTGCTCGAAATCACCTATTTATGTGTATACTCGGTTTTCTCATTTTCGGGCAATTTTTCAAAGATGGGGGTTATCAATGAAAAGTGTGGCATTTTATTGGCCAAGTAAGTATTCGGTTGGCATGTGACCGATTCTCCTAGATAAAAATTGGCATTGAGTGGATAATGTGTGCGCATGATCATGTCATGTTCCCTCTAGGCGGGAGTTTTAGATGATGGCCAGCGGGAGTTCGGTTGCCGTCTAGTACTCAGGTTGCTAGGGGATGTTCGATCCTAAACGATGCCGATTGCAGTGGAGGCCGGATCGATGCTCCTAAGTGGAATGTCATTGGGTACCTGGCTTGCCGAGGGGTGTTTGATCCCCAGCGTTGCCGTCGCTGACGTAGCAGAACAATGCTTAGTTACGCCAGAAGACAGGTGGGAGTTTGGTGGCCCGAGGGGTCATTAATAACCTGAATAGGTCAAATTATCCCATCTTTTGAATGCCCCTTTTTATAGAAAAGTTAAGCTTATCAACCACCCAATCCTTTTTGTTGTGCGTGGTTCGTCGATAGTGGCCTCTAGTAAGGCTTGTACCTTGTGCCGTTTGTAAGTAACATTATGTTCTTGAAAAGTGATTTGTTGATGTGTATCATTCGTCTCTCTCTACTACCCTGTTTCATTGTATGTTGTATGGTGAGTTCGAATTTGCTTCCGCTCGTGTTCCTCGTTTGAGTTAAGTTGGGTCGGCGACAAGTCCTGGGATATCGCCACGCTTGACGACCCCGGAGGGATGTTGCGTGCTCATTCGGGTTCGGAGCATGACAGTTTGTGTGAGTGATTGTGTTCTAAAAATGTTTGTTTTGGCACAATTTTATGATCCTCTTTGAAGTGGAGGGACAAATTGATTTGCCTTTACCCTAAAGAAACAAGTTAGGTTCAACTCATAAAAAGGTCATGCTATTATTTTAACTCTCCACTCTTCCTTTTATGTACTCTTCCTTTTCTGTATAAATTAGATCTATCAATTTGTGAGTGACCCATGGTGCTTGTTGAGGCTGGGCATGAGCCAAAACAAATGCAAAAGATAAATCATGATACTTCCCTCAACTTTCTCCTCATCTTCTCCTTGTAGTATTAGAGCTCAACATTGTTTTTTTGACGTGTAGTTTCCTCTGTGGTTCTCAGCATACAAAAGGACCGTCAAGAAAGAACTTCATCTTTGGACCTTTTGGTAAGTGATATGTAATTGTTAAATGTCTATTTCAAATCTAACATTCTGCCTGATGGGAATTTGACAATGAATTCTGTCGTCTTTTTAAAGTCATCCTTTCATCAAAAAGTTTGAAGACAAGGATATTGATCTCGGGATTCTTGTAGGTAGCTTGGAACCTCCCGTAAGTTTTCCGAGGTAAGAAGCTGTGGGTGTTTGTAGACTACTTACTACTAGTGGTCATTGAATTGAGCAGAAGTGAAAGAAAGTTGTAAATGGTGATGAATTGAGCAGAAGTGAAAGAAAGTCGTAAAAGGTGATGTCTTGCAGGTACATGATGTCTTCATCCAGTGTGAATGAAGAAAATTGGAGCGGATTGACCTTGCAAAATAGAATGTGCAAGTGTGGTAAGCGTGCTGCCGTGAGAATTTCAGAATTTGTCCAAAACAAGCACAAGCTCTACTATACTTGCGAGGATAAGACATGTAACTTCTTTTCTTGGTGTTTTCCTACAAGCGATGTGGCTTATTCTTTCTTGAAGGCTCCGCCTGCAATATTTGAAGATGACATGAGAAGCATTAAGTATTATTTGGTTGAGCATTTGAAAGATGAACACAAGAAGACTTTTGAGAAGCTGTAGGGATTGAGTCATAATGTGCACCATTTAAGTGTCTTGCAAGTTAAACTTTCCACTAGAATCTATTAATTATCTTCATCTTTTTAATATCATCAAAGCCTACAAAAATGTTCAGGAAAATTACCCAATCAGTCTCAAACCTATTGTACGGATACCAATTCAATCTCAAACCTTTTAGTGAAATTCCAACAAACAATATCAGCTCAGAGTATAGTGTTGGACTATTTCAGTTTTCTTTATATTGTTTGTCCCATCATTTTGCCTTCAAGGATCTCTTTTATTTAGACATTTCAATCTTACTATCAGAGATGGTCCCAAGAAGCATGTAGCCATTAGGTTTCTTTGTGTACCACTGTTCAGAAGCAAAATTGCCCATACAATTCCTTCTCATGAACATTAGCTAGCTTTCCCAAAATAGGTTCTGTCGTTTTTATCTCATCACCAATAGCTCTTACAAAAGCTGAATCCCGTTGTTTGACAATTTTCGGTCCCTCCGCAATGCATCTCTAACTTCCAATGGCTATATTTGACTTCTCTAATGAACATCCTGAGATGAACGTTATTCAAACATCATCAATGACAAGATATTCTCAACCTTGATATAAACATCATCATCAACTTACTTTTAAGTCATTGGTACTATATACGAACAGAAAAGATTGTGATCTTTTTCCGTTACGGAGATCACTACTGTCCTCAACAAATTGTCACAAACATTTGCAATTATCATAGTAAGCATTATACTAGGAATAGCTTTGGAATTATCAAAATACTTAGAGGTATTTCTCCAACAGGGCTAAATGTGAAGAGGATGGTATTTTCCAATAAAGAAAACATGAAACTAGTTAGATCGGTTGCATGTGCTTTTTCGGTCAAAGTAGCTTTTTCGGCTAAAGTTTCAACCTAGCTGATCAATTCATGAAGATGGCAAGGTCTCCATCATTTCCCCCTTCATTTATAATCTTGGATTAAATCCTTATGTCATTTTCATTTAGGGTGGCCTAAATGCGCCGTATGATTTTTGGGTTGGCAAGAATTGGGATGCAACTATCTTCAATTAGCCTAATGTATTCAATTTGTTGGTAAGAAAGTTGAGATCGAGTCTCAAAGTTAACCCTGGTAAATCAGTTTAGCAGAAAAGGAACTATTTGTATCCAAAGATGAAACATACCTTACAAATTCGATTCTTTGCACCATAAAATGTAAATAAGACACTACTTACCTTACCAAAAAAAAAATGTAAATAAGATTGCGTTTGTTTCATTGAAAATTTTATGATAAGTTAAATAATTTCATAAAAATAATTTTCAAGAAAAATGGTTAGTTTTTATTTGTTTCGAGATTTAGAAAAAGTGATTTTCTTGTTACCAAAAGAAGAAGCTGTTTTCTATCAAATTAAGCTTGTTGTTTTTGGTTCATGGAAAACATTTTCCGTAGATCAGTTAGTTTTCCAGCATTCAAATGCCGCAAAGTTGAAAAAATAATTTCCAGAAAACAGTTTTCTTTTAAACAAATGGACCTTAAATCTATGTTTGGGCAAGTCACTCAGGCCTTTGACTCCAGTTATATGTGGTCTATGAGGTTACTAGCATATTTCATGAGAGAGATTTATCTATTGACGTTAATCTTTACTACCCAAGAAAGAATTCCTTAAAAGAGTTTAGATGTCTGCTTTAATCTTTACCAACAATATCGATCGCATTGACCATCACAAGATGTGTTAATTTTAGCATGTGGTGCTTCTATATGTGACTTTTCTTAATTTTTTTAAGGTCAGAATGACTTTTCTTAATTTAAAAGGTTTACACAAGGCGTTCTAGTGACGGACAAATTCTTGACAAGTATATTGGAAATCACACGAGGACGAATTTGTGGAAAAACCATGCATTTTAGAATTATTTTAGTCTGAACTGAACATTTTAATGGCATTTAAACCAACCAAACTCACTTTTGGCTGCTTTTTGTTACCTAATAAAAAAATGTCATTTTAACGGATAAGCCAGTGTTAGGATAAATCTCTACCTATATTGTTATAAACCTCAGTCCAAATTTTCATGCTTCTTTCCTGTTGACAATGAACATTTCATTTGGACCAAATTTTTATCCACCAACTATGGACACTACTTACACAATTTTGTTATATTTATTAGCTCCAACATTACTTAATCTACAAATATACATTGCTCACATTGAGCAACCTTTCTAAATGATCACATACTAAAATACACTAACATATTTGCTATTTCAGTCCATAACAAACTTTGGAAAAGATACTTAGTCCATGCAGGTCGCTTACAAAATAAAAGCAGTGATATATAACCAACATTTTAGAGTGTTACACATAAACACGGACCGTGCAATCCACCGGCTGATCACAATCAACATATGGCGGGAAAGGTAATAAAGAAGAGTGAAGAATGCACCAAGATTTTACATGGTTCGACCCAATTCAGTATATTCATCCACGATAGAGCAACCGCAAAAGTTCCATATAAATCAGTAGAATCACACTGAAGATGTGACATTCTGAATTTTGGCCAATTTTTGGGATTTATAAAACGTATAATTCGTCAGTGCACTTATAATAGAATCTCGCCCGGGAACTGATCACTCTCGGATTTTTGTTTTTAAAATAGAGATTTTGCTAAAATCGCATTCGATCGAATTTAGCCGTTATTTAGAGCCCAAACTTTAGTGTCGAATTTTTCGGAGTTTCGTGACGAATTTAATTGGACGGTGTCGATATTATTGTGGCCAGCGTCGATATTGCCAGGAATAGTGGAAGAGTGAAATTTTGATCGGGTCCAGATTTAGACTGGTAGACCTCTCTCTCGGTGTATTTTATTTAGTGTCTACCGGCCTCTTCCTAAATTATTAATGAGGATTTTTGTGGATCGTTGGATCGTTTTCGGATTTGAACGAGGACCGTCGGATCGCACTTAAGTGCGTTGACCTTTGTTCTCTCTCCTTTTTTTTCCGCTGGCCCCCACCCTGCGACACCCATGCCCCTTTGCTCCCGTCATGCCATTTACGCTTTTTTTGGCGACCTTTGCGACCTTCACGTCTTGCTTCCCTCCTCTTTGTTTTTACTGCTGCTGCGACTTCTACTTTCTTCTACTTGCTGCTGACTTTTGCTTTGCTGACCACTCCCTCACGTTACCGCTGCCATTTCTGCTGAACCCATGCTGCTTCTGCCCCTTTGCTGCTGCTGCTGCTGCTGTTGCTTCTTCTTCTTTACTTCTGCTCCTTCGTTTTCCTCCATTTCTGCTTCTGTTTCTATTTCTGCATACCTTAACTTTTGGCTTCTCCATTTCTGCTGCCCATCCGCCAAAAGCCACCCCAAAACACCCACATTTCCCCTCTTACCCCCTCTCTCTTTTGGCCTCACGCCTTGCACCTTGACCACCACAAGCCCGTGCTTGTTCCAACCATCGCCCGTCCGGTCACGGAAAGCCGGCGAAGCCACCCGTCCAGCCCTATTCACCGCCGGAGCTCATCTTGCCTTTCACCGGTTTCTTGCTTAAATTCCTTTGTAAGTGACTTCCTAATCCTTGGTTAGGCTAGTGGGTTACTAATGGACATGTTTAGGGGTGGATTAGGGCTGTGGATGGTTGGTTTAGTGGCTGGTTGTGCTTGGTTTGCTTGGTGGTGCTTGTTGGTTGATTTTTGGTAGGGTTGCTGCTGCGTCGCTGGATTTTGTTATTTTTACTGTGACTTGTGTGGACCGAATTTGAGGAAGTGTTCCCATGAAAGTTGTTCATAACATCTTGAAGTATGACATAATTTAATTTGGGAATTTTTGGAGGTCATTTAATGCCATTCGTAAGCCCATTTTTGGACCGAATTCAGTCTGCCGGATTTACTGTTCATCCGACCTTCAGGTTTGTTCGAATTTTTATAAATTTTTCCAGACCTCTTTTTAACAAACTTCCTTCACAAAAATTTTTAAGTACATCCGTCTCTATAACATATAAAAATTTCAAGGCTTTCTAACATGATTTGGGCACTGTATGAGATGCATTTTGATGGTCAAGCGGTCTGACCGGGCAGGTTGATTTTTGTCTGAATTCAAGCGACAAAACGAGGTGTTTACGGTTGGAACTGGGTTTCCAGTCCTTCATAGAAAATGCTTATCAAGATGTTTTGTACAACATATCCAAATTTCATAATTTTTGGAGTTGAGTTACTATTTATTTCAAATGGATTTTGGTCATTGCGCAACTGCCAGTTCGGACCCGATTTTGTGTATTCTCGGTCTTTCTCTCTCTCGGACTGATTAGTGGTTGTCCATTGAGGTTTTAATTGGGCCTTGTGCACTAATATATGATTTGTTCGTGAATTGCCATGAATGATTGGTTGGGCCATGTGATGGCTAATTTGAACTGATTGACTGATTGGGCATGTTGATTCATGAAATTGAATATGCGTGGTGCAAGTTGAGCATGTTGCATCGTGATTTGAGTAAGTGGTGTTGTGCAAGTAAATGCCCAAATGTGAACGTTATAGCCATGAGTGTGCATTTCAAGCATCGGCACAGCATGTGCATATACGAGTGTGCCCGAATGACATGTGCATTGTGATCACCTAAAATGCCCTGATGTGTCTTTACGCGGGGTTCGGGATAAAAATTGGTGACTGTGAATGTGTGATCACAATAAGCCCTGATGCGTTTTATGCGGGGTAGTAAACTTGTCCTGAGGCGTGTTACGCGGGACGATGCCTGGTTTACCAGAAGATGACCAACCTGATGCGTTTTACGCGGGTAATGTGTCATGAGCCTGATGTGTTTTACGCGGGCTAGAGATCGATCTCGAAGTGATGGACCTGATGCGTTTTACGCGGGTCGGACTTGATGCGTTTAACGTGGGTCGGAGGAGAAATTGATAAATGGCAAGAGTACTAGCATGCAAGTGTGCAACGATGCATCGATGAGGCATGAGCATGACTGCGAGCACGAGCATAAGCATGACATTGGCAAATGTATGACGAGTGCATTTTTTTTTTAGTGTAAGCATGTGCATGGCATATGTTCGTGGCCAATTGATTTGGGTGTATGTACCATTGTTGGCTCAGTGCCATTCTTGTTATGTGCCTAACCTACAGAATCACTATATGCTTGATTTGGGCCCGATGGCTTAAGTTGTGTGGTTGCTCTATTATGTGTTTGGGTAAGACTTGTCTGGGTACGCATTGGCCTAGGTGGGGTTTAGGGTGTTGCTTATTGAGACTCGTTCTCATGGTTATTATATAACCATTTCAGACTCCCAACTCCGACCATGAATGGTCCGTTACAGTATTTTGAGATCCCGAGGAAGAGCCGATGGAGCAAGATTCCCGAAGAGGAGCCCATGGAGTTGGTGGACCCTTTTTGTATAGCTAGGCTAACCTACCCGACCACTTACCTCTTTTGATGATGGTGGTTTTAACCCTTGTGGCCTTTGTATGTAAGGTTGGATGTTGTGAGTACGTGCCGTTGAATGAAGTATGTGGTTCATTTGTTCAAGTGTTCTACTACCCTTGGTATTTAATTTTGTCTGGGTGCTTTTAATCGTTTCCGCTTGCGCTTTATGTTTTGATGTTCGCATGGGTCAGCGACGAGTCCTGGGACGTCGCATTCGGAATACAACCATCGAGGGATGATCCCGCGCTCATAGGGTGCGGGGGCGTGACAGAAGATATCCCAATTTTGTATACACACAATCTCTCATTAATATTCTCACAAAGAGTATACATGGTACTCGGTTAAAAGCTCTTCGGGTTTTATCTAATGTTAGGAAGCACTTAAGTGGGTATGCAATTGAGTGTGTGTAATTCTCCATATTCATATTGAGCCTTTTACGGCTACTCTCTCGGGGATGTAGTGATGAAAGATCAATTGTCAAATTTATGTTTTATCTAGGCATTGTTGGTCTTAGCTTGGGAAATAAAAGGTTAGTATTTTGGGATTTGTTTATACTTGGAGGGTTGCTCCAAGTTGAGTTTATATAAACCCCTTTAAGGTTTCCTTAAGGGTTAGACTGTTTTCCTTTATGAAATTGCACATTTGATCTCTTGGATTAGAGTATCTCTATAATTATGTATCTATTTGGTGAATTTTATTGAGTGGTGAGTTATACGCCTACATCCTTGGGTGGAAGGAATTCGTTAAGGTCAGATCTTATGTGTTGTTAAAAAGGATGGAAATGACCACATGTTCCCAATTGCTTGGGTGGTTGTTAGAGTTGAGAGTAAAGACACCTCGACTTGGTTCTTGACAAATTTGATGTATGATCTCAATATTATACACACATATGGATAAGGTTGGGTCATAATTAGTGAGAAGTAGAAGGTAAGTTCTTTACAAATAAGGTTGGGTCACAATTAATGACAAACAAAAGGCAAATTCTTTATTTTTTGGTTATGCCTATTATATGGTCAAATTTGTAACATATGATTTATATTGTAATCATCTTTTATAGGGCCTTCTATAGGCTATGGCTAAGCTATTGACTACAACTGAACATAAGATGTGTGTCAAACACATATATGCCAATTGGAGGCAATAAGTATAAGGGATATAGATGCAAAGACTGCTTTGGTAGTATGCTAAGAGTAGTACTATGGTAGAGTGTGATGGATACTCTCAAGCATTGAAAAAAATTAGTCTTGTTGCATATCATGATTTGGTTCAAACATATCCAAAGCACTGGTCCAGGGCTTTCTTTACAACTGAATGTGAAATGTAATATCGCTGACAACAACTTATTTAAGGCATTCAATGAAAGAATCATAAATGCTAGGCGTAAGTCGATTTACAGAATGTTGGAGGACATGTGGATAATGATAGTGACAAGAATGCACACACAAAGGGATGCATGTGTTAAGTAAAGAAAAGACTGGTCTAAGAATTGTAAGAAAGTTGGAAAAAAATAGAGTTGGTGCTACTTAATACCAAGTCATATGGAATGGTGATTTTAGATATGAGGTGATTGATAAGGGTGAGAAGTCTGTGGTAAATGTATTCAAAAGAGACTACTCTTGTGGAAGATAAAATCTAATTGGTATTTCTTGTCCTCATGCCATTTTTGCTATAAATCATGAGCAAAAGGATGCATATAATTATATTGATAAGTATTATAAGAAAGCCAAGTTCTTAGTTTCATATGAGAACACGATACTACTAGTTCAATGAGAGAAATTTTGGAAAAAGACAAATAGAGAGCAACCTGAACCCCTTCCAACTAGAGTAAAGCCTGATAGACGTAAATAAAAAAGATCAAGAGAGGAAGGTGAAGTAGCAAGTGGAACTAGGATATTAATGATAGGAATGAAAATGATATGTTGAACTTGTTCGAAGATGAGATGCAACAATTTGACATGTCCGATTAAGCAAACCGGGTCTACATACTAACAAACATGATTTTCAAGGCAAAAATTTTGGTAAGTCTTCCATTTTCTATTTTTTCGTGCTTGCTTCTTGAATAAGACTTTAAATGAATACTCTTTGTAAGTTGAAAACCATATAGGCAATGTTAGTGTAAGTGGTAGTGGTGGTGGCCTTACCAGTGTCAATGTAAGTCCTTTTGCTATTAGGACGGTAAGTCGTGTTTTTTTTAATAACTTAGTTTATACTAGCAAAGATTTCACAAACATTATGAAATGTAATCATGTTAGGTTGAGCGTATAAGTGCCAGAAGTTGCTTGAAGAGGATGAGAAGTCAAGCATAAAAAATACCAGCACAAGTTGAATCAACGTCATTTGCACGTGCAGTTGAAGTTCCAGTGAAAGAAGTAGGCCCATTAAGAAAGAAGAAATATGTTAAAAGATGTTGATAGGAAGCAATGTTTACAATAATCACTTGTAGGAGTGGGTTTAGTAAAATACTATTATGGCTATGTTCTTTCTTTTTTGTCGATGATGGGTGACAGGGAGGTGGTGTTGTGGCATTTGACTTTTTTCTTTTTGGATGATGGGAACAATGAATTAGCGTCATGGCTGTTCTTTTTTTTTTTTTTGCACTTGATGATGGCTGTTTGTTTGGAATAGATGTGATGTGAAGTACTTTACTTATAATACCTATCATTTTGCAAAGAAATGTTTTGTTCATTTAATATGATGCTTATTTACTATTCTGGATGTTTACTACATTGGAATGAACTAGTTTCATTGTTTTATCGAAGTAGAGTTGCATTGGCAACTTCAAGTAGCGAAGCAACGAACAGGTTGAAAAATAGCTAAACACTAAAATAGGAGCTTGCAGACAACCTTTGATTCATTCCCATAAACAAATTGTACATACATGTACTTCACGTGGAAGAATAAATAGCATGCTCAAAAAATGCACTGAAATAGCTAATATAACACAATGTCTACTAACACGCTTTATGGGAAACTCATCGTGTTGTTCATCTTCAAATTTCCAAGTAACATGTGAGCTAAAATTACTATAAGCATTTACAACACAACCAACATTGTTTTCAATCTCAAATTTTCTTTCTTCAGCTTTGCCACATCTTGCTTCACACATTTCGATTGTGCCTTGAGAGCTCTAACTTCAGCATCCATTGAATTGTCATCATCCTCATTATGGGTCGAAATTGCTTCTTCGATATTGCTTCAATGAAAATTTTTTGATACACCCCTTGTTGATTAACTGATTTCCGCATCGACCCAAATTAAAAACCTGCCACTTCCCCACTACTATATCTCAGACAATCATGATATCTCCTTCCTTGATTTTCCTTCGTACATGTTGTATGTAAAGGAGATTTCATACCACAATAGCAAAACACATAGATGTATTGTTGTCAATTGGGGGGACCGACAACCTCGATAGTGACGAATTTGCGAATCTCTTCATGAATTTGCTAGTCTCTTCTTGTGATGACACCTCACTATCAGTTCCAGTGAAATTCTTATTTATGCTTTCAAAATTACAGCTGCAGTTTTTTCTTGTGATTCTAACATTTGTAAGGAAAAAAGTGAGGATAGCACAAGACATTGCATCTATAACATTGTGGACTTATCTTTTGCAAAAGCACATATTTATGAGGACTTAGCCAATCCATTAAAGTAGACATATATACGGGAGTAGCACTTACTACTAAACACGATAAAGCTTTTGCCTCAATAACCTTCCAATTCATAGAACCTCATTTTGATTTCCTGGTTGTTAAATACAAACCAAACAACCTCTTTAGCATTGTGTAATTAATCTGCAGCAATCAGAAATGGTAAATAAAATCAACATTAACCTACCATTGTGTATTTGCTAAAACACTCATACTTCGTCCTAGTAACACAAAGGACTTTTACACCATCGATGTATTTGATGTTATTTCCATTTGATTTTTTAATACTAGAACAGAACCAATTATCATCAAAGCTTAACTTGCTTTCTTGACAGAAGAAGTTCAACTAGACTGCAAGTGGATCTAGTATAGCTATTGCGAGTGACGAACAAATGCAGCATCAAACAATTTAGATAATATACAAAACAGTTCAACATTACAAAGGGGAACAAACAATAGGGCTAATCCAGACTTGAATATAACAAGATGGTGCTCAAAACAACATTTGGCAAGACTTGGAGTATTAAGTATGAACAGAGAAAGAGAACTCCCATTATATATAAAATGAAAACATAATATTGACTCTCCATATTACAATGCAATTTAGCTATGAAAAAAGGCCTCCCGCTTTAGCAGTGTGCAACTCATGACTTATGCATGTCCAATGATTTTGGAAGTAGAAGCTATTACCCATGCTAAAAGACGTTTCGACAGTTTAAGTCAAAGATATGCCAAGCTATGCATATGTTATCCACTCATGTTAGAGCCCAAAAAAATCAAAGCCCATAAGAGTACAATTTGCATTCCTCCACCTTCACAAACAAAAATTATAGGGATATGTTCACTAAAAGTCTTAAAACTTGTCACGAAAGTATAATTAAGTTCTAAAACTTGCAGAAAGTGTAATCATGTCCTAAAAGTTATCAAATTGATTCAAATGAGTCATAAAATTAACACTGTCAAATTTACTAGCAGAAAACGCTAAAGTGGCGCTAATGTGGCTTATTTTAATATTTTCTCTCTCCTACGTGACTAAAACGATGCCGTTTTGACCCAAATTTGATTTTTCATACTAATTTTATTTAAATTAAATATAAAAATAAGCAAATTTAAAAATTTAAAAATTTAAAAAAAAAACAGGAGGAGGACAGGCGGGGAAAGAGGGCTTGCAAAAAGTGCAATTAAGTCCTAAAACTTGTCAAATTGATTCAAATGAGTCCTAAAATTAACACTGTCAAATTTACTAGCAGAAAATGCCGAAGTGGCACTAATGTGGCTTATTTTAATATTTTCTCTCTCTTACGTGACTAAAACGACGCCGTTTTGATCCAAATTTGATTTTTCATACTAATTTTATTTAAATTAAATATAAAAATACACAAATTTTAAATTTTTAAATTTTTTTTAAAAAAATGAGAGGAGGATAGGGGGGAGGGAGGGCTTACCCTCCCCGCCGCTGTCGCTGCCCCACCATTGCCAGGAGGGACTGGCGAGGGTGGAAGGATGGTAGGTGGGGGTCGTTGGCCCCTAGCTAGGGCCCAACGACCCTCGCCGACAGCAAGCGAGGGCCCGAGCCCTCGCCCAAATCTGGGTGAGGGGTCGCAGCCCTCCCCCAGATTAGGACGAGGGTCACCGACCCTCCCCCAAATCGGTAAGGGTTGCCCGCCCCAGCCCAGACTTAGTCGAGGGACCCTCGCCCAGATCTCGGGAAGGGCCTCTAGGCCCTCGCCTGCCATCCCGCCGACCCCTGGCTGGGGTTCGGTGACCCCCGCCTTTGTCGGCCCCTCCCAATGATGGTGGGGTGGCAACGGCGGTGGGTTGGGCAAGCCCTCCCTCCCCTGTCCTCTTCCTCCTCCACTTTTTATTTATTTATTTATTAAAATTTGGCTTATTTTTTTAAATATAATTTAAATAAAATTAATATTAAAATAATAATAATGAGCCACGCTATCGCCACATAGGATAAAAAAATAATAAAAAAGCCAAATAAGCATTTTCTATTAGTCAAATTGAATGGTGTTAACTTTATGACTCGATTGAACCAATTTGACAAGTTTTAAGACTTGATTGCACTTTTTGCAAGTTTTAGGACTCAATTGTACTTTCGAGATAAGTTTTAGGACTTCTAGTGAACATATCCCAAAATTATATTAATAAACTGCAAGAAAAACCTTTCGTATGTCAACAAAGATTCATATTTCCAAACTTCAACAATTACATGAGCTCTAGATCTGCATTACCTTCTTCAAATAGTTCAATTGAGTGATCACATATTTACCCAAAACCATGTAAATAAGGCAAGATTCATGTTTCCAAATTTTCGCAGTTTGGATGAGCGAATCTGAGCGAAGGTGCCAAGCGGGTGTCTAGCAAGCGTTGGGCGAAATGGGGGACTTGACCACTATTGATTCGATGGAAGAAGAACATGGCTCGAGGGAAATGGTAAGAAGTGATCAAATTTGGGAGAAAAATTGAGAGAAATTCAGGTTCTTCGTGATTCTGGTCGAATCCAAATTGGGGCTTCAGGTAATTAGGGGTGTGGTTCAGGAAGGGGAGGATGACATCATTCTCAGTAAAGACTCGGCTTGACAATTTTGTAGTTAATGAACGTGATTAAAGCAAGATGAGATTTAATATGGAGAAATTCTTAGAGTAGATAAGGTTCTTCATGATTTTGTGGTTTGCGATTTGGCCAAATCCAAATTGAGGCTTTGGTAAAGTGGAGTCTTTTTTTTTTTTAAGGAAACGATAGCGTTTTATTTTCCAGTGACCACACCAGCGTTGATTATGTCATGTAGGATAGCCGGTGCTAACTAGTTATCTCACTTCAAACTTTTCCAGGTAATGGGACTGAATTAGACAATATGCAAAAGCTTTAGGATGGAATTGGCCAAATTGAAAGGTTTAAGACTGAATTGGCATAAATGTAATATTTTTAGAACTTTTTAGTAATTTTCCCAACTCCAGTGACCTATGTCCTTGACACTTGAGCCTTGGTCCATCAAGGCTAGGCTCGAGACACCAGTGCCTGTCACGCCCCGGACCCCGCTGAGCTCGCGGCATCCCTCGATGGTCAATCATTGAATGCAACGTCCCAGATACGTCGCTGACCCGACCCAAACATCAGAGATTTAGCACGCGCGGAAATAAATAAAAACAACCCAGACAAATAATAATGACGATGGATAGCAATAGCACAAAATAATAACTAAAATTTCTACACTTGACAAATACATACTATGTCCACAGAGGACAGTCCCCAAGCTAAGCCACAACAGCAGAACCAAAATTCTCAAAACAGGGACAATAGCAGCAAACTTAACTCCTCTACAAAAAGGGGAAAACTCAAAAAGCTGGGTACTTGACCCGTCCTCGATCTTCGAGATGCTCTTGCAGCGTCTCCAAACACTCATGGTCGCGGATCTGAAATGGTTATATAATAACCGTGAGAACGAGTCTCAATAAGTAACACCCTAAACCCCACGTAGGCCAATACGTACCCAGACAAGTCGTACATGCAGTCTACCCCATGACATATAAGATTCGCATAATTATACATACCTTGCCATCAAACCCATGCCGACTCTACACGTTAATCATAACATGGTAATGCAGTAAGGGTAACTAAATAGCACATTGCAATTGCTCAAACGCCAACCACACTTGCACGCAATTCATCTTACTAATTCGACCACACATTCAACCAGTCAGTTCAATCACACGCTCCACCAGCCAATTCAGTCACACTTTCAACCAGCCAATCCAATCACATGCTCGACCAGCCAATCCAATCACATGCTCAACCAACCAATCCAATCACACGCTCAACCAGCCAATCCAATCACACGCTCAACCAGCCACTGCAATCACACAATCCGCATACGTGGTCAAACATCTTTCTCACGACCCGCGCCACTGCGCCTCAGGTCCATTCTCACTGCCCGCGCCACTGCACCTCAAGCCCAATCTCACAGCCCGCGCCACTGCGCCTCAGGCTCAGCCCTCAGATCAAGCCGGGCTCCGTCCCGCGTAACCACGCCTCAGGACATTTTCCCATTCCAATGACCCGCGTAACCTACGCCTCAGGTCTAGTTATGCCTTATTCGCCACACCCGCGTAACCTACGTCTCAAGTTGGCAGCCCTCCGATCGATCCGGGCTTTTCTCATGCACATGCACCACAACACAATTCGTCAATCAACACATCGTACAAATCAAACTCAATCATGCTCACCGCATTATATTCCACCAATGTCACACTGACATGCCACCACACTCAATTCAACTCAGTTCAATTCACACTTCGCCACCTCAATCCACAAACCCAACGTTCAAATCAGCCACGCACAATTGTCCAATCAAACATATTATTTAATCAAATTCAAGTAGCACAATTAAATCATAAAATCACTAATTTAATGCACGCCCTAGCCGTTCTAGCCCGAGACTAGTTAATAAGTACTCACGCACGGAATTCAATTCACATCACAGCCCATCTCACTTGCCTACCATAATTAGTCATTAATTATGCCCATAATTTTCACAATTTAATCCATTAATGAAGCACATGCTAAAATTGCCTACAATCCACATTAAGCCCCTAAACCGGTACTAATTATTCCCTAGACAAGTCTAATAATACCCAATGTACTAAGTAAGGTTTAGGGAGTCACTTACCAAGTTTTGGCCCGGGAAAAGTCGGCTCGGGTCTAAAATAGCCCGGGTGAGAAGTTTGGACTAGGTGCGGGTACGGACCACACGGGCGCGCTGACCGGCCAAAGTGGGCACAATAGCCGATCGGGCGCGTGCATAGCAGCGGGCGCGGGCGAACGCACGGCGCGTTGGGGCGCACGGGCAAGCAGATGGGCAACGCTCGGGCGACGGGGCACGGGCACGGGCACGGTCATGGGCAACGGGCACGGCGATGGGCAACGGGCACGGCGACGGACGCGCGGCTTGCACACACGGGCCACGTCCTGGTTGGCCGGCCGAGCTAGGCTGGCTGGGCTGGTCGGCGGTGGCTAGCCGGCGGCGACTGGCGACGGCGAACGGCGGCGACCGGCGACTGAACAAAGCAGGGAAGAGCTGGGCCGGGCGGGAGGGTGAGAGAGGAGGGGAGAAAGGGGGAGGGGCTGAGGGGTGGGGGGGGTGGTCGGGCCGACGGGCGGACGGGCCGGCGGGGTGGCACGACGTGCGGCGGGCAGCGGCGCGCGCTGGCCGGACGAGCCGACCGGCGGGTGATGAGCTCGCCGGCTCGGGCTCGGGCAAGACAGGACAGGAGGAGGCCGGGGAAGAGTGGGGCAAGGGGGGCTGGCGGAGCTATAGGGGGTGGCTGCGATGGTGACGAGGCGGAGGCGGTGGCCGGACAATACCGGTGGCTGGTCGGGTCGTTTCAGGCGCAACGGGCAGCAGAGACGAGCTCGCTGCCCCGTGCGCGAGAGAGAGGAGGGTGACCGAGGCGGCGACGCGACGGCGGTGGGGCTGGTCTGGCGAGCGGGGCGGGCGGTCGGCTGGCGACGGCGGACGGCCGACGAGCCGAACAAGCCGGGCGATCGACGAAAGCACCTAGACGAAAGGTGGCAAAAACCAGACGCGAGCCAACCAGAAGAGAATAAGAGGAAGAAGAAAAGAAAGAAGAAGGAGAAGAAGGAGGAGAGAGGAGAGAGAGAGAGGGATGTCAGAAGGTGGGGGGAACAAACTGCATGGGGAGGGGACGGGCGCATGGGGAATAGGGGGGGGCGTGCACGGCAACTAGGGGGAAAGGGAGAGAGAGAGAGAGAGAGAGAGAGAGAGAGAGTCACGCGCGGGGAGGGGTTCGGCAGAGAGAGAGGAGAGAGAAAGAGAGAGAAAAAGAGTTTAAATTTTAAGTTCAAGCGCGAACTAACGGACACGGTCCAAACTAAAAATCAACTTAACGGTCCAGATTTAAATTCGGAAAAAGGCCTAACGATCCTCTAAAAATCCCAAATAATATTCTGGGGCAAACGGCCAAAATAAAATAACCCAAACCACACTACGAGGGAGGTCTACCAGTCCAAATTCGTACCCGGTCAAAAATCCACTTTCTCATCATCCCTAACAATTTCGACGCTGGCCATAATAATATCGATACCGTCCAATTTATTTCGTCTCGGAACTCCCGAAAATCAACTGCCAAGTTCAGGATCTAAATAACGACCGAATTCGATCGAGTGCGATTCTAGCAGAATTTCTATTTTTTTAAAAACAAGAACTCGAGAGTGATCAGTTCTCGGGCAAAATTCCATTATAAGCGCACTGACGAATTACATGTTTTATAAACCCCAAAAATGGGCCAAAATCCAGAATGTCACAGTGCCCATACTCGGGTCCCCAACGACCAAGCCCAAGTCCTTAGCACCTAAGACCTGGGCCCAGGACCTCTGTGTTGTGCTCGAGTCCACGATGTTTGGGATCAAGACCCTAGTGCCCATGCCCGAATCCCCCGCACCCAAGCCCGGTCCATCGATGGGGGACTTGAGACCCCAACGCCCGCACTCGGGTCTGTTAAGGCCATGCTTGGGTCTCTCGCATCCAAGCACAAGTACGTCAAGGTCAAGGCATGAAACCCTTGTGTCTGTGCCCGAGTCCATCGAGGTTGAGACCTAAGAACTTGATGCCTATGTCCAGGTTGTTGCAACCTTCCTAGAGGTGAACCACTAAGGGAGAGCTAATTGATTACTAAATGGGAACGAAGTTTTTTTCTCACGAGGCAATTGCTCACATTTAGTGTAAACTCTCTTAAGCCCTACCATCATAACTCGATACTCGATTTAACATGCACACCACTAATCGGTTATGGGTCGATTAGACACCTAAGTAAAATGAGGGAGCGCATTTTACTTTTGCAAACCAAAGATCCAATGGATGTGCGTGATTTGATTACACTAGATTAATCTAAAGCCATTTTTGTACATTTTCTCTATATTTCAAAACTGCTTTGCATGTAATATTAATCAATTTTTATCCTATGCTACTAACATGTATGGGGTGATCATGCGGGTACACAATCAAAAAAGTAATACCTAATAATCAAAGAAATAAATAGATCGTAGAAAATTTAAAGAACTTGGATGTGCCAAGGAAAGTAAAGCATATCACTATTCTTCATCACAAAATTTCTACAAACTATAACCTAGAAAGATATGCAGACAAAATGTACCAATGTTGTGCATGGCTATGCATGAACTAAGACTAACGAGCACGCAATCTATACAAATTTTTGTTTTATTTTTCTCATTTAATCAACATGTATCATTTAAGAAAATACACATGTGAATCCTAGAATTGTATGTGATATAGATTAACTTAAATGCACTAATTTAATCTAAGTAACATGCGGGAATGACTTAGTTATGTGACATGCATGATGTGTTCTAAATTATATTTTATTGAATTGGTTGTAAATGATATTTACGTGAGGTATCGACTAAAATTAATCCTAAATGACATGTTACACACTAAATGGTATGCAATGTGCGGTTTGAACTTTATAAAATTAATTCTCCTAATAAATGCAAACTATTTGGGACTCTCTACTTCAATTTTTTTGTTCTTTCTCTTTGTTAATTAACAAAAGACAAATGAACCTAAAAGTCTACATGTTAAATGAATATGCATTAATTCCTAATCATGAATTAGATTAATATGCATGACCTAAAGTATTATAAGATCAACAAAAATGCAATCTAAATCAAGATGACATATTTTAATTGTATGACATATTAAATAAAATCCTAAGTCAATTAGCCTATATGAAACTAACCATGGACTAATTATATAATGCAAACTATATTAAAACTACCATGAAATTGTTATATGACTAACAACAAAATGATTCAATGCTAACTTCTCGTATAGTTTTTTATGCTATATGAACTATAACAATGCGGATAATGCATGTAATGCAATTAATAAATAAAACTATTTATGTGATATGACTGTTAAAAAATAATTTTAAATGACGTGCATTATATGATATGCATGCCATGAGACCAATAAACTTAAAATCTACATGCTATCTATATGATTCTAATGACATTTTTTGTTTGGTTTTTGTTTAATGAAAACTATGGATCACCCTATATCTATATGCATTCTGAAACTAACGCTCATTGCCCTAAATAACAAATCATGCATGCGCCCTAAGTTCTAAATATGTATGTGACGTATAACGTGCCCAATGTACATGATGATTAGTAAATTTCACGAGGTACCAAAGTATACGTCTTACCCAAGCTTACCATTAAAATTCAAATACATATTATTTCGGTACATGCAAAACTTATTCAATCGATCATGCATATAAAGACGCATATTAAAATCATGGATAATGCATGAGAAGTATTAGGATCCGACCTTTGGGTTTAAAGGGCAGATGCCCTAATATGTCTCGGTTAATATGAGGAAATAATCAAAGCACAATTGATATAATCTATGGTCTAATACTAAGCAACGTGCATTAGAAAAAACTAAACTAAAAATAAAATCAAACAAAACTTAACTCACCTTGCACTGAACTTGTTAGAAACGACGGAGAATTCGTGGTCAAGTATAAAGTCTGCTGTGGAAACTCAATGGACCACAAGCACGACAAGGCCAACACAAGGTCACCGGGAATGACTGGAGCGGAGCGGCGGCGATGGGGAAGGCTCACTGGACGCCAGTCAGCCTGCAAAGCACTAGCCCGAGATGTGAAACAACCTAGAGCGACAGATTGAAGCAACCGTAGCATAGAACTATGGGGGAGTGCCGGGATTCACTCAGACTTTGCCAGCACTGGAGCAGGGACGCCTGGGCTCGGCTAGAAGTGGCACAGGACTTGCTGATGTAGTTGGAAGATCGCCGGTGGTGGACTGAAGAGTGCCAAATACGCCGGGTGTACCTGCGAGAAGGCTCGGCGAGCCCAACAGGACCGTCGTCGAGGCTCAAGGTCGCTGTTACAAGCTACCGAGACAGCGATGAGCAGTAGCAGGGAGCTGAGAACACGTCGGGGAGTCACTGGAGTCACTTGATTGCTTGCTGGCGTCTGGACTGGTAGGTTGCTTCCCAAGGCGTGTCGGAGCTGTGAGCTTCCGCAAGGAATTGGTGGCGTTGCCGGGCATTAACACCGGAAACAGCAGGCAATCGGGCGTCGAGGCTCTTTCACGAATGCCGCATCGACATTGGAGAAGAGCCACAGCACGCCAAAGTGATTGAAACTTCTGTGGACGACCAAAAAAATAGAGCTTTGTTGTATCTCCATTAGTGTGCGAGTGATGAGGGGATATTGGGGTGAGACGAGAGTAAGGTAATCTAAATCCAACTAATTTCCTTATCTCGTCCAATTTTGAATCTATCTTGACCGACCTTCCTCATCTTAACCCAATTATTTGAGCAAATCTAGAAATAATTTTGAAGTCGAATAAGAATTTGATTTAATTTCCAACCAGAAATTGTTGTAATATCTCACCCTGAAATTTGGTTAACTAGTTAATCGTAGTCAACCTTGCTCAAATATGCTTGGGCATCCCCTGCAACATGCTTGATGCAAATGAGTACCTAAATGTAACGTCATGGAATGCATAATGCGCAATGTAACTCAAATATTTTTGTTTTAAGGGTCGAGATAGATCCCTAGTATTCTTAACCAATGAATTACTAAATGAGTTTCCATTTAGTGTCAACATGAATCAATTGAGGTCGAGCCTAGGACCCCAATGCTAGGCCTAGTTCCATCGAGGCAAGGCCTAAGACCTTTGTGCCCGTTTCTAGATCCCTAGCGCCCACATTTGGATCTACAGAGGTCGAGCTCGGGACCCTAACACCCATGCTCAGATCCCCTACGTCCGTGCGTGGATCCCTGGTGGCTGCGGTCGGGTCTTTAGTTCTTGGGCTCAGGTCAATTGAGGTCAAGCCTGGGACCCTATAGATCATCAACTTGAGCACCAGGCATGGGCACTAGGGAATTGGGCTTTGGCGTTGATGGACCCGGGCTCAAGCGTAGGAGATCTGGGCATGGGCATTAGGGTCTCGAGCCTGGGTACTGGGGACCCAAGCATAGTTGCCGATGTTTCAGGCCTAACCTTAATGGACCTAGGCGCAGGCATTAGGGCTGCGGGCATGGTCTCGATATACCACCACCCGAGCCCAAAGACTTAGGAATGAGCGTTAGCATTCCTGTGTCCAAGCATAGAGTTTCTTATTCTAGCGACGATATTTAGTCATATTTTGAAAAATGATTTTCAAGTTTTATAAAAAAAGAAATCATTTTCTTGAATTCACATAAGTTTTCATTTGATTCATTTTCTTAAGCAGTCATAATTTTGAAAAATATTTTTCACAAAACAACTTGGGGATTGAAAGTGACTTCAAATGGTTTCCCAACTCAGCCTTGGCCTAGGACTCTATCCGAGTTTGTTCTTGATTGGTACTACATATTTATAACTACACTTAGATTAAATTCGTATTCATTGGATGGAGCAAAATTTATTTTCGGTGGACGAAATTTATAAATATTAAAGCAATTTTATCGGGTAATTACTGAATTCACACGTGCATTTGATAATCAACAAAAGTATGTTTAAAAATGTATATTTAAGAAAAATATACTTCGGCCTGATAAGGCCTGTACCAAACCAATTACTTCAGTCCGGGCCAAAATTTTCTTACAAGGCCTATCCCTTGTAGATTGTAGGCTAGGCTCGGTTTGTTCGAGACGAGCCCAAACAACTTCTAGGCTTTTTGCAAGGTGCTTGGACGTGGCTTGTACCTTGTCCATTCGGATTTTAAGAAATTTCACTTTTCCTAGTCGGGATTGCATCGGATGCGCCCTTTTTCCTAGTTGGTAGTGGATATGTGATTCCTATTTTTATTACGATATGCTAGGTTTCCTATTTTGATTTGGAGTAATACCTAGAGAGTCCATTTGTATGGTCGTAAATGATTTATACGAATTTTGAAAATATTTTGCTTTGGATTTGTTTGATGCAGCTCTTCTCCTAAGTATGATGCTTTGGAAACTCTACGTGTATGCTTGGGAAGATTCGAGGGTGACACTTGAAAGAGTTATTATTTGTTGTGGGACTCATCGTCCTACATCAGAGATGTCAAATTGACTTAAAAATTCATACCGGTGCATGTGAGCTATCTCCATTTCGACCTTTAAATAATTTGAATTCATGCGAAACCGACATTGATCGTCAAAGCTCGAGTGCTCCACCTAGGGCTGAACTGGACTTTTCAAGGCTGAATACTTTTCCAAGCCTTCCCGTTTGATCTTAGGGCGTCGCGGGCCCTTAAAGATTGAGAGGGCTATGAATAGATTAACTTGAAGTAATCATGAATTAATCATGACGAAATGATGACGCAACCTTCCATTTGGAGATATCTGTATATTGACACCTATTTTTAATTTGCCCAAAATTAATTGCATAAAATTTAGGAATTAATGTTTTTTAAGTTCCTAAAACAAAAAAAAAATATTTCTATTTAAATGCATTGCATATAGAGATTATGCATATTTGCATTGATAGGGCCTATTAGAGCATATTTTGTTAATTAATTTTCAAAAAAATTTAAAAAAATTAAATTATAAAAAAATTATTAAAATTTAAAAATTTTATAAAAAAAAGAAAAAAAAAATTGGATCGGGCCGGGCCAAGGTTGGTTCGGCGTGACCCTCTTTTCTTTTTTTCTTCCTTCCCGTGTGGCCCAGCCCATTGTCTTCTTTCTTTTTTTCTTCTTCCACATGAGCTAGGCCTGGCCCGGCTTAACTTCCCTTCCTTCTTCCCCAAGCCGAGTAGTCCCTTTCTCTCCCTTGTTCTCGTCTGCCGCTCACGCAGAAGCGATGAGCGGCTGAACGTGGCCGCCCCGTTCCCATCCGACCAAAGCAAGGCCGAAGCAGCATGCCATAAGGACTGGCCATTAAGGCCAGTCCCGTCTTCCCCGTTTCCTGGTCTCTCTTCTCTCTCCTTATCCTCTCTGCCTCTGCAAATTGGCCATGTTCTGCACCGGCCTAAATGGCCGCGAAAGTCACGGGCCAGAGTAGGCCGGTGCAAGCCGTCATCAGCCGACGTGGGGGACCAGAAGCAGTGGTCTTGGCCACTATAAAAACCAGAGAGGAAGAAAGAGTCCCAGTTGGCCATAGAAAGAGAGAGACAAATAGAGAGAGAACGGAGAGAATAGAGAGAGAGAGAGAGAGAGAGAGGGAGCGTGACCAAGGCCTCGCCGGAGCAAACCAACAGCGTCGCTGTCGCCGTGAAGAAGCCAGAGCCAAGGTCGGCCATTCGGAGAGAGAGAGAAACAGAGTAACAGAGAGAGAAAGATAGAGAGGGAGAGAGAGTGGAGAGCAGAGAGAGAGAAGGTGACAAGGTCGGTTAACCAGCCCGCCGGGCCACCGTCGTCGTGACCAGCCGGAACGTTACCGACGCGCGGTCGACAGGTGAGCTCCCCCGGTTTTCCTCGACCTGCCCTGTTCTACTCCGTTTTCTGGTGAGGCGTGGCCGAGGTTCGTGCCGGCCGTGTTGCGCGAATCCCAACCCATGCCGACGTCGGCCCCGGTCTCGGTCTGATGGGAGGCGGGCGTGAAGGTGCGTTGGGCGATCAGTACAGAGGAGGTCGAAATCGATCGTTTTCCACTATGCCCCGAGTTGCTTTCGATGGAAATGCCACCGATTGGGGCGTTTTTTTTTTTTTTTAATTCGGTCGCCGGCCGGCGAAGCAACTGACTGACGACCAGAGGCGGTCTATAGCGTCGATGGTAGCCCCAAGGGGCCTTCTAGGAGGCAGCGCCGATCTGGGTCGGCTGGCGCCGGCCAATTTTGGCTCTGTCGGCGCCCCCTCCCCCGTGGGTCTGCGAATTAGGTCGGATTCAACCCGAATCAATAGATCCGACCTGGGTTAACGCCCGGGTCGGATCTGTTGACTCGGGTCGGTTCTGACCAACGCAGATCAGTCGACCCAACCTAGGTCAACGACCGGGTCGGATCGTTGACTCGGGTCAGTTTCGTTTGACCCGGATCAGCCAGTCCAATGTGGGTCAACTATTGGGTTAGATCCGTTGACTTGGGTCGGACCGGTCCAACCCGAATCCGACGACCCGATCCGATTTAATATTATATTTTTATTTTATTTTTTAAAAAAATAATTTTTTTAAAAAAAATTAAAAATTAGTTTTTTTTCCATCGTATATATATATCTTTTTTTTCGAAAAAAAATTGGTAGTCTATCTAAATGCTTTAATTTATTGTTATATTATTATGTATGTTGTTATAATTGCATAAACTGCTATGTTTAAATTAGACGAGCCTATAGGGTTATGCGGTAATACTTTGCATGTTGTCGTCACTGTTTTATTATCGCAATGCATGTTTTAATTTAAATTTTAATTACATGAGTTGTTACGTTTTAAATGTCATTTGATTTAGTTAGAATTAGAACTTTAAGCTGTATATCTGCCTCTGACTGCTAACCGCTTTTGATTATGCATTCACGTGATCACCTCACAGTAAGGAGAAAGGTCCTAAAATCAATCCAAACTGCCTGGTAAATGTTTTCAGAAATGAACAGGGTAAAATGGTACCGAAAGGGCATTAGTTATTTAACTAGTGTAATCAAGTCCCCGAACTCAATTAATCTCTGGTTCGTAGGAATAGGATGATTCTCCCATCACCCTATTTGGGTTTCTAATCGACCCACCCTAAATCGATTAGTGGCGACTCCTTGATGTAAACCGTTTGCATGTTAAACACTAAAACCCTAAGTCGCGATATGGTATGGGCTTGGGAGGGCCCGAGTTAAGTTTCAAACGTAGACTTAGCACGTACCAGGCGAACCCCTCATTTTTTTGAGCATGTTCATAAAAAAAAAACCTGGGAGTTTCGATCGCAACAGACTTGCGACTCCGCTGGGGAATTTTATTTTTTTAAAAAAAAAGTGGACTTAAGCCAAAATTTTTACCCGGTTTAAAATAATTTTTGTTTGGTAGTAAGGACTCCAAGTATGATCCTGACGTTAAAGTGTTATTTGTCTTACAGGTTCGAATTGGTTGTTTATTAATTGTTGTGCGTGCTTTAATGATTTAGCACTACACTATTGCACACACAACCACGCTGCCGGACTTAGGCCGAAATAGGACATTTTAGGATGGTGTTAAGAAAGATACAACCCCCGAACGCGAGCGCGCGATTTAGAGGTTGCCTTTCTTTTCCTCGAAATTTATTTTTAAAGATCGTAAAGAAATATCTTTAGCCGCTATTCGCGTGACTATAAGATATTTCTTTCGATTTGGCCAGGGTTAAAAGGACTTGACACCAATGCGAGATTGCAACGGTCAGACACCATTTTAATTTCACTTTGCTGTGCTAGTTTAGATAGAAATCGAGCCTCACTCCTCATGTGCATGTCGTTGTGATTGCCATGGCTCAAGAAAAGATATGTATTCTATCCTTATTTATTTATTTATTTATTATATAGCCTACTTATTCAATTGATTTGTTATTGTTAGGCCACACGTTGATTGCACTCTATATACTAGGGATACGCTTATTACGGAGCTTGTCCGTAAAAATAAGCGCCTCCAAGAGACCGTGGTTTCCTCATCATTTATAGAATGAGTGTCCGAGAAGGGCACTCTTTTGTTAAAAGCCTCTGTTTTTTATATTTCCTAGTAATTATGTTAAGAGGTTTTGGTCTTTTTCCTTAAAAGTATTTTTAGGTTGCACTAATGTTAATATAACTTGAGTCACACTTTTTATACTTTAAATAAAATTTTTTGCCCCTTAAAGACACCACCGCGGCCTTCAGCCCAATGGTATCTGGGGATGAGGCGTATCGGTCCAAGGCAACCGGGGTTCGAACCCCGGGGACGCCGTTT
Source organism: Syzygium grande (assembly GCA_024733475.1). Lineage (NCBI taxonomy): Eukaryota > Viridiplantae > Streptophyta > Magnoliopsida > Myrtales > Myrtaceae > Syzygium > Syzygium grande. Next base: position 19,383,184 of record JAMXDD010000004.1, read on the forward strand.
GTAATGTAATATTAATAAAAAAACCTTTTTTTCTCATTTTTTTCTTTGTAAATAAAGAAAATATGTAATAGTATTATGACTAGGTCATAAAATGATTCTTTCTTAGGTATTATACTCATTCATTTCAATGTTTTCCCAGATAGTTAAAAATGGTCGAAGAAAACGTCCATTTTAATACCATGGAGAACGAAATGAAGCTGATCCTCAATGCAATCCAAAATCTCACAAAGCAAGTGGAATCCATTCAGGGCAAGCTTACGCTCACACCTGTAGCAATTGAAGTAGTGTTACCACCACCATCTACTGGAAAAGACAAAGCCTCCACCAGCGACAGCAACATGCCCCTGCTAGAGGACGATTCGCTTCCCCTTGCTGTCAGGAAGCTTGAACTTGAAGCTGCACCAATGACAGAGTATGACAAACGCCTTGCAAAAATCGAGGAGATGTTGAAATAGCTACCAGGCCCGCAACATGCTATTCCACTTGACCTGTCTATATACATATGGGTCAAAGTACCTGAAAAGTTTAAAATGCCGGAATTTGAGAAGTATGATGGCACCTCATGCCCTAGATACCATTTGCACATGTATCATGTGCGGATGACTCAATACATTGATAATGAACCCCTCATGATTCAGACCTTTCAAGCAAGTTTGACGGGGCCAGCTTTGATATGGTATATGTCAAAAGATGTAGACGCTTTAAAATCGTGGGATGATGCCGCTGATGCATTTCTCAAGCAGTATCAATTCAACCTCGATGTCACTTTCACTCGTGACGATTTGGAGCGCACTGAAAAGAAGAAGAGTGAGTCATTCAAGGAGTACGCCACCACACCAGATGGAGAAACTTAGCCACCCAGGTTACCTCGCAACTCACTGATCATGAACAAGTGAAGTTGTTCATCAAATCTCTTCCATATGAATACAGACATCGCCTTGTGAATGCCACTGCTGAATCCCTTAATCGTCTTGTTCCTGTGGGCGAACGAATTGAGATGGGATCACGTGAAGGGTGGTTCATAGACCCTACTTCCAAGAAACTTGGCATGAAAAAGGAAAAAGAACCCATGATAGATACGGATGTTGCATACACCCAAACCATTTTCCTTCCTCAATGATTCAGATGAGCAGTGGACAGCAACAGGCCTCACGCCGCAAGCCGCCCCAAAGGCGAAATAACAAAAAGCAGTTCATACCACTCCCTTTGCCCATGTCTCAGATCCTGCTTATTCTCCTGGAAAAAGGGTTGGTTGCTAAATAGCCAAAGCGTGAAAATCTTGAGCATTTCCCCAACTACAATCCCTTCGAGGCATGTCACTATCATTTGGGTGAAATAAGATATTCCATCAGTGACTGTGTTATCTTGAAAAATAAAGTCCAGAAATTGTTAGATGCGAAGATGTTTTCATTCCACAACGCACCACCCAATCAAGCAGGAGGCGTGAATGTCGTCGTTGAGTAAACTGAAGACTCAATTTTCCTTCCTTAGAATAGAGGCATATTTAATAGTTTGAATCCTTCCTTATCTGGGAGCTTTTCGTGCTTTTTAAAGTCTCAGCTGTTTTCTAAGATTTTCAGTTTTCTGAATTTGTAATTATGCTTGGAATTTCAATACTATAATTTCCATTCCAACAAATATAATTCGCCTAAATTATTCAAAAGAATTACAAGTGTTTTGTTTTGAGGACCTGAGGAAGTATTCCAAACCACCCATTGATGATATCCAGCCATATAAAGGAAAGTGTTCTGAGGCCCGGGCTTCCTCATGCTTCCTTGTTTTTAAGCTTTTGAAAATAAAACGAGTGTTTTATCATTTTTCAAAAGGGCAAAAAAAGAATAGTGGTGGAAAAACGTGCATACTCATAACTTTGTTTGTTTTTCTAACTCGCTCACTTTGTGTCTCAGAACATACTCCTTTTTAATTTGTTTTTACAAAAAAGACATTTGGAAATGACACAAACTGAAGAGCACATCAGACTCTGGTGATGCTAGCGGGCCAACTCATTTTGATAAGGGCAGTCCGAGCGAAGATCATCCAACCTTCAAATGAAATATGGGGCAAATCTCATTACTACTAGTGGATGATATCCGCCCCAGAAAGTCAAAGAGAATGCTGAGCATTCCTTGATTCCATGATGAGCGAAACATCATCTCGTACAAAAATCAAGGGCAGATCAAAAAAAGATTACCCCTTTTGAAAGAAAAAAGTATGTCTCATTCCTTAACAAATTTTGGAAATGACATTCTATCCCTTTTCTTTTGCAGATAATGGACCGGGAAACATGCTAGACTCTGACGCGCTAGCAAGCCAGATAGAACACCAATGTTGGGACTTCTCGAACGAAACACAACGAAGAAGTGCTTAATTGGAAGAGTAGATTAGGAGGCATGCAATCTCCCAGTCCATCAAAAAGGGTGTATTTCATTCCTAAAGTTCATCCACTTTAGCATAGAAATGACACATTCTTTCCTTTTATACAGGACAAAATTAAGTAAAGAACGCTCATGGTAGCAAGTTTAACCGGAATGGCTTTCGCACATGAAAAAAAATGCATCAAGGCCAATTTTGACAACTATCGAAGTCTCGATGATGGTCACGCCTACCTCTGTCAAAGACCTCTAAAGCAGAGATTAGCTTTACTACGAAGATCTCCATGCAAGCAATTGCACATGCCTGCGCGGTTAAGAATCAGAGCTCACAGGAAATTCCTCCACACGCTGGAACTGCACAGCACGTGCTGACGATAGAATCCTCTATCCAGAAGCACCCCTAATTATAGAGGATTTCATTTGAGCTTCGAGACCAAGAGCATAGAGGAGCAGACTAAGACAGAGAAGGCTGAACAAAGTAAAGAGGAGAAAAGACTCTGCTAGCTTTGAAGAAGGGAATTATCAACATCCGAGAAAACTCAAGGAGTTGTCAATTGAATCTCCAATGAATGGAATCATGAAAGGTAATGTTGTATCGTTTCCAATTCTTATCCTATAAAAAGCCATTTATTAACACAATCTTTCTTATTACCTTGCAGGTATGCCTTACTATCACATCATAGGTAAATATCTCTTTTCCTAAAAGAAACTCTTCTCATAAGAGTAAAAAGAAACAAGAAGTAAGAAATAATTAAAGAAAATGGATACTATTTTTTTCCTCGAGTGCATTATATGGAAATGACTCTTGCATGGTAATTTTACCTATTTAATTCACCAATTCCCTGTGAAAATTTTGACAATTCGACGAATGGTGTCGAACTGCTCTGATGTATTGAACGAGGTGTGTCAGGATGATGAGAGGCAATCCTTGGTCTATACACATTCTCACATACCAAACTCTTGCAAGATGAGTGAAAGAGTTTCATTTCTACGAGATAAAAGGATTTCTCGCATAAGATATGGTAGCCAAAATGACAAGAGACAGTTTATTTCTTTGCTTCATACACTACAATTAATCCTTTGCTTAACCATTTTTGAGCCCGTACATTTAGAGATTCCTTTTAAATTATCCCTATCAAGAATTACCCCACATTGGGGCAACTTGAGGTAAATCGCATCACAAGGAGGGTCAGGTGGCCCTCGATAGAGTCCTCCAAAACAAGCACACCATCGACGGTTGGACAGTCGAGGCTAAGAGAGCTTTGTCAAAAGAGATGCAGCAAACTAAAGCCTATCCAAAATGCCAATATCTTATTGATAACAGTGATGTTTTCACTGAGAAAGACAAGAAGGATGAGGAGTTTGTAATATCTAAAAGTTTCTATGATCATCAATTGCAATAGCTCGCACAAGGTGAAAAGATGAATAGAAATTTTCTTGCTCTCATTTACATTAATCTTTGAGTATTTTTATTACAAATGAACTCTCGCGTTAATTTAAATGCCCTAGGATAACGAAAAGCAATTCTTTTTCTATCACATACACTCATATTCCTTGCCAGCCCAATTGAGCCGGCAATTTCATTTCGTACGAACCAAATTGGTGATCATCCCCTACACCGAAGCAAGGCAAAAGTCACTACAGTTTAAGTATCACGGTTCCAAGTACTGAATGAAGATGAAGACTCTAAGAGCCTAAAAACATTGTTCTGTTCAACTTTGTTTAGGCTAGTCCTGACAACACCAAGAGAACAGCAAAAAAAATGCTAAAAAGTTAGGGGCATGAAAAAGTAGTGTGCCTGGTAAAAGCAAGGCCAATGCCCATGAATAAAAAACAAAGAAAAAAGAAAAAAGGACAAGATGAAAAATAATGAAGTTTTAGCTAAGGAGATCTATGAGCGTGATGAAGTGCTCTCAAATACCTCAAAGTTATTAAATCATGAAGAATAGACAACCCCAAAAAGTTTTAAACTTGGGTTCTCCTTTGATATAAATTTCTACTCAAGAACTCTATCTTGACAAAGATCTGCTACATGATAAATGAAAACGAACCTGTTCTTGGTAAAGCAATTGGGACAGAGGTAGAATGGTGTCTAGGAAAATGCTTGGCACAGAAGCTCCTCAAGAAGAAGTTGTCAAAGATGCTAAAATACAGGATTACCTAGGAAGTCTTCCAAAATGATCTTGACGGTGGAAAAGAAGACTGGTGACAATGCCAAGAGGATCACTAATTCTCACCCTTATACACATTTTTGAGCCTAATGATCATTTCGTCCCTCAATCTGTAATCCAAGCCCACGTTACATCCCTCATGAAGTCTCTTCTGACTGGAGCACTTGAATTAACGTGGAATTTCAAATGTTTTTAAACAACACTCAAGGAAGTGTAAGCAAGACTATTTTTCTATCTCTTTTGTAGGGTTCTTCACTTGTAAACCCGGAGATAATTGCAAAATATTTTCTTTCATGGCCTTGACTTGGACAATCACCTTTGTTAAGCCATTGACCAAGCCTACATTACAACCTTGAAGAAGATCTCTCAGATTGGCAGCGTCATACCACTTGAGAGAAAACTCAGATTCTTGTGGATGTGATAGCGGTCAGATTGAGTGCTTTCGATATTCTCGCCTCAATGATTGGGATAAACAACCCTTTTCAATGAGAGCGAGTGGAAAGTCCTTTCCGACTGAAAGTCCCTCGTTCACCATCTCGAGAAGTCCACCCAGCAAGCAAAAAAAATTGTCTTGATTAACCCTCGGTGGATGTTTGATGATGCAAACATGGCAAAATCATCGTGCTTAAACTTTCAAATACACATTCTGGAATAGCCTAACTTGTCTATCCTTGATGAATGCATGCATGTTTGCACTAATCGTCTTTGATGGCTCAGAGTTTTAATCTCCAATGATAGGACACGAAAAATCCGGGCGCTAGAGAAGCCCTCATTATCATCCCAAGGGAGATGCCCCAAAAAAGGTAGCAGATGATACATCAAACCTCCGGGTAAGAAATTCTAGGTATTTCAACAGGATTCTTTTCAAACTACCCAAAAGTTAAACTAGGTTTG